>VWYO01004903.1:230577-249602 GCA_013400275.1 Rhadina sibilatrix
AAAAAAAAAAAAAAAAAGCACAACCAAACATACAATCATTCATATCATCATATCATCATTTCTTACAGTCAAGTACCCAGTTGAAAACCCAGATCCTGCCTCCAAAACACAGCTGCAATTGGGAACAATCCCTAGAAAGAAGTTCCAGATGTCAAGCTCACTTGGCTGCTGCTTGGAGGATTGTTAGAAGATGGAGCTATCCTGTGATCCTCTCACAAAACAGAGAGAAGGGCTTGATCAGAGGGAAGTTTGTAAAAACCACTTGTTGAGCTGCTGATTTGGTTTTTTTTAAAGAAAAAAAACAGAGTTCTTAAGCTATTAGTGGCTGATCACTCAAAGGAAGTATGCAGTTCTTTTGATTGATGATTGAATTTTAAATATTTATGAATATTTATGGATGAAATGTGTATCTGGAAATGTTTGGGGGCACTGCTGTTTGTTGTATGCTTCTCACCAGGACTCTGCTGAAAATGAGATAATATCACTGGGTTTAATTCCAGGATGAAATATTGTAAGAAACTGTAGAGACAGAAATATTGTATGTATGTAAAATCTAAGTAGTTAAAAACTAATTCAAGACTATTTTCAGGATATTTTGAAATCAGCTTTTTTTTCTTAGAAACAATTTTCTGATAACTTGCTATTTGATGTACTCTTCAATCCCAACTTTTGAAATGCTTTTTAGCATTCAACAAGAATTTGCATCACCTGTGTTCCACCTGAGCTGTTTAAAGCAAGGAAAACCAAAGGGCTGGGTGCCATTAGTGAGCACTGTGGTATCTGAAGGGAACTGATGGCCAAGGTGCCTCAGATCAGATTGCTAAAGCTGGTTCTTGCCTACCCACACTGATCCCATGGCTCTGGACCTTGCCAGAGGGCAGAGCTTGGGATCTGATATTTTCAGTCCTCCTTCCTCAGCAAGGATAGGGGAGAGGAAGAGCCCAAGCAGACCATCTCCACGTTCTTCTTTTCTATTTCCTTTTTCCCCAAGGCAGAAGGGTAGCAGAGGTAAAAATAGTCCACTCGTGTCCCCTTTTGAGCTGCCATAATGAAGAACATCTGCTCAAATTGTTTTATCTTCCATCCAGCATTTTGGAGAATTTTATAGTGCCCCAATGTGAGGATTTTTTTTGAATAGCTGGCAGATTTAAGGAGGTCTCCAGGGAGGATCCACCACCTGGTAGATTTGGGCATGTGCAGAGGTCACAGCTCCCCTAGGGACCGTCCTGGATTATCTCATTTTACAGAATGAGATAAACCCTGATGCTTAAAGCAGTTCAGAGCTCAGCTTTGTGCCTCCTGCTGGCAGAGAGGCACAGCACCACCCTGGTGCTAAACTACACCAGAGAAATTATAAAAACAAACAAAATCCAAACCTGAAATTATACTGTTGGAGGCACAGTTCTTAGAAGTCTGGTTAGATCAATGAATAGATGAAAGTAAAAAAAAAAAAAAAAAAAAAAAAAAAAAAAAAAAAAAAAAGCTATGTATGAGATAAAATTCACAAAGAATATAAAATACCTGCACCTCATATTGTTATTGTACTTCTTTTGGAAAAATCCTTTGAATGCCTAAGAACTTCACAGAAAATCCTGTATATTATCTCCACACATTTACCTCCAGTGTAATGTGAGGATTTTTTTTTTTTAAATGAAAAAATATAGGAGCCCAGGATTTTTCACAATCATTTGTCCTTTGTTAAATACTTATGAAGCAATCTGAAGAACTAGTCTGTAGCTTTCTGCAGCAATGTTTTCACATCAAATGAGCACATTTTGATTCAGTCTCTTAAGACATATCTCAAGCTGTATTGGCGGGCAAGTATATTGCAGATTATAGTATCATGTATTATTGATCCATTGCAAAAATTCTGTGAGTGGAATTTAAATTCTCAGATGGTTTTTTTATATCTTTTTTTTTATTTTAGACATCTTCACCAGGGCTGAAATTGTTTATCATAAGCTTCAGCCTAAGGCAAAATTCTAGACCTGAGCTAGAATCCATTAAAATACATGTTGGAAAGGCAGGTCTGGACACCCCAAGGAACAATATGCAACTGCAGCCAGAGTATTTCTCTGTGCCCAGTGACAGCTAAAAAAAAAATTCAGATATTCATCATTTCCTGATGCTTACCTATTGAAAAGTCTCAATAATTACGTCCTGTACTTGCCAATATTCAGAAATTATTTTCTGCTACCATAAGAAATATTTAGGATGAAAATATTCTGCCATTGGCACCTTTCTGTGTGGTATTAATACTAGGGATGTATTTATATTTAGGTTTCACCCACGAGAAAAAGATTCTTGTATAATTCAGTACTACACTTAGAGACGAAAAAACCTCTAGGCCACAATATGTAGTTAATATTCAGAATTAAGTCAGTTTATTATGCATCAACTGGTAGGTCAAACTCAGCTTTGTGTGCTGTAATTTATAATACAGCTTTATGCCCAAAGCAATATGGAAGCCCTGAAGCAACACAGTGAATTATTACAACTGAATCTGAACACTACCTCCAAAAATTTATACAATTTCTTCTATTTCTATTGCATGCAGGCTATAAACATGATGTCAGATAGCTCTGTGCTGCAAGGACTTCTAAATAAAATAGCAGTTTCATGACCAGTGTCAGCATTTGGCAGTCTATTTCCTGCAGTCTTAGTAAGGGGTAGTCCAGCTGCTTCAGCTGATTTAACTAATTCAATGGAAGTGATATGAGGAGCTTTTAAATTGAGGACCTTTTGAACTCTCTAAGAACTAACAGATTTTTCTTTCCCAATAGCATAGCAAATAAAAATGTCACACAGCAGTTCTGCCCAAGCTCAGACTTTATATTTTGTGACCTGAAGACACAAAGCAACGTGCTTCTGGGAATCCTCAGGAGCTGGAGCACCCTTCCTCCTCCTGCCTGCTCCCAAGGGGACAGACATCCAGGGCCAAAGCCAGCCTGCCCTTGCAGTGCCATCACTGTGCTGAGTTGGCTTCTGAAGAGTTACACTGTACACAGCAAAGAAACATGGACATCATGGACCCAGCCAAATCAGTCCCAAGCCCTGCAAATGCTGGAGAAACGAGCTGCTTCTCTCACATTTCTGCACACAGCAGTCCAGAGAAAGGATAACTCTGCAAAACACACAGGGCCTTTGCCATCCCTGAAAACCAGACATGGTTTTGTTTCTATAATTTTAAAATACAGCTGAGCTTAAGACCTGGGATCAAAGGTGCATTGGAAGTATCACTTGAAGGGTATTTTCAGCCATGGTGTTTATTCAGTCCCCACTCTCCTCCCATCACTGAGCTCTACCCATAACAGGTGCATTAGCACTAAGTTTGCCAGCTCGTTAGTCACTTTTGTATGCTCCTTTAAATGCTTTTACTCCTCTAGTAATATGTCACCTCGTGAAGAAATAAATTTTAAAAATAACCAAACTCTGTAATCAAACCCCATCAACATTGGCTAATTAATTCTGAGCATTTTGATGTTGCTTCTTAGCACTGCATAGCATCTCTCTCTGAACTCACAAAGAGCCTTATTTATACATTCCTTGGAGCAGTTCTTCACTGCTCTATCCCTATGACTGCATTAGAATGGATTTATACATCCTCCTGACTTACACCTCTTTGAGAGATCAGAACTAGTCCCAGGAGGTTTATGCCTCACCTAAATTAGTTCCCAATGTGAAAGAATCTGCAAATAAACTAATTAGAGATTAATTGGCTAATACATATAGATAAGTTAATTAGAGATTAATTAGTGTTTATATAGTATGGTCCTTAGAAGATGTAAATTGCTCTTAAAGTACCAAGTATCACATGTCATGTGATGGCTGGCTGACAGCTCTTAGTTGCTGTTGTATCTACCAGCTCACACATCTCCACATAACTCCTTCTGTATAGCATGTCATTATGAATTTGATCTTCTCATCTTGAAAAGGATTAACTGGAGAAAAGAAAAATAATCAAATCAAGTCATGGTGCACTACTGAAATGCACCTCCAGAGAAGAAAAAGAAATGTCCCCTTCTGTTGTGCAGGAGGGGTAAAGTAAACCTGGCAGCTCGTGCTGAGCCCTAAGTTGTGTGGCTTCACAAACCTCTGGAGCAAACCAGGTCTCTCCAGGGTTTGGATCCAGATGTTTCTTCATGAATTCTTCTCCTTTAACCCATCAACCAAGCTGAGATATGGGCAGGAGCAAGAACAATCTGCCAGTACAATCTAAGAACACGACCTGCCTTCCTGTTCTGCCTGCCTGTAATTTCTCACCTGGTTTCAATGGCTACAAATTTTATTTTCCTGGATCAATCAAACTCCACCCAAGTGTTGCTGTAATTTCTCAAACACTGCACTCTATGGACTTTGGGAAACTTTTGTTGTTATATACTTCTATTTATGAAATGTATTGTGAATTTTCTTTTATCGAGGTTTCCCATCTCAAGGATTTATGTTCCTAGATAATGTTGCCAGTCCTGAACGGGTCACTAGGAGGAATTTTGAGGAATGGGGGGGCAATAACTGAGCTTGAGTCAGCCCCTGAGAGAGCAAAGGTTGAACTGCAAGCTTTTCATGCTATGGTTTCCAGGTCCTGAATGCTCATCTGACCCTAAACGTGGTTTTACATATATCAGCACAGGCTGAACACAAAGTTAGTGAGTATTAGCCCATGAATGCAAAACTCCAAACACAATGGACATTTAGGATAACTGTTCCATTTTACAGATCACTTTGCTGATGTGCACATAGGTAGAGTTTCAATGACAGAACAAAGCTACAGGCTTCAGGTCAGTGAAACTGAGCAGACTCCAGACACACAAACCTATAGAAATAAAATTTCCTATTGATCAAAGATTATAATTGTAGACCACAAAGGACAAAATCATAACTAATCTGTTGAGAAAAAGGAAAAAAAAAAAAAAAAAACACACAAAACCCCACCCTTTTTGTAAATCTGTGCCCTGAGAAGAAAAACTTTATAATTTTGGCTGTAATTGGTATTAATAGAGTCAGTAATGCAAGGTTAAGAACTCTCCAAAGTGAGTTTTGAGCAGAACAATTATTGCAGGACTAAACATCAGCCAGGAAAGGCTTTCCTTGCACAAGAATCCACAGCACCAGCTAAATGAGATGTATATGAAATCCCCTGTTGTTTTCAGCTACATGTGCATATCCCCCACACTAGCAAAGTAATCAGAAAAAAACCTTTCATATAACTCACCTAAATTGAGCTCCTCAGTCAGGCTCCTGAACCTTCTTCTGGCTATAAACAGAGAGTTCCTGCCACAGCATGCTGCTTGTAAGCACCTCTGGGAATGATGAATTGGACCAATAATTCCTTTCAGGTGCTTTCGACTTAACAGATTTAAATAGAGTTTTATTCTGCTGGCACAGAATGGGACTCGTTCTGATGCTACCCTCCAGACAGCCTGAATAACTACCACAAGGATCCACTTTTTTCCTTCAGTTTTGACTGCACAAGCCAAACATTACCATTAGCAGGCAAATCCACTAACTGTGAAGAAGTTTGTCAATGCAATACAAGAAGTTCTCAAATTATCTTTTCCTTTGGTCTTTATAAGAAGAGTTCTACCTTATGTTACCATTCTGGGATAGGTAATAAGGCTTCCATAATAAAAGCATTTAAAGGCCTAGGCTTGCTAGAAAAATCCATATTCATCTAACAAGACAGCACAATAAAACTATTCAGATAAACAAGTTTCTTGAATACTCAAACGTGCAGTAAGAAAAACAGAAGAATCAAGAATTGTCCTGTGCTCTTTTGGATACCAAGGATTAACAACCCACATGTGGTCTAAATAACAGAGGATTCCAAAACCAGCAAGTAACCACAAATGAACAGCCCATGCATAGTGGGTAACAGCATTTACCAGCTGTTTACAACTAAGCCTCAATTGTTCTCTACTGATATGCAGAATGTATCAGAGTTGTCAGTTAGTTTAAACTCACCTCCAACTTTTTTTTTCTTTTTTTTTTAACTTATAAGTATCTCATCTGCTTAATCATGAAACAGCTATGGTAGGAAATTGGATGTGGAGTTGAAAATTCATTCCATTTACAAATTTCTTGCTACGTAGTTTGCCAGCTTTATATTCTCTCTGCTGTAGTGTTTCTACCACATTTAACAAGGAGTTGACATAAATTTCAGAGCATCTGCATTTGTTCCCCTACCTACAAAGCCCCAACTGTTCTTGTTGTTCACCCATAAGCCTTTTTTTTTCTTTTTCCACCCCCTGTGCTCCTGGTCCCTACCCTTTGCTGACAAAGGATATTGGCAACAAGGGGCTACCTGGCTATGGAACATGATCAGCTTCAAACATAGGTAACAACAAATCACACACAGCAGTTTCTGATACTGGGGTTAATCTCCAGCTCCAAAACCAAGTCAGTTGTGAGGTCAGGAACACTTGGGTTTGCCTACAAGCAGGAAAGAGAACCATGTTTATGAACCAGGATGACCAGCTGGAACAGGCAGGGTGGTGGAAAGGGTGGCAGGTGCAGAGCTGGCAGGGTCAGAATTCACCAGAGCAGGGACTGTGGGGTTCACCAGTCCTGAGTACAATCAGAGCAGGCCTAACTCTGCAGAAAGGGACAGATTTTCAGAAACACAGCAAAAGACTCACTGAACCATTTTGCAAAGAGCAGCAATAACTTAAAGGCAGCAGCTGAATACAAAGTTTTCAGAGTGCACACTTTAAAGATCCTGATTTCCTCCTAGTCTGCCTTTCCACCCTTCCCCCTTTCTACTTCCACACAGAAAGCCCTGCAGATACATAAAATAAAGAGTCTGTGCTATTCCTAGTCAAGGTTAGCAAAATCCTTCTTTATATTTTCATCTTTAAAGAGCATCTTTTAAAAATCATTATTACCCTTACATGGATGGTCTTTCTCCACACAAAACCATGCTTGTAAATCAGCATTCTGTTTATAGGTGCAACTCTGGAAGCTGAAGAAGAAAAAAAAAAAAAGAAAAACAACCAAAAAACAAAAACACTCCCAAAATCAAACAAAAACCCCAAAATAAAAACAAAAACAAACAAACAACTCCACCAAACTGAACAGCACCGCCTCCCCTCCACCAAAAAAATCTTTCTTATGAAAGAATGTATTTCCCTGGCAAGGCCCTGGTTGGTGCATGTCCATTACTGTTACCTTGGCACATGGGGAAATTATTCCTGGATCCTTTCTGATTTTTCTTTTAAGTTCATTTAATTGTGAAATTCTTCAAATCATGCTCCCCATCTGGACTGTTCCAGGCTTTTCCAGGACATTTGTAAATGCTTTCATTTCCCCTCAGTGAGTACAGCCATCTTTTTCAAGTGTAGCCTTTTCCCTGCAAGCAGGCACCACTTGCTGAGCTTTCATACCCAGAGATTGTAACATGCAGTAGAAAATGTGCAAAGCTGGTGCAGGATGAGTAAAAGCTCTTAAGTGTGTGTTGCTCATTAATTAGTCAACAGAGTCTCCAGCTGCCTCTCTCATTCAAGGCTGTTTTTCTTTGCTTTTCCTTTTTTCCACCCCCACTCCCACTCCTGGGAAAACCAGTTCCATATATGCAGCTTGCTTTAAAGAGATTTCTGCTGTGTCTCTGATATCACCTATATCTAGTGTTCCATATAAAACCAGAGAGCACATGCTGACTCCTTTTCCTTGGAATCATTTGTAATGTTTTTACTCTTTTTTTTTTTTCTTTTTCTTTTTTTGACTGTTAAATTCACTGGTATTGCACAGGGATGTACTTTATTATAGACGAAATGTGCCCATGAGTGGAAAACAGATTCAAGGCACTCTATAAAATAAAATCATGTTATCCACCCAGAAACATGGGGAATCAGTATTGTTATTTGTTTTACAAGAGAGTTCAAAGGTGTCAGTGCTAACGATCAGCTTTAGCAGTGCTTGCCACTAAGCAAAAAATATTAATAGTTTTTGACTCCCAAACCTCACTGTCTGTGCTAGTGAATAAATAAAGTGTATAAATGTGGAAAGTGAATTTTTCCAGGGCCAGGAAAATAATTGCACTGCAGCCCAGAAAAGGAACTTGTATCCCCTGGAATACACTCCAGGGCTGTAACCTATCATCAGGGAACTGTAACAATTGCTAACATTTCTCCAAAGCAAGCCAGAACTAAAATATTGCCATTTCTCTGAGCATAAAGGCTCATGTATTGGCATCATACATCTTGATGTAAAAACATACACTGCACAGTGAAATTTCTCCCCATCTTAAACAAAAGCTGAGGTTATTTTAAAGGTAGCTGAAGGCTGAAACATTTATTGGTTATTCCATTTATCTTGTGTCACTCACACTTTAAACTGTATCTCAGTTTAAAGAACATTTCTGATAGAAAATAATTTGAAAGTTCACCTAGAACGTTTTGCTGGGATGTCAAATGTTAACACATGAGGGAAGTTTAATTGCTCTGCTTTTCAACCTAGTTCTGATAAAGGACTAGCCAGCCTCTAAGTGTCCCATTCAGAAATGCTTTTGGATTGTTTATGTCTTCTTTCACCAAATTTCTATGAAGGACAATCTTGAGCCATCTGGTGCCTATTTAATTTTTAACCACCTCTCACTTGGAATATTTCTTTCTTTATACTTATTTTGTCTTAACAAATTGGCCATAAGCTAAACTGCACCATCTGTGACTTCCAGTAAATACAACTGTTGCTAATGAAATTACCCAGCTTCATCATTTTGATTTAAATGCATTGCCTGCTTTTTCTATGACCTTTCATTGCTTGCCATCAAATCACAGCTTTCACACATTTAGATACACACTCATGTAGGTCAGGCTTCAGGAATAAATCTTATCTGTGAATCTCAAGAAGCCTGGCCAAGCTTGCTCAGCAGGCTGGCATGAGCTACCACAGCCAGGGCCATGCTAAGAAATCATTATGGCATTTGTGACCATGCAGCTCAGGGGCTGAGCTCAGTGTGTTCCATGCTCCAGGGCAGATCCCCTGCCATGTGACCAATTGGTCACTGCTTCTTGTTCTCTTGCCTCCCATTTGTTTGACTGACTGAATTAATGATTCTGGATGCACTAGCCCAGTCTTTTGGCTAGCCTGTCTCTTATTCAATCACAGGACAAAACTGACCAGATTGAACTGGAGGAAGAGACTGGGACCATTACCTTAAAGAAAAAATAAAAGGCAACTAAGGGATTCAATGGAAGAGTAGAAGTGCAGGGGGGGTATATCATCAAAAGATTATTCTATAGCATTTTATGTATAAAAGTAACCTGGTGTGATCGATTTGAATCAGCAGATTCCATTCCCTTACTCTCACATTAAACTGGATGGTGCTAGACTTTTGAAAACTGCATCACAAATTACACCAGAAGGAGAAGATACAGGTGAAATTTCTTGGTCAGAAAGTGATTTACTCAAGTAGGTATTCATCAAGTAAGACACAGATGATTCAATGGCTGTTTACGTGGCTCATGCAATGGTTTTCATTCATGGGTTTGATACCAACAAAGCCTCAGTCCTTCAGATAGTTCCAGTGAGCTGGAAAAAGGAGAAGTATCTGTTTCACAGGTACAAGAATCTATTTCAGAGATCCCAAGGTGCTCTGCTAAGGCTTTGGTCCCCTGTGGATGCCCAAGTACCATCCTCAAATTGCCATCCTGATGAGACTTGGCTAAGGCCAGGCTTGCCAGCCTCACATCCAGAGGTACAAACAGCATTGTGGTATCTGGTACTGAAAACACCAGTGGGCAAGAGCCAGAGCAGATCTGAGAACATCACATACCTGCTGCACCCCTCCCCAACCTTCTCCTTAGAAAACTGGTAACACTTGTCATACAAACCAGGTGCCACTGTTCTACAGTGTGGCAAGGCCAGCAAGAGGTGAAACATGAATGCTGGAAGAATTAAGGAATGAGCAGCCAGGTTCCTAGGTCACATAAAGTATTGGCTCACTGTCAAGCCATATATTTGCACCAGTTTGTGAACCCTCTGCCATGGGTGGGGAACTGAAAACCCTGGTGCAATTTGAATTCTAAAATGAACCCTTATTTCCAGTTACTGTGGCAGATAAAATAAATCAATTTAATACTTAAAAACAATATATGAAACTGAAGAGCTCAGACTGACTTCCCTTAAACAAGAAAGAGGAAGAGCCAACAGAAACTGGCAAAGCTCAAAATACAGTTCGTATTTAATAATTTCTCAGCAATCTAATAACTAGTCAGGATTAAAAACATAAAGGCATAAAGACAAGCTCCTCTGTACATTTATGCTCCTCACAGCAGATGCTCAGGATTATGACAAAAGGCCAATGCAGGCACTGCAAGGAGCTTTGGGTATGGAAACTCATTTCACCAAACCAGCCACTGCATCCTTTCCAAATGGACACATCTTCACTGGATTCCCACTCAGTGCCTGGCCAGCACTTCCTTCTGCTGGAGTCAATAATGTAGCAGGGCCACAAGCTGCTCTTGATCCAGCTCCTGACAGGTCACACCAGCATGCAAGTGCTACCATAGATGAGGGGGGCTAGAGGACCAAGGAGTTGTTAGGGGAGTTCTGTTTATCCAGAGAGGTATGCTTGTATCCAGATGGAAAAGGCAGGCAGAATAAGAGCAGATGGCAATTGCACTGGCATTTACTGTAAGATTTCAAAAGTAGGCACATTTTGTTAGAAAAGGGGGTTTGTAAATATGCTGGATACTTTCTTCCTGTCAAAGAAGGAAAATTACCTTGCAAATACACTTCCTAGTCTTATTTAAACTTCCAAGAAGCCTGGTAGTTACTAGCCAGTCTTTGCTGTTCCTATTTCCTATTTTCAGCACAAAATACATTGTTCTATTGCTCCCAAAACAGCTGTCAGTGCAAACTAAGTGAACACACTTTATTTGCTTACTCCACTAGCACAATCCCAGTAGCTGCTCATAAAAAATTAGAAAGCTTAATAATTCATTAACCAAAAAGCACTTTTTGCTTTAGAAATGACATAGTACTTTAAGGAGAGCAGCAAAGGAAAGGCATTCATACTTTATGCCTGGAATTAGATATTTTATATTGGGGTTGGACTGGATGATCTCCAGAAGTCCTTTCCAATCCTATCAATCCTGTGTTTCTGTGATTTTGGCAGTGCAATAATTTTCATGATGTCTGGCAACATGAAATTTTCTGTAGCATCAAGCTGATACACGGAAACAAGTCTGTTAAAGGAAGCAGGAAAAGAACAAAAAGCAAATCCGTAAAAGAACAGCATTGTTCAGTGCTGAAGACTTCCAGAAGCTGGCAATACTTTTGTGTACAGCCCACAGAAACTGTTAAAATCTCCCAAACACAAGATGCTATATGGCTACCAGCAGATAAGCTGACTTCCTGTATATTTAAAGAACTGAGGAAAATAAAAAAAGTGTAGATTGCAGCTTATATCCTCCTATACCTCATATAAATCAAATGCACTTAGCAACTCCCTTCTGCATGGGGGTGCAATATTCAAGGGGTAATCATAAAAAGCCAAGCCAGGACTGTAACCCAAAACTTCATAAAGGGCAATGGTACATTTCCCATGGGAAGATATAGAGCAAAAGGAATGTACTGCTGGAACTGACTTGTTATGAACAGACACAGAGACATCTGAAACCCTCAACAGTTTGGGTTACACAAGTTCTAATCTATATCAGCATGTCAACAACTGATAACAGAAAATCATGATATAATTCTATTTTTTTTTTGTTTGATGGGACTGGGTTTACTGGAAGAGATAAGGTTCTGCAAAGCCCTTCCCACAGCAGGCACAGCTAAACCTGCCTGATTCCAATTACCCTGCACTCAGGATGTCTCACAACACACCTCTCTTACAGGCTGGAGCACGATGACATTTAAACCCTCACAACTCATGGCTATTACAGCTACATGGATTTCTTTGGAACTGTAATTTTTTTTTTAAACATTAGAATAAAAACACTAATCTCATTCAGTAACTCCCAAGAGATTCAAAGCTGTCTTTCCTGCAGCCATGAGTGATATGCATCCAGCTGAACAACAAACACTGTGTAATCAATTGTGTTTTATCTGCACATTTGAGTATCAAACTGTTTATCATCGTGCCCAAAGGAAAGGAAAAAACCCTCTCCAAAAAGTACCTCAAGTAATTAGAACGATCCAAGAAGAATCAGAAACTCAAATATCCCAAAAGCAATTATGAACAGCTATTTTTGTGGCAAAAAAATGATTTTATGAAAGTTATTATGCAACTGTTATCACAGTTTATCAGCCTCCGATGTTCTGTGTGCCTTTGTATTTTCAGACAAGGAAAGGAGACAGGCTAATTGGAGAGAACTGCATCTAGAAGAAGAATATGGGGTAGGAAATGTTTGGAGTGTTTTGTAACACACATTTCTCTGCTGTCAACAGTATCAATTGAAGTACAGCAGGATAACAGGGTGCCAGGGCTATCTACCCAGGCAGCACAGCTTCTCAGAGCAGTATTAACTCCTTCCACAGATGCAGTCAAAATAGAGCTACAAACATGTTTTATTGCAAGTAGGAGAAGGTAAGGCTGCATCTTGCTTGAATTCAGGCCCAGCAAATTTGGGTATCATATTTTAAAGTGAAAAACTAGTTTAGGAAGGAAGCCGAGGGGAGGATTAAGCTATGTCTTGTTATTTGAGGTATTCTTTGGGAAAAAAAAATTGTAGGCAGTAACATATAGTCTCTCATGGAGAGGCTTCTCCAGAGGACAAGTCTATCTCTGAGTTTAACAGCATACACAAGACCAAATATTGGTTTGGCATTGCTAAGATGACAGTTTTTAAACAGTTTTTGTATTTCATTCCCTGCCCTTTTCTATAACCTCCATGCCATGATTGCAACAGGTACTGACAGGATAACAAATTACCCCTAAAAACAAACGTGTCCAAGGCAACACAGACCCCAGATTTAAGTTTCAAAAGTAGCTTTGCTAAGACTTATGGAACTAGAAGTATAGTGAGAATACATTTTCACTACTTAATGAAAGTTTGAAATAGTACAACAGAGCTGGCATTTTAAAGGGCAAGCACTCTGACCTTCAATTCAGAAGGAGAACTTTTCTCTCAAAAAACTAGGAGCACATGTAATAATTTCCATTAACATCAATTATTTTTAATAGTTCACAACACTAACTTAAAAAGTTTGGTGTCCTGGTTTTATTATTCTTTCCCTAATTCCCATTTATATTCATTTGCATTTTACATTTCATATTACATCTAATGTTAAAGTTTTCCTTTTTAATCCTTACCTCAACCTTATGCTAACATAACGATACAGTATAGATGCATATAAGAGAGGATTAAATTCACACTTTTAAACCACTCAGACAAATCCATTTGGATTCAAAGATTAACTTGGAGTTTTCCTATTAACTCGGTTCTCTGTTTTCTGCACCTTGAAAAGATAAAGTTGGCTCAGTGTTTGTCAGGGCAGACATGTAAAACACATTGGTATGTTTGTGTTAAGTCTAGATAGCTCATGATTCTTTTAACACAAATCAGCAAAACCCTAGGAGAACAATTTCATGAAAGTCAAGGTAAGAGGCATCCAAGGAGCTCAGTTTCAGCAGACCTCAGTCAGTTCAACAGCATCTCAAGAGGACATTCCACGTGTAAGCTTTAATTAGGAGTTCCTGTTTTTCCTAGCTGCTGTCCAGTAACAATGCAGTTTATGAACTAAAGCACATGAATCTGCTGACAAAAAGGGCAGACTCTTCCTGTGGGAGCCACCAACACCTGACTGGCAGTTTAGCTCAGCAGGTGAGCAGAAAACCCCTCTTTGTCAGCTCTGCCCTAAGGATGAATGACCTTAGGAAGAATGTGAATGAATTTTGAACTGATTTTATTTAGGATAATCAATTTTTTTCACATAGTGAAAGCACTTTAGGTCTTTTGCTGCATGAAGAATGCATGAAAAACTCATCACATGCTCTTCACAAAGTATATGAATCTAGCCACCCTCTTTGTACAGGGTTATGAGTGAGACTTCACAATCAATTTTCCTGTGGAACAGGGGATCCCAGTCAGGAAGGGTTGCTCCACAGCACATGGTCTTCTGAGGAGAAACTCTTCTCCTGACAACACACAGAGCCAGAATCTCCTACACCCAGCTTCAATTATTGTCCATACACAAGGAGTTCCCTGTCCATGTACTTTGCCACCTGCTTTCAGTAGAAACACACTGATAATATACATTTGACTCTTAGAAATACCTAAGAAGTTATATCAAATATTGCCAAATAAGTAGCCCTATTATCTACTGAAATGTTTGACTTCAGAAATATTAAGGAACAGTGTTCAGGAATATCCTTCATGCTAAGTAATTCTCAAGTTTTATGCCTGTAGTGGCTTAAGGGCACTTAGCACAAAACCTAAGCCAACCAGACTGAATTAGTATGTTAGGAAGGATAACAGGCCCCCAGGATTTGCTCTTCTGATATTGTAACTTCCTAAGAAAAGCAAAAGCAATTTTTGATCTGTGCTCTAAAAAGAAAATTACTTATGGTCTGGATGAAACTTAATGTGAAAATTAATTGATAATGCTTGCTGAGTAAGAGAAATATTCTAAATGTAGTTCTTATTCCCACTTTTAATGGTTTCTGTAACATTTCCATAGCTATTTCTACAAGTAAGAATTGTATTATCTGTCATCACCTCAAGGCAGTAAGTTCAGGCAAGGTATTAAAACTTAACTTGCCTTTTTCAGCCTTCTTTGTCCTTCCTGGGCAGGGGATGGGGTGTGGAATCTGTGTTTATATTAAAAAATATTTCTAATTGTAGATTGTTTCAAGCGTGCTTATTAAAGATCTCTGTTGAACTGAATTTCAACAGCCAAGCCTGAAAAAACCACTTTGTACATGCAGTGGAACATTTAAAGTTTTGTTCTGTTTTCCTAACAGTTATTTTTTTAAGTTATGGGGTTTTTTAGTTATTTAATTTTAATACTTCTACACCATTTATGGCTGTTTCACTTAGGATTTCACAGTATAATAGAAAATTAACTTTGTCTTCCCAGAAACAGCAGCAGAGCTTGAATAACGTGCAAGATGTTCTCTCACATTCACAGGTCTGAACCAGATGCCTTTCACATTTAAGTCATCTGCAAAGGTTTGCAGGGGCTTGCAGATGGAAGAGAAGTATATTTCTAGACAGGAAATTAAATCCAGTCATTACAGGAAACAACCTTTTATTTCTATCAATGTAAACTCTGATTTGTATTTCCAGAAAGATGAGAGGAATACACCATGCCACCCAACTCCATTACTAAAATAGGTCTATCACCTTCCTGCATCCTCTTTGACTTCTCAATTTACCACGCTTAACAAAAATAAGCAAATTTGATCCTGCTATCTTTCATAAGTGTCATTAATCACCTTCTTCACTATGTATCTTCCAGAGATTCTGAAGAGCAGACACTGAATGATTTCTAGATCTCCTGTTTAGAACCTAAAGGCAAACTCATCTGTTCTTCTCCAATTTTCTCTGCAAAAAGTGGGTATTTTCCTCCAGAGAAATGAATAAAACTGTATCTATATTACAAATTTGCATAAACCCCCTCAGTTCCACAGCTTTTTAGTACTCCTGGTAAATATTTCTGTATTCCAAGATAAGCAGACCTACAGGTAGAATATACCTATAAACTAGCTTGATTTTAGTTTAATGTGGCTGGTCTACACACTTCTTCAGGAGCAACTTCTCCCTTTTTAAAGCTACTGTCTTTTAGATCTTCAAATTGCCATGCAATATTCCTATTTTGGGAACACATATTTTTACTCCCGACAGAGAATTAGATCTAGTAAAACACTGTTCTTACTTTAAAAATAAAACCCACAGAACATAATCAGCAGTGTGTCTGGTGATGCTTTTTCAGAGCATCACTTACTCATTATTTTGTGTAGAATGTGTGCAGGAAGACAGTTTGATGTTTAAGTGGGACTTGACTCAGCTTTCAGAAAAATAAGCTTACAAGTACTTCATCAAGTCCTTTTAGGGATTAGTTTGTTTCAAATATATCCTTATTTGCATTTCAAGTTACCTAAAAGAAACTGCTATCAGCGTTTCAAAGTGGATAAAGCCAGACACTTGCTTGTGAATCAAGACATACGATTGAGGGGAAGAAATATCCATATAATAAAAGAAAGACACAGAGTCACAACAACAACAGAGATTTGCTGTGCTACAAGTTACTCTGTTGCACCGTGGCAGGAGAATTCTTACCTACTGAAGGAGGTGATAACAGGGAAATTTCCATGGCACTGAAACCTAAAAAAACAAGACTGAAAGAGGCTCAGATCCATGGTGCAACTTCAGCAAGTTTTCTTTGCCTGTGTGCATTATCTGCAAGTCCTTAACTTTGTGATGGGAGCAGGGCAAAATGATAACTCAGGGAATAAAATTATAGTGCCCAGGATATATACTGGAGAGAGAAAGGAAAACAGCTGGTGCCTGTAGCATCCCCTTGCCCTGTCTTCCTGAGAGACTCTGGAAGGCTTGAGGAGAAAATGATGATGCACAAAAGAACAAACTTCCTGTCATGTTTCCTACTCTGGTTTTTGCTGCTGGCTCTGTCCCCAGGATCTGTGATGCTGTGCAAATTACACAAGGCAGAAACTCTGTGGCTTCTGTTTATTTTTCATTTTATGAGGGTCCATCTTGAATAATGTGATCCACAGAATCTGAGCGCTGTTAATTACTGCAAGAGCTGTCCCTGCAGTTAAAAACAACAAAAGATGGGTAACTGAGGTTCTGAAAATGTCCTCATCCAGTAAAGTATGTACCAGACTGTTGCCTGCCCCAGCTATCCATTCCAAAGCTGAAAGGAATGCCTCCACCTTGTCTAAAAGTGGCATTCCAAAAATAAATTCTTAACTGTGAATGATGAATTTCCTCATGGAAATCATTATTTCCATATTCAGTACAGTGTGAGTACTGCATAGTAAATAGGACATGAGCCTGTGCAATAAGGATAAAATGAAACACTGAAAAACTGCTCATTTGTTGAGTTCTGAGTATCCTGCATAGTAAATGAAATGAGGTCCTGCAGAAAAGGTATGTAATTACAGAATTCAAAATCACCTTATAAGTGCCTTTTCTCATAAGGAGGCCAACAGAGGTTGTCTGGGAACATCTTAATTTTGATATGTTCTAATTTGAACCTTTGCCTTCACAATATTAGAGACAAGATTAACTTCACTGGTTTATAGGAAGTGCTTTGCACAGCTAAAAACTTGCAAGTTTCAGAATGTGGGCCCATTTCACTGGTTAACACTCATGGCCTGATGCCACTCAATAACTGGGCTGAGTCCACTAAAAGAGAGTAAGTGGACTAAATTCACACCCACTGAGCACTCCCAGGGTGAGTACCTAAGAAGTGAAGAGTCTATCTAGTCAGCATTGCTGGGGAAAAAAAAAAAAAAGTTTAGTTTCAAAAGAATTTATCTAGAAAAAAGGAAGTGGATCTGGCAAGAGTTTGACATTGCTGAAGGCATGCACAGGTGGATGAAACTGCAGGCCAGGTCAAAGGAAAGAAGAGATTTATGTTGTGTGCAAAGAAAAGGGCAGAAGAAAAATAGCCGCTCGGGCTGGGCTGCACTGAAGTGAATGAAACAGCTGTTCATACAGGGAAGGAATGGTCAGGTAAGACAGGTTGGAAATAATAATCATAGGGCCATCTGCTGCCCTGGGACTTTGCACCCTCAAGGTATGAAACAAATTTTGTCTTCTAGGAGCTCAAGCAGTGTAGCTGTTACAAGCCTGTCAAGTAAACAATGCCTGAACAGGGCATTAAAGTTCCCTGAGTTGCCTGCAAAAGTTGCTAAACTAGTTTAACTTCAAGTCAAAACTAAACTGTCCTTTTAACCAGGTTTTCTATTTTAACCAAATGCTCCATGAACACAGAATACACTACATGAAGTGACATTACCATTTCCTGCTTAGATGGAAACAGCCATTTGTTTTGTCACTTCCTAAGAAAGACACGTTCACATATTGATGCTAACTTTTAATTTTCACCAGGACTTTTTTTTTCAACAATGCTTTCAACAAAGAACTTTAAATAGCTGGAATCCCTGGTGAAGGTATTTCCTTGACCTCTTATCACTTGGTTTCAGGCTTTAGAAAGCAGTAGAAAAGATATGTTTTGAGATAAAAACATTTTCTGAATTAATTATTGCTTTCATCCAAATCATAAAATTTGCTACTGTCTTGAGAAGAAAAAGAATGTGTCACTCCATCTCCAGAAATCTGTGTAGCTCTGTAAGCTGTTTCTGAGATCACTGTTCATGACCACTTGACTGGCAAACCTGTACTGCACTGCAGGAAAAACACAGGGGAGACTTCAGAGCTGCAGTGAGACCTTGGATGGATTGCAACCTGGCCAACTGGTCATCTGCAATAAAGCCTGTCCCAGGGTGCAGGTGACACAAGTCTGTTTGAGTCCCCTCTCTTGCTTAAGAAGTGCATGGAAGCATCAGGAGGCTGAAAAGCAGCTGACAGCCCTGGTACCCACAGCTCCCAGTTTTATCTTTTCTCATACTCGAACCAGCTGAAGAGGTGAAGAGCATACAGCATCACAGAATCATTTAGAGTCATAGAATGACAGTATTGTTTAGATTGGAAAAGCCCCCTGAGGTCATAGAGTTCAATCTTGAACTCAGCACTGCTAAGCCCACCACTAAACCATGCCCCAAAGCACCACATCTACATATCTTCTCAATAACTCCAGGGATGGTGACTCTAGCACTTCCCTGGGCAGCCTGTTCCAGTGCTCAACAACCCTTTTCCTGAAGAAATGTTCATAATATCCAATCTAAACCTCCTCTGGTGCAACCTGAGGCCATTTCCTCTCATCCTGTCACTTGTTACTCAGGAGAAGAGACTGACTCCACATCACTCCACCCTCCCTTCAGTAGCTGTAGAGAGGGAGAAGCTCCCACTGAGCCTCCTTCTCTACAGGCTAAACACTCCCTGCTCCTTTATCAGACTTGTTCTCCAGACCCTTCCCCAGCTCTGCTGCCCTTC
>VWYO01004903.1:249785-266778 GCA_013400275.1 Rhadina sibilatrix
ACTTCCCTGGGCAGCCTGTTCCAGTGCTCAACAACCCTTTTCCTGAAGAAATGTTCATAATATCCAATCTAAACCTCCTCTGGTGCAACCTGAGGCCATTTCCTCTCATCCTGTCACTTGTTACTCAGGAGAAGAGACTGACTCCACATCACTCCACCCTCCCTTCAGTAGCTGTAGAGAGGGAGAAGCTCCCCCTGAGCCTCCTTCTCTACAGGCTAAACACCCCCTGCTCCTTATCAGACTTGTTCTCCAGACCCTTCCCCAGCTCTGCTGCCCTTCTCTGGACTTGCTCCAGCACCTCAAGGTCCAGAACTGGACAGATCATTCAAGGTGTGGCCTCACCAGTGCCCAACACAGAGGGATGGTTGCTGCCCTTGTGCTGCTGGACACACCATGGCTGGGACAGGCCAGGTGCCACTGGCCCTCCTGGGCACACCTGGGCTTATGTTTGCATGCTATGACTATCATTACTGAAATGAGCCTGGTCCTGTATTCTACAAAAGGAGCTGGAAGGGTATTTTACCAGGGTACATGACTGCTCACAGCATTTCAGGCACCAAATATCTTTGCATTGGCTCAATGGAAACCGTATTTGTCAGCCTGAAGAACTGCAACAGGCACACCCCTTCTCCAGCTCCCCTGCAAAGGAGCCTTAGGGTTTTAGGCTGGAAGAGAACAGACTCCAGGATAGGGGTTTTTAAAAGAAATGTGGACAGACATGACCTTGCATTTGGGTTCCCTGCTGTTTGCAGCCATCTCTTAGAAATGGTACTTTTAAAATTGGTAGCATCATGGCATATCAAGTGCAACTGAAAAGGAAAGACCATTTATTTAATTTAGTTTATTTATTCAAGTTGACCTGCTGGGATGGGGAGAAACAAAAAAGGAAGTGGGAATGACCTTGCATTAATGAAGATCACAATCTACTGGAAAAATAGCCAAGGACTTTGCTCTAAGTAAGGAAACCTGCAGCTGCTGAGTCTTGCCAATACTAATGACTATCATTATGTCCATTTGTGAAAATAAGCCAAATCTTAGATAAATGAAAGTAGCTGGGACAGAGAGATTCATGATGCAACCATAATATACCAAAGCTGAGATGAAATGTCACCTCACTATTTCACTTAGCAACCACTGCTAAAATAGAATGAGACAGCCCAGACACTGTGATTAAAGGGCAGATGTCAGATGACCCAAAACAGCCAAACCCAACACAACAGCCCAGGCCAGGCAATCGGTGTTGGTTCTGGGATTTTTGCAGAGTTGGATTTTGGTTTGGCTTCTTTTGGCCAACACCACAGGACAAGAGCTCCTAAGTGACCTTTCCAGACAGGAAACTCTCCCTCACAGCAGCTATTGTCACTCAGCTGGCACAGAGATAAAATATCTCTGTATAGAAATAACTATGCAAATGACACAGCAGTGAGGCCTTGCATCTCTTAGAGTAAGTGTGCAGTCTCATTGACTGGGAAATCCATTTCAGCAGTACCAGGAAAATTTGTTTGGGATAGTCACACACAGCTAGAGTTTATTAATAAGCCCAACACACAGAGTATATAAATGTTTTAGCATTAACAAGGCAAGCCCATGGAAATCATGTTCCTTGAGTAACATCAAATTTTGGACAATCTTCAAGCTAGAGGCTAAGCCAAAGGCAAATACATTTGCTGTGGGCATTATTTTCAGCTTTTCTTAAAAACAGAGTAGAGCAGATGTTTAATTTATTAAATCTGAAAATTCAGAATGTATAAGGGAGAAAACTGTAAAGCAACAATCAGAAAAGAGTGACTGAAGTCATCACCAAGAGTATTTTTACCCAATATTCTCCATCATGTAGCATAAAGTTTGAGTAAGCTTTTTCTCTTTTCCATGCAATTTAATATACTGCATCATACACTAGAGAAAAGGCCTCTGGACAATCTACATGAAGAAACAACTGGTGAGATAAGAAAATGAAGGTTTTAGTATTCTGCATATTTCCACTTGTTAACATTTTTTCCTGTAGACAAACCAGTGATAACTCTTCCTTAGAATGTTAGGATACTTGCAAGTTAAAAAACTGAAGCCATATAACATTAATTTTTTTTCCATTTTCCTCCATTTTTACACCACTGGTCCCTCACATTAAAGAATGACATTTAAGATACTAATCCAGTTTGAAAGCAGCACAAATCAATGCTTTTAAGAACTGTATTGCTAGGACTATAAAAATAATTGTACAAGTAAGGCATCAAGCTTCCTCAATTTTGATCTCTGATCATATTTTCATTCACTTTTAAAATGTAAATATAGATTTATACAGAGAATTGTCAGATTAACAAAGACCCCAGAACTCCATGGAATACACTGCTTGATGGTAACAATATTCATGTATTAGTGATTTTTTGATCTATGTTCAGTCTGAGATCTTTTCATAGTAAAACATCCTACAGGTATGTGAAGAGATTCCTTTAAGAATCACAGTATTTGAGGGACCTTGCAAGTTAATGAATGTGACCACCATACACATAAATATTTGACCTACAATGCAAAAATGCATTTCAAGTTACTGTTGAACTTTTAGAGTAGAAATCCTTTGTGCTACTGCTACCCTAGAGAATTTTTATTTAAATTATCAAGCAGGAATTTTTATTTAAAATATCATAAAATAAATAATTGCATTTTTATACATCAAATTAAAAGAATATTTCTTACTAGGGACTTTCCCTGAAAGAAGTGATATTCAGGACTCCTAAAAAAGTACTTTCTTGGTTAATTTTCATTTCTATCTTTTTATACCTGTTGATAGAGCATGCAGTTCTAACTGAACTGGATTCCTTAGCTCAAGGAAATAGGCTCACACACATCATCAAGAAATGCCAGACAACATTGCTGCATTTTGCATTTTTCTCTCCCATCTGGGGACAGAGGATAGGAAGAAGGAGAAGTCTCATGACACCTCAAAGCTGCACAAAGCAGCTTCCCCTTGTGTTCCATGTCCCTGTTTCTTTTTGGAAAAAGGAACATTTTCTAAAGCTACAAGGAGCACAAATACAAGGATGAGTCTGTTCCTTCCCCTGACCTCTCCAGAGCCAAGTGCTTCCTTCATGCACATACAGAGAAACAGAATTGGCTTTAGGTTCCAAACCAGGTTCAAAAGATTAGCTTGTGCAATGAGCACCAAGACACCAGGAAACCTTTTTTCCAGCCTTCCTTTATGTTTTCACTTAATTCCTCTCAGCAGTAACAGAGTGCATGCACATATGAAGACAAGCTGCTAAACCACTGTGTGGGCTAGCTAAGGTTTCATCTTGGTGTTGCCTGATTCATTCACAGTTAGAGGATAAATAGATTACCAGCCATGTGCTCAGGAATCTCCTTGGTGTCACATTTTTAACACCACTAACACCTTATAACTATCATCTTCAGCAAGCTTTGCCATCACCTAATTCACAGGGTATTGGCTGTGAAACTAGTCAATCCCTTCAATAACTTCTGGGAAGGTATGGTTGTTCCTTGTTCTTGTTTCTAATTGTCTCTAGTCATCAGGAAAAATTAATTCCCTTTCCCTGTGGGGTAATGACGCTGGGTGGAATAAGATGGGGTGACTGAAACAGCAGCTCTGCCACGGGCTCCTGTGTCAGCTACAGTAACAAAATCAAGATTCATTTAGTAAAACAGCACTTACCAAAATCTTCCCGCTGGACACGGAGAGCAGCTTGTGTCACTTTGCCTGCTTTGCCACCAGCATCTGCACCACAGGCACCATCAGGACAGCTGAAAACGGCCCTTGTCAGCTTAACAGATACTTAACATCTGACACATTACTATAAAATAGCTATCAATAAAATAGCTTGGAAACAGAGACAGTAGAACACTGCACCATATCTTCAGCAGCCTTTTTTTTGGTGTGCATGTTGGCAAGCAGAAAAAGAGGAGAGGACAGCAGAGCAGAGGAGTGAGAGCAACTGTAGAGCCAACTGAGTTGGATTTGCTGCTGAACATGAACAAAAGCTTCAGACTTGCTTTTTCAGTAGAAAGCCAAACGAATTATGGCTCAGATATGACCACACTACAAATCAGCAAGGCTGGAAGTAGCTGGGATATACACTGCATAACAGCCTCAGTACCTGCATCAACTCTGCACACACACAAATAGCTGCTCAAGCAGCTGGAATATGAGCTATGGAATAGAATACCACAGGTACAAATTATAATATTTCCAAGTTATTCACCAGATCGTCTTACCAACCTAATTTATATTTCAAATATGTCTTTTGTTTCAATCAGAAATCAGACCTGTCCCTTGCCAGTTCCCACATCAGAGCATGCAAAGCACTCCTATAAATCATCTCTGGCAAGTTTCCTTCAACAAAATGTGTGCTGGACAGGCAGTTGGGTGTGCTATGGCTACAGCTGATTCATCTTCATCCTACTGTCACCTCATGTTCCCCACCCTTGAAGCAGTGACACTGTCCTTCAGCTTACCTTACAGAGCAGTCAGGAGACACTCAGCTTTGCTGCTCCTCAGCTTTGCCTTACAGTAGCTCTGAACTTATTGGAATTGTCAACACTATTGAATATAACATTTATGGCACACTTCAAGCTTATGCAAAAAAACCCCCAACAATCCATGGCAAGTTCTGCCTATCTTATTATTTACATGAATGCATATTCATCTCAACTTGTACAGGAATGCATCAATTTACAGGGGCAAAATTTGTATTTTTTCGCCACAAAAGGTATAGCATATTGCAAATTTTCACACTGCAAAATGCAGCATTTTTTTTTTTTTTGGTGGGTAGAATCGTTATGTTTTGGATACCCTGGTGTGTCTGTATCTACTAAAGGACTTCTGGTTCTCTGGCTAGATCCTTAATATCCAGATATATTTTTAAGCTCTGTTCTCCAGCTTCTTGCTTCACTTTTGGGCTTCTTGCACTCTGTTTCCACTAGGAGAAAACAAGAGGTAATCTGGTTTTTCTCTGCTATATAACATCACTTATAAAGAGAACATACACTTCCTGTATTCCCAATCATGGCTGATTAGGAAAACAACTCATCACATATCAGAGAGAACTTTTGTTCATAAAGCAAACCATTTCAACTTGTCTCGTTTAGGATATGCTTCCAGATAGCACCTTCCTATTCATCTTGACCCCAGGAGGGATTCCACCTGGCTGCCTCCTCCTGCCCCCAGGCTGCCCATTTGGTTGTGCCAGTACCACCGTCTGCAAGGCCAGGCTGTGCCTTGGACAAGAAAACTGAACCAGGTTAAGAAGTATTTTTTTTAACACTTACTTGCTTTGTTCACTACGTAAAGAGTGGTGATAACACAAGAGAACAAACTCTGTGGGCAAACATTCAGCTCCATCAGCAGCAGGATGATTACTTCCTGAAGCAATCACTGTATTTACTCACACGGCAGTGACTGGCACATGGGGGAATTGCCAGGTCTCTGCTATCAACTCCAACTGCAATGCAATGTTCTTGGTGGTGTTTTAGTTTATCACTGGCCCTGACAATTGACAAAACAGCTACTGCATACCTGTAACACCAAGAATGAAGTCATGTCCAAAGTGAACTGCTAGAAGGAGAGAAGAGGCAAAAACTCTGAGTAGAAAGCAGAATTGTGCAGTAAAAGCAGCCTGTAAGGATCAATGAAAGATAATTCCTTATAATCAAATAAGGTATAAAGCACCTGCTGACCCAATTCATACTGAACCACTAATAACACTAAAGCTGTTGTGAATTCTGAGATTCAGGTTCAGCAAGACCTCAACTATAATGATGTAATCAAATTCCAAATCAAACATCAGGCCTCACTTAGGTTCTTGCTCTTCATGGTGAACACAACACTGGAAGTGCAGCATCAGATGTCAGATTTGGATCACCTTTTGGTAGCTCAAATGCTGGGGGGATATAGTAGGGTGAAAAAAAAAGTTTACATTTCATTCAACAACCTTCAAGGGCTCCAGCAGGACTGGGAGATGCTCAAGCTTAGTCAGCCATTTGAGCATATGGCTACACATCCCTTTATAATTAATGAGATCATTCTGAAAGCTGCATTGAAGCTAGAGCACTCCTTTTACTCCTATCAAAACCAAGTAACATTTTTCACATCCAGCTGTAAACATACTGGGTGGGACTATGTACGTCACAAATGTGGAATCTGGCATTTTAGTGTCTCCCCTACAGTAGTTTGGAGTTACTCAGAACCAATAAAAATCCTGATCATGCTTTTCTCAGATGCAATATAGCAGAAAATTCAAAGGTTTTTTTCTGTAACAGACTAAGCATCAGCTAATGCTGAAACCTTTTGTGAAATTTAAGTGGTGTATTTGCTTTATTGGGACAGTGTCACTGCTCTGATATGCTTGGTGTGCATGTAGGACTTGCTATCTTCATAGAAAGACATTGCCCTTTTTTTTTTTTTGAACTGTCAGTGTGTCTTGATCACCAGAAACAGAGCAATTATTCACAAACAAAAGTGGTTTTAAAGTTCACCTCCATTTAGAGTGATGAAATCTCCAAACCAATGCACTGTGCCTATTATACAAAATTCAGCTGCCATCACTGTAACATTTTCTTGAAGTAAGGAAATTCTTTATAGGTTTTCAAAAGCTCATATTCCTACAAACCCAGTCAGTATGTGCTCCTGTTTTCACAGATTTGATAGAAAATTACCCAAGATGGAATTGCTATAGTCTGCTAATTGAACTTCATGAAATAAACATAAACATTCAACAAAAACAAAGCAAACAAACCAGAACTTAATTCCTTAATCCCTCTAAATGGCACCTGATTGCTAGCTTCTCTCCTGAGGCTAATGCAGGATCCAACCTGGAAGATATTTTCTACTAACAGATTGTTCCACATAGAACACTGTCTCCCTAAGACAGCTTCCACTCTCACTGCCTATGTGCAACCAAAATGTGGACCTTTACAAAAATAACTACTCAGCAGTTGTCTATGATACTTAAATTTCAAATAAATACGATCAGAAGAAAAGAAAACTTGGTTCTTTCTCAGTCTTTCTGGATTTTCTTAAATGAGCCATTGCCAAGAATTGTGGTCTAACAGAACACAGGTAGAATGCAAGGTTCTTGTGTGGAGGAATTTAATACCAAACCATGGAAAACTTGTTTTTAAAGTAATTTTGTCATCAGGTTTCATTAACAGCATCAGCCCCTCCACAGGCTTGTTTTGAGCAACAAAGGTTTTGCAAGGTAGTTACAATTTGGGGCCACCACTTCTTTCTGGGAACTGCCTGTGCTAACACTTCCTATTGAAAAGGAGCAGCACTGAAAAACACCTTTCGAGGTGGTCAAGAGGAAAAATGCACACTGTGTACAAAACCAGCTTCAGCCCAAAACAGAACTGAACCCCAGACTGATTGTTCAGACCTTCCTGCACATAATATTCTGTTTGGATAAACAATGGCAACTGTCAGGTACCATCGATCATTTACATTATGTTTAGAGCAAACCTTAAATCATTGTCTCTTGGGAAAGAAAGACAATTGAGATAGATAAGGAACTGTCACAAGCAGAAAGCTCTGCAATTGAGGGGTTTGCATGAAAACTTTTGAACTTAAGCAGTGGCTGGGCAAGCCATGGAGCTTTTACACATCATGATGGCTCACTAATGGACATGTACCTGTAGAAACTCTATACAGGAGCAATGCTGTGAGCTTCATTGTCAACTAGAAATAAGCCTGGGGAAAACTATGCATCATCAGAGCAGAAGCCAGTTTTCTTACAACATATATGAAATAAATGCCTTAGAAAGTGAATTTCAGCATGTTGAATTGAAGGTATAATAAAAGGTGCCCACTGGTTTAGCACTGACAGTAGTGAAGACAGAAACAAGTAAAACACATGTAGCTAATTTTTGGGTTTTAGAAGTTTAAGGCTATTTTTTTTTTAACTTTGTGAAAAATCTTTCAAGAATTTGCTTATTATCACAGAGCTATGATTTTAACTAACTCAAGATAGAGTTCCAAATGCACAAAATAAAGAGTTCTGATTTTGAATATAACCTAAAAATATTCACTGCTTTTATTTACTATGCTTTTAAAGTTCTTAGGAAAATTCTTCAGATAAGCATTATATCTTTTCTAAAAAGGAACAGCTAGCCATCTCCATTTCCTCTGCAGATCAAAACCCAGTTTTAATTCTCAGACTGTTACAGAAATATCTCACAAAGAAGAAAACAAAAAGTTTAAGCAGTTTGCTGTCCCTACAGATGGCCAATTCAAATGCTCAAACACCCACACAGGAGAAATATAGCTCCAGCCTCTCTAGAATACTGGTATCTTGAGGAGAATTGAGCATTGCCTCATGTTCTCCATTCTACAGTATCATGCAAAGACTGATATACTCAGCAGATAATTTTTTTTTCCTAAGGCTTAATAGGAAAAGGTAAGAAGAGCAGGTTGAATCTAAAACCCAGCTTAAGATTCACAGCTATGAAAAAAATCTAATTTCCTGTTCCAGTAATACCTTTTCCACTTTTCCCTTCAGCATCTATTAGGACAAAACCACTAAGTTTTGAAGGTTTCATGATACAATCAAAAGGAGAAAAGTTTCATCAGCATATGGTTACCTGGAACGTGGGAGGCTGGTGCTCTGATGCACGTGTCACTATTCTTCATTGAGGGAAGAGGGAGAGAAGTCTCTTGGTTTGATTTCACCTTTTAATTGAACCCAAGCAACTCTGCCTCATCAAACCCATGTGTCAACATATTTACCCTTTTAACTAATCTACTTTCCCTCCCATTAACAAAATAGTAACACAATATTTCATTTATGAAAATTGAACAGGAACACTCCTCCCTAAATTTTTGCGTACATTATTTAGAAGACTAACAGGCCGTTGTGATCAATTTTTGTGCCATCCCTGAGAAATTTGGCTCAAGACATTCAATCAGCTTTGCAAAAAATTCCCAAGTTCTAAACTTTTGTATTTAATAGGATTGAAAAAATACATTTCAAAAAACAAATATTTCAATTTTTGTGTGCTGCTGTAATAGGGAACTAGATCTCATCAAGCAGTGAGTAGGAGGTCTGGATAGCAAAGAATCACTTTGTCTTTAAACCTATTTCTTAAAAAAATAATTCAGGTTTGACATAACTCAGCTGTTAAGATTTCAGGGAATTTTTTATTAAAATATTGTGCAGCAATTATTATTGTATTTTCAAGTGCCCCACAGGAACTCTAACTAATTGTTACAGAAGTGGAGGGCAAGGTGTATGAAGAGAGAGATACATTTGGCATGTTTTAGTTCAGCATCAGCCAAAATGAACGTGTGTAAGGGGATTAATATTTTCTGATGTTTATAAAACATCAAAGGGCTGACAAATATCTATCATCCCTTGTTAGTGACATACTTGCTCTGTCAATGCACAGAATCACTAGAACAGAGATTTAACTAGAGTTAACAGTATTTACATTAATTACATTTGATTACTTGACAATTTTAAACATCAAATACCAGTCAGTTACAAAAGCATTGCAATCCTACTTGCCAGATGGGAAGCCAGAGTGTTTAAGGGTGAGGCTTTAAAAAGCTCATAAAAACTCTGCTGTAAGACACCCTCAAAGTTAATGTTAGCAACTGTACACCAACCCCAAAGTAGCACTGTCATCCCCAGCTCTGCCTTTCTCAGTGAAAAGCAAGTGCCTAAGCCAACCACCTGGGAAAGGAAACTTTAAATTATTTTGATCAGTGGCTACAGCATTGCTTATCAAGTGGCTAAGATACCTTCCGTGTGTCTTGCTGCAGAAGTCTGCTACTCTCACGGCATTCCAATGTTCCAAGCTCAAACCAGTTTTTATGCTCCATAATACACTATTCTTGTCACAACTTCTTTGAAGGTCCCAGTTACCTCATCTTGTATGTCACTTAGCTTCTATAAGCTGACTGGATGGTAAAAGACATAAAACTCTTAATTTCAAATTCTAACATCACCACTGTATTCTAATACAGGCAATATGAAGTAATACTCAATAGCACAAGGCACCTTCATCATTCACACAAATATTTCAGTATTTACAAGTTTGAATACAGAAATCATTTTCCCTATGATCCACTCTTACAACATTTACTGTAACTTTACGAAAGAAATGTCAGATTAGATTATGCTTCTCCCTCCTCATTTCAGAGTGAATGCTAAAAATGGGGTTTGTAATTGTCTTAATTGTAAGGTTTTTCCCAAACTCTTATCACCTGTAACAGAATAGGCCTGGTGGAGCAGCTGAATAATATATTATGCAGGCAATCACTTATGCTATGATCTCCACCTAGATGCTTAAAGAGAAGCACATTTTCTCAAGAAAAGCTGGTAATAAAAGCATTCACCTGTGTTGCAAGGACAATGCTATTCTTCTGTCCTCTGTATTGCTTTGGATCTCATGAACTGAATCTATTTCAGGTTCCACTGAAAATGCACAATAAGTCTCTTAACTGAACTGCTAGAACTCAGGTGGCCC
Source organism: Rhadina sibilatrix (assembly GCA_013400275.1). Lineage (NCBI taxonomy): Eukaryota > Metazoa > Chordata > Aves > Passeriformes > Phylloscopidae > Rhadina > Rhadina sibilatrix. The sequence goes on from VWYO01004903.1 coordinate 260,259, forward strand.
CAGTTCAGACACATGCTGTGCTCTCACACCATTTTCTTTGTATATTTATAAACATGAAATGTGAAGATGTCTCTCTTCCCAAATCTGCTTGGGAAGCCAGTGGATATCTGCCCTGCTCCCAAGTGCACAGGTACACTCATACCTTTGACAGACTTCACTCTGCAAAGGTTTGGTATTAATTTATCTTCACTAGGTAGAGAGGTGACTGGATCCTAAATCATGGCCCATTTACTGCCCACTACTATTGTTTGACTAATGTCATTGTAAGGACTTGGAGGTTTAACTGCCTATGGGTTGCTCATGTGGCAGAAGCCTTTGAAAATGCCACACTTGTGTATCTGCTGGTGGATTAATCAATAGCCTGCCTGCCAACAGCTTCTCTGCCAGAATTTCCCACTCCTGTCTTTGCTTCCTGCCTCTGGTTTTGGGGAATTTTGTTGACTCCACTCTGCGCATGGGAGCATTATCGATCTGCCCCAGAAGCTGGTCACAGACCTCAGCACACTGGAAAGAATAGAAGCAATAAAGCCTCTGAACCTTCTATCAGAACAACACTGGAACACTTCAAAACCAGCCTGTTTCAGCTTCCAGCTGATTTATTTTTTTTTTTTAATTTCTTTTCTGGTACTCAATACTTCAGTTTCAACCAAAATGGAAACACTGTAGAAAAGAGTCACTTTTCAATTAAAACTTCATTCAAATGAAATTCCCCATTTCAGCATGCAACTTGAGTAAAAAACATCTACTAATTCTTTAACATTTCTAACTTTTGCCTTGAAACAGCCAACATAAGAGCTAGAGGCATAACATGAAATACATCTACAGAGCAAACTTGAAGAATTCCTCTATTGACTTTTATCTATGACAAAAAATGTATTACCTTTATCTAAGGCAAAGTTAAAGAACATCTTACAATTCAAATATAAAGGTTTATGACATCTAGATAATATTAAGGTTTTAAACTTTGTGAGTACAGATTCCAGAGAGCAAGCACTGGAGTCAGAACATGATTCTCATGTCTCTTGGCCTATCCGGGTTTCTCCACTTTTCATTCTCCATTCTCCCTTTGTTCTAAGCTCCCAAAATCCTTCAAATGTCACTAGATTAGGCAGACATGGGCCACAGAAATTATTAGAAGGAAATGAGAGGCCACCCAGGATTTGTTCTCAGGTTATCTCAAGTGTGTCAGCACTACCACAGCCAGCTCAGTTTGCCTCTGTGCCAGTGGAGCCTTAAAGCTTCCCCTGAAAAAGGGCAGATATAACCCAGACACAACTCCATGAATAAAAAGGCCAAACTGGGAACTAAAATACAACCTCTGTGTTACTTGCTGCCTACCCAGGATATATTAGATGGGCCACAAAGTCACAAAGGATTTTCTCCCCCTGGCTAGGATGGCAGCAGCTAGGCAGAGTCTCCAAAAGGAGTAAGGCAGCAATGTTGTTGCAAGTGCCTCATCTCCCTCTCTCCTGTCTTCCCCTCAGTTCTCAGCCCTGACCTACAAGCCCTAAATGCTACAAGGTTAGGAAATTGTGAGTGATGGCAGGAGGGTCTGAGCAATCCTTGGAACCCAGCACAGAGAGAACCCTTTGCCTCATAACACCAGAAATAACCTGGTTTAGAATGTGTAACTCCCCTACAATCAAGACTGTCTTTTCTCCCATACGCACTCCCAGGAATATTTTCTCTAAGTATTTTTTTTGCCTGTAAAAGATCCAGCCAAATTATTAAACATTTAGGTGGCCTTACTTTGCAAAAAAAAAAAAAAAACAAACAAAAAAAAAAACAAAAAAAAAAAAACTGGGAAGAGATCTTTAGAAAGAAGGAACTGGGAAGGATCCCAAAACCAGACAGAGACTTGCACCAAACAATACAGACACAAAAAGAGCAAATGAGTTCCTGCATGCTGCAAAGGAACATCCATGACACTGAGCCCTGGAAGCTCAGGGGTGTGAATGGCTCCTACAACTCAACCACACAAGCTGAGGGAGGACTCATTCTCTTTATCAGCAGCTCACAGTGGCAGTCCCTAAAGCAAGAAGTCATGACCAAAATACAGAGCAATATTTCTGATTTTTAACTGCTGTTTTGTTTTCAAGTATTTGAAATGGGTGTAGTATCTATCATAAAGTATTAAGAAAGATGTCACAGTCAATATGTGGTAGTTGAGATGGACACTGCACTCAAGGTGCTTCATTAAAAACTTCAGGGGATTCCAAGCATCAGCACCTTGTTATTGAAAAGTCATAACTTTTCTCTGTACTCCCTAAGGGCAGCTCCACACAGCTCTGGCTCTTTCTCTCTTTCTTCTTCAGTTCTAGCTCACTCCTTCCTGTCCCCATCACATCCACCTAAGCCTGTCTGTCCTACGTGCAGCATCTCACCTTTGCTGTCCCTTGCAGGACCTCCTGTCCCAAGCTCCTCTCAGCACGGCCAGCAGACTCCAACTGAGCCCCTAGCAGCTAACCCACTCTTTATCACACCCATGGCTGTGAGGGCAAGGCTGTTCCCACTCGTGGATAATTAACACAGCTGCAACATATCAAGGGCAAGACTCCCTTCAGCAGCATCTCTGTCTCCTCCCCACAGAAAAATTAGATTTTTATTAACTTCAGCTAAACAGCACAAAGGACACAACCCTGTTAAAAAGTTCTCTGATGGCTTCTTGGGCTGCCTTAGATCTCTCTGAATTATCAGATACACAGAGGGAAAACAGGACGTTGGCTGTTACACAGCCACCTGCAGATCAATAATACCATAAACAGAATGATATGTAAGTAAAAAAACACACAGAAAAGCTTTCACACTAAAACATTCCCCACTAAAGAAACCTGTACCAATGGAAATCTGCACCAATTCAGATTATTTATTACACTGTGTACAAATAACTTGTGAACGATCATTGTAGGATGTTTTTTCAACACTTGTAAAACTCCAGATTTGGATCTACAGCTTGAAAAGCTTCTGATAGGCTCTTGATTTACTGCTCCATGCTCTGCATTGACCACATCAAGCAGGTGATTTTAAAAGTGTGGTATCCAGGCAGGCAGGAAAGATGTAAGACAACAGCAGTGAAATACAAAGGTTCATTCCCCCACCTTGTGGCTAACTACTGGAACAACAACTTACAGCAGCAATCCTTCATTTGCAACCCTGACACACTCATCTATGTCATTCCACTGATTTCAGCTGTGCTACAGCCAGTGACCAACTTTAAAGCATCTTTGCAATTAACTCAAAGTTGATTTAAGTAATACGCTGTTTTACTTTTTAAACTCCACAGCAACTTAGAGAATGTCTGCTCTTGATGTTTATCAGCATCAGTTACTCAAGGTTGGTGCACTCTGTTAGAGTGTGGAGAAGGTGCTAAAAAGTTAGGTGTTCAACTGTTGGAAGTTTGTCATTATATTAAACCTGCATGTTCTTGTTATTCAATTATATTCCTTTGTGCTGCTTTTACTGACAATTAACCTGCAACAATTCTATGGGATCTGTTGCAGAACTCTTTTTGGATTCTTTATGAGCACCTATGAGTGTAATGTTATAGATCTTGAAAGGCCAACAGCAAGTTTCTTTCCAGCAGGGAAAGGGAAAGCACAGCCAGAGGTGAAGATGACAAACACAAGAGGAAGCTTTATAATCACAATCCAGTCCTCGTACATCATCTAAGCCAAGGGCAGATTCAGGGCCACATTTCTCAGTGCAGAGACCAGACCTGCACAGCTCAGTGATTTACCTATAAAGTTTTGTTATATGTGAGAGGAATGCTTGTCACTCACACCTGATGGGGAAATGTTCAAATCCCTGGAAACTCACTCCATTATTTAGCACACAAACTGCTTCCCTCCTTTTCAAGCCTTTTGTTTGGACAAGCCTTTTGCAGGCTTGAACATCTTTACTGTACCTGATAAACAGCAGAGTCTAGAAACAACATGGACACACACACAAGACCAGCACTGGAATCTGAGTGGTTAATCTGGGCAATAAAGTACATTTTCAGTGCTCCATCTGCTGACTCCAGTAAAGTACCTGGGAATGGCTCAACCTCTCTGAATGAAATCCAAAGGAAAATTTCTTTGCCTTGTGAAAATCTAACAAAGTTACTGTTTTCAAGTACTGCTGTTGGTCTTCACAACTAGATATTTTCCCAATTACTGATGTAAAAGGAATTTGTGGCAGGATACCAAATTAGCTTTTTAATAATTTGGTTTTACCTCTAAAGACCTATCCATGTTATGGATTTATCACTATCCTGCTTTCATCTTTCTTCACTCCCAACCTACCATGTCAATATTATGGGGTTCCTCCCATCTCCCTTGTTCCACTGGCCTCTATGCAATCTAAGGATCAGATCAGGATAAACAATTAACAATTTCATTTCATAATAAACAATATAAAATGTTGTCAAGCTAGAGGTTTACTTGTTGACTTACTGGAAGGGTGAGGATACAGTGAACTGAATCAAGTTTTCAATTCACATGTTCCTCTCAACAGGTCAGTTTTTTCCTCCTAAGAGTTATTTCTCCTTTCATATTTCAGCTTTTCTCCCTCAGACAACTGAGGTAACTAGATTAAGCTACCACCTTAGTTGCTGACAATTATCTAGAAAAATCCAAAACAGAAGCAAATTGCAGCACAGATATAATAAATCCTGAAGTCTGGAGATCTGTGTATTTGCCTCACTGTTACTTAGTGACTGTGCAAATAAGATCCATAATCCAAGGGATGTAATTGCATTAGGATCATTAGTAAACTAAAAAAATATTCATATAACTGGAACAATTTTTTATTAGACATCTAGTTGTAAAAGAAATTTCCCCCCGACTTTAATCTGTCCTCCTGCTCTGTGGCATCACAGCTTTAACTGGGAACTGCCCTCTCCCTCCAAAGCATACCTTTGTCCAGGAAATCTTAATAAACAAGCTAAATAGCTTGCAAACAAAGCTGAATAAAATAGCTTTGATTTTTCCAAGGAAACTTGCAGTTGCACGTGTTGAATCTCAAATCCCTCCATTTGTTTCTTACGTTAAAACTTCTCTGGTCACTCCACTGGTATCTATTCTAAATTAAGTCTTCACACTCTGGTTTGACTCCATGAGACTTGATAACCTGTTGAAATAATTATTTTTTTCAAATAGATGTTAGCTAGTTTCAAAAGGTTTCACAAGTCAGTTTACTTTTAAAATGAAACCCTTTTAATTTTATTTTTAAATCTTCTGAGTGACCCAAGGCACCCTTATATAAATAAGCCTTGTTGCCTAGCATAGCCCAAGATTAGGATATATCTATTCTAATCTTTGTGTTACTACTACAATAAAAGCTTATTTACTGCCAGCAGTGAAAGAACATTGGTACTTGATTGTTAACCTGAATTACTTAATTCCCTCCTTTAACCTCACAATTTATCCCCTTCAAAACTATTTATTCTCTTACTAAACTGCCCCCTATTCTGTGCCTATAAAAAACCAAACAACCTTCCAGGCTCTGCAAATTTTGAGAAAATGGTTACATGTGATGGTGAGAGGTATGAAGTTCTTTTGATGCACCTACTTTATCACTGGAAACATAAAACTTCATCTCCTGGGTAATTTTCTTTGGTGTTGGGGGGAGAGGGGGTATTTTAGATTTCCTATTGTGACAGAATCCCAGATCAGCAGGGCTTTGAAGGCATCTCCTGAGCCTGCACAGTCCAGGCATAGTCAGGCAGACAGTATTGCCCAGGACCACCCAGACTCAGGCTGCAAAGACCTGCAATGATATTCCACAATCTGAGGGGTTTTAAGAATGGTCTGATGCTATTTGTTTCTTTAAAATTCCACATAAAGACTTGTAAGTGGTTGGCTTATTGTAATTCTGTAGAGGATGACTGGCAGTAGTCAATGAATAGAGGGTCACTTTGAGATAAAGTCTAAATAAAATCCAATAAAATTCTCGTTGAAAGAGAGCCTAAAATCTCCTTGAACAGTTAACACTGAAATGGACCAAGCTCATGTAAGAAATTAGTAAGGAAGCTGATTGCATTTTCAAAATACAGCATTTCAGCATGTGAATATTCACTTGTCTCCAGACTGGGCAAAATCTCAAGGAAAATGATCAAAGTAAAATGCTCCTCAGAGCTCACAGTTAAGTGGAATTGATAGCACTATCCTGTGCAGAAGCACATATAGCCATTATCTACTCCAAGAGTTCTCACATCATTCTCTCTTTTTTAAAAGAATTAAGTGGCTGTAAAAATGTAAGCACAAGCATATTAAAGCCTTTTTCAATGAAACAGCTTGACTGTATTATCATTTTTCTGCTGGTGTCTTTTTAAAATGGTTACTAGGTCATAGATGTACATTGAGGAAGGCTGTACTGTTCTTTACCTAAGGGACAACTGAGCATGCCAGGGCATGGAGGGCATGGCACAAAGGACTGAGCAAGTTTCAGAAGGGTTTCAGGAGGCTACAGCTGGAGCAAGAGACTGAGAAACAGTCACAAGGACTAAACATCATCCACACCTTGTGGAAAAAAAAAAAAA
>VWYO01004903.1:266825-374852 GCA_013400275.1 Rhadina sibilatrix
AACAAACAAAACTTTTGAAGAGCTGGAGAAACCTCTGACAAAACAGAAAGCAAAGGAGTAACTGAAGCAAAGCAAGGACCCAGGCCTGACCTAAATGCTTGGAGTTCTAATTAACACTAATTTTACTGTCTTAATATTCAGTAAAAATGGCCCTTGAGACAGCAAAAAGCTTCTGGGCGCTCACTGAAAGGAAAAGGCCAGGAAGATGTCAACAGCTTGGCAATCTGGTGAGCTCAGTAATACTGAAAAACTCAACAGCTTCACAGAGGCATAAAATCTTTAAGCTATGGAAAAACATTTTGTTGCCAGATACTTTTTAAAAAATGAAATAAAACACAAAACAATCAATGACAAGAAAGCAAACAGACAACAAAACAAACAAGCCATCAAATTTTTGAAAAAGCTTTTCATTTGCATCGCAGCACCTGGTTGAAATTCATCACTCAAGATTGTCTGAAAACATACTGTTACCCTCTTACTACAACAGATGATACAAACAGGGTTTAATTCTGCAGTTGTTCCTATGCTGGGCACACAGTTAGGGACTAGACAAGAGACTCTCCTTGTCCCTTAACTTCCTCAGCCAGCACTTCAAGAAAATGCACCAGCTTAAGGAAAAGAACTGGCAGGGAACAGGAAAAGAAAGTTCCCAAAGTTAGAGAGCAAAGTTCAGGTAGAGTCAACAGCATTTGCAGCTGCAGAGGATGCAGCCATGCCAAAGGGTGCTGAAAAACAAAGCAAAGGCAGAAGGAGACAAGGTAAAGTGGAATGGAATACTAGAAGCAAGCCCAGGACAAGCACTGGAAACCTATTTATCTCCAACCTCCACTCCACCCCCATTTAAGCAAGAAATGGAATTACTCTCTCATGTCCTCTTAATTCAAGTGGTAAAGAACATCATTCATCCTCCAGCTGGAGGTCATCTCCCAGTTCAAATTCAGCAAACCAAACTGCAAAGATGTGCATTTCAAAAGAAAAACTACTGCTTCTTCAGACTATTTTAAATAGGAAGTTTCTTCATTGAATCTAATCACGTATTAAGTGAGAAAATGAAATATCTACTCTTTATAATTCAAGCCAGAAAGTTTACCAAAAACATGAGGAAGTATATAAAGGAATCAAGCAGAGGACTGGAGTCACAAAGATGTCTACAGAACTGTTTTAAACTCCAATTCACCTAGAAACAGGCACATGATACTGTCTGTGATACTGAACATGCACCAAGTAGATAAAAGTGACATCTATTTACAAGTATGAATTAAGAGGCAGTACACATACAACTGTCCCTAAATGTCAGGAAACAAGATGCAAAAACTGCTGAGCTGTAGAAAGCTTTTTTGCAGTACCTTTGTACTCCAATTGTGTTCATACAGTGTCAGTGACATGGGGCAAACCAACAGCACATAATGCACTTGAGAAAATAACAAAACTTTAAATCATAGTACAAATACTTGCATATAAAAATTTATTGTCATTTTTTTAAAAACATGAACTTGATATATATATATATACAACCTAGAAAGCTAATTTATTTATTGTTTGAGCAGAGTTTTCTAGAAAAGAGGTGATAGCACAGAATGAAAGGCTGTACCACATTTTTCCCCATGTAGCAAAGTGAATTAATAGCCATGTGCATACAACAACAAAATCATGTGTGCAAAGCTCTCTACAAGTTCTGTGTTTGGCAGCTTACTTTCAAATGTCTCAAGCTTTTTAACTTTGGTAAGCTCATAGGTACAGGTTAAAAGTGCATTTATACAATGCACCAGCCCTTAAGTGTAGAGTTTAAAAATCCAGGCCTGGTGCACTGTATGGATCTGTAGAAAAATATTGTCATTTTAGTTCATCAAGTTCGTATCTACAGCTATCTAATACAAAACAGAAGTAAGAAATAGAAATTATTCTTTCCAAGAAAAGGGAATTGGAAAGGTCAAATTTTGACGAGTTTTTGCAAGGACACTGATTTTCTCATCTGACAGCCAAAGACTGAGAGCAAAAGCTTCCAAACTGAACTCAAATCTGTTTGTTCATACAGTCTTGGACTCAGTTGCCTATGAATGTGCCCTGTGTTAAGAATGGAACTTGTCTCAAGGAAGTTCATGGGGTTATTCATACCAGGCACACACTTGGTGTTTAAATGTTGTATTAAACTGAATGCTAACAGCCTTCAGGAAGAGAAACTGCAGCAGAAACGTTGCATCAGAAGTGAGATTTAACTTAATGAGATGGCATCCTTCCAGTGGAGTAACTATACTCTGAAATATGGAGAGTTAATTTCTTAGATTTAAGGTTTTGACATATGATGCTAAACCCAGGGTGCTGCTCCTCCTGGAGAATTCTTTAGGCTACAGTGACACAACCAAAACCATAAACAGGCACTTGACAGGTGAATAATATTTTCCATTTTTAAAGTGCAAATTTTCATTTACAATGTGACAACATTCCAAGGTAAACATTTCCAGACAATAATAGCCTGTTTCTTTTATATATACTCATTCTTACATTGCTTCAATGCAGTATTTTCTAATACTAAACACTCAGAGATAAAATTATATTTGCTAAATTGTACAGTAATTTAAGGAGAATGTTGTTGAAAATAGAGTTTGTAATTTGTTTCAATCACCAACAGAAGTACTTCATCTGGAAAAACACCAGAACCACAGCTACTACCACCAATCTGTAAACCATAACCTTAGAGTGCAAATAAGATACCCACTTCATTTTAGAATCTCTGACATTAAAAAAAGGCAGAAAATAAAATTTCAGAAGAACATTTTATCAAAAATTGTAATTTTTAAACTGAAATGCACATTTTAGAAGCCCATTGTTTTCAAATTATGCATAACTTCTAAAACTAAAGTGTTAATGGCTGTTAACTTTGAAAGACGACCTCACACATCTTTACTTTTTGCCCAATGTTTCCATGTTGCTTCTAATCAATTTTAGGGAGAAAATTGCATACCAAAGGTCAAACATGAAGAATCCTGTCATTATCAAGACAGGATTTAAGGTTTCCTCAACTGAGAGGAAGCTCTCTTCACCAGCTTCTCTTGTTTTCGTGTTGTCTGGGCTTCCTGAATGGCACAACAAACCCTCTGTAAAACAACACAGTGAAAGCAAAAACCAATTAAAGCAGGTAGCACTTTTCTTCCATAAGATGCTACTAAAACATAGCTAATTCAACAAACATGTAAACACACACAGGCTGGTGGGAGTTAGATACTTAGCTCCTGATTCACATGCACAATATTCAACTGCTGAACAGAAACAGAAATTCACAGAAGTTAAAGGGGTAGTGCTGCACTTGAGAGCAGAAAAATCGATTTGTAGTGTATAGATAGCAGCATAAACATCAGCAAAGAAAAGTACACTTAGGAAATAATGCCAAAAAAGGTAATTAAACACAAGGAAGTATCCTTCTAGTGTGACCTGTGTGTTTTGTGCAATGCTCCAGCTTTGGCCATGTCACTAAGACACAGACAAACTAAAATGATTTAAATTACTTAATTCCATGTGTGATTTGGATGACACGCTGTAAGACAAAGCTGAAGGAACATTTTTAGACAAGACACAGTAAAGAACTAAGATAGACTCTTCCAGTATATAAAATGGCTCAAAATTATAGCAATTTTTTTCCTTCCCAGTCTAACCCATTCTTTCAGGAGGCTCAATCAATTTAATAGCAGCAATTTGGCCCTGATTCTGATTCCATCTGCTGACTTGCCATTTACTGGAGCTACAATTTCAAGCATGCTTCCAAGACACCGTGGATCCAATTGATTTCACATTTGGTATCAGGGAGAACACCTCCTCTCTCCTCACCTGATACAACACTACAGTAACACACATGGTTTCCTAGGTAAATTTTTCTATTCTTGAAGTACCTTGGAATTTATCCAAATTGCTAGATCACCTTAGGTAAGTTACCTGCAAGATCCAATCATCCACAGAACAAAGGCTCGAAAAATACTCCAGCCTCCCCAGCACCAACAAGAACTAACATTTAGAGATAAATGGTAGAAAAACCACGTGTGGGGAGGGAGGAGGGAGGAATCTAAGTAAGCTTTTTCATCCAAGGTCCACCTCTCCTGGCTTAGGTGATCTTGAAATAATGAGGAGCTATGTGGAACCCTACAGACAAGAGGGAATTTAATACAACCTAGTACTTGAGATACTGGAATTATTTTCCTTTAATGAGCTTTAACATACAAACCCTAAGACTATGTAGCTTCAATATTAAATTATTATTGCATAAATTCTCTTGAATGCTTTGGACTAACTGGTGTCATCATACTCTTGGTAAAACAAGTTTTTCAACACAAAACTATGGTAAATGGTCCTCAGGGACAGCAGCCTATTCTCTAACAAGTCTCTGAACATTACCATCTTTTTTACATGCTGAGTTTCAACAACTGCCAACAATATCATAAGAAAAGAAGATTAAAATAAAATAAAAAAAAAGAATATACCCTTGCTGTAGCTTCGTCCTGAAGCTGAACTGTCCTTACACATTCATGACCTGTATTGTCCCTTCTTTGGAACATCTTTTGATCCTGCTGCAGAGGAGAACAAAAATGTGCTTCAGATGACTCACAAAACAAGAATGCAGAATCTGATACTTAAATGTCTTGAATGCCAACTTCAGGTTAGATTTCAACATGGTCTCTGTCCAACCCAACTGTCACACTTTCAAGAAACTTTCAGTAAATCCTGTCACATAGTCCCCTACTTAGCAGTTAGAACAATAAATAAGTTAAAAGCATGTATGGACCTCTAGTGAGTATTCAATAGAAGAAAATTTACATGTTTTCTTACCAAAACAGTGATTTTTAAAATATTTCCTTCATAGGAGGGATAACGTGTGAATTCTTCAAATAAATAATCCCACTCTGTTGTTAAATGGCCTAAGATTTCCACTTCTTTCACATATATCACTCTCCTGTTCAAGGAAAAAAAAAATCATACTCAATTTCTCCCTTGGACTAGAACTTTGCTAGAAAAACTGAACAAAATGAAAGCATTTGTTTAAGAAGGCATTTTCTATGTGGATTAAAAGCATCCCCTCAGTCACAGTGGAGCCATATTTCCTAAATACATTCTGAGACAATCACTTGGTCTTTAAAAGTTGTAGATGATCTAAGACATCACACACTGTGAGCAGGCCAAGAACTGGGATCAGGAGAGAAGTGCACATCTCTCCAAGGCTGCAAACAACTAAATTGCCCAATTATCCTTCATGGCCTTTGTCAGTGCCTTGAAATCTTGTCCATCTGCAGCCTGAATTCTGAGCTCTGCTGGTCATTATTAAAAAAAATCACACTGGGAAGCCTCCATGGTCTTATTATGGATGAGCCTCTCTCATACACTCAGGCAAGGTGCAAACTGGTGACCTGTGGAATGTGGAGATCATAATCCTTCTCATTATCTAAACATATTTTGAAAGTTTTGAGTCCTTAAACTCAGGACTGCCAACATCTTGAATTCTAAAGCTTGTCAGATGAGTTAAATAATAATTTTCATCCTGGTACAAAGACTTGAGACATCATTTAAAATATTCTTTCGTTAACAAGATTATAAACCTTTATTATTAAACTGTTAGCTTGACTGCAAACACTTACAACAAGCTAATTAGAAAAATCAAAAATAAAGAGGAAAAAAAAAAAGAATATTTCTCTCCACTATGATGAAAGGGTCACTGATCTCAGAGTGAAGTGTATTCTCAAATTAGCATCCAGCACTGACATCACAACTAAATTACATTTTCCATTAAGGAAACAAAATAAAATATAGAAAAAAAAAAAAAAACCAAAAAAAAAAAATAGAGAAGGAAAACAGATAGGCAGAGAATAGCAATCAGTTTAGACTTAGCCAGATGTTTAATCCCCAAGCTGAAATCATGTCAAGCCCTTAGAAAGCATTCAAAGTTTAATACCTGTTGGTAATAATAAGCTTTGCTCTTCTGCCTCTTGGAATTGCACAGTGGTATCGATACACCTCTTTTTCCAACTTCCTGATGTGCAACTTCTGAAACAGAAAATAATTTTGGAGCAGTACAAAAACAAACAAGCAAAAACCAAACCAACAAACAAAAAACTCCACCAAAAAACCCACAAATTGGTGTTTTGAATTCAAAAGCCTTCTGAAAAGTTCCCTCATTTTTGGTTCTTTCAAGGCAGGTTCTCACAGTGCTCTCAGTCCTGAAGCTGAGTCACTGAGAAGTCTGATCTGTTCCACTCCTAGGCAGAACACTGACACTGCTGTATCAGGCTATTTCTTCAGCTTTGATTTCCTTTCTGTGCTAGTAATTGTTTAATAATGCTCATTCTACTGCACCCCATGCTGCAGGCCTCATTCAAGAGTGAAAACCCTGCAAAGGTCATGTATTTTTATAAGGTACATGACTCAGACCCTCAGAAAAACTATCATGATACAAATTCTCAATGCACCTCAAGATCAGGCTCCTGAAGCACTGAGCAGATATCACTATTCAATATCCAAAATAAAAGGGTGTATGAAAGTGCAGATTAAATTACTCATCGTGTTTTGATTAGACAACTATAACTCAAGTGACAGCCTACAAATACAGACAACATTTTGAAATAAAGTACTGAAGTGCTCCTGGGATTTTTGTGGGGGTTTTTTCAGATTTTCCATTCTGTACGTACTCTTGGATTAAAGTATAATTTTCTTAGGGCATGTCACCAGAATTACAATATTCCATCAACAACACAGGCCAGCACAGAAGCCAGGCTCACAGTCAGCCCCACATCCAGCTCCCAATAAATCCCACTGGATTAAAGGCAGCAAGACTCACAGAGTGATACCTGAACATATTTGTGGGAAAGGAACACACATCAAAACATCATGCAAAAAAAGATAAAAGTAGGAAATTAATAATATGCTACCAGTGAGAGCCCAGCCTCCAAGTGGGTATGAGAATTGATCTGTGTCAACTACTGGTTTGCACTAATATGCAGTAAGTCTTTTAAAAAGACACTTATAAAAAGTGTTTAATTAGCAGAAATTAGCAAGACAGTTAAATAAGTATAAAGTCAATGCATATTAGCTTTGCATCCTCCAGGTCAATACAAGCACCTTTTTATGATACAATCTGTTTTAAGCTAAAAGGGGCAGCTCCTGTGCAGAAAGATGGGGAAACATAAGGAAGAATGCCTGGATGCAGAATGCACACACTTCAGATCAACCTTTAGCAAATGGGTGCCCCAAAATTGGTTTGATAGTCTTCAGAGCAAAGATAGATGACTTTCAGCTCATTTTGCAGCTGTTGCTGTGGAATTCAGCCTCTATAACAGTGAATTCCTCAAATTCTCATTCCTCAAGTTTCTGACAAACTAGTAACAATAACCTAAAGAGGAAGGACTAAAAAATCAGTATAATTTTAGTTATTACTTGTAAATAGCCCTTTCTTTTTTATTTCCTTAGATGGACCCATAAAACCAATGAGATGACAATAGAGTCTCCACTTAACTCTACAGTTGTCTGTCTGTGATTAACAGGTTTAACTATGCAGTTTAAGTAATCAAAATTGAAAGATTAGCTTACGTAAGAATCAATTAAAAGAAAGTTTGACTTTTTTTACATTAGCATTTTATTTTCATATATTCAAAAGTTCAACAAATATCTTAAAGCATCATCATACATCACAACTGACTCCAAAAGATCCTTTAATCTCAAAAATGGATGAATATTCAAGAGCTGAAATCAACAGCATAGTGTTTTCCTGGACTTGCTCCCTAGTGATGTTATGTTTTGAAATACATTTTAATCCAGCATTTCTCAGCAACCAGAACAACAGGGTCAACCAACATCTTCTATAAAAAAATATCCCTTTCTGACCATCTTACAAATTTCTGAAACTGTACAATGTACATAAAGGAATCAAAGATGCCAGAAAGACTGCTTATCTCAAAGTCTCTTCAAAACATTAGAAGAAACATGGCAGCATAAGACTAAAATGAAAATTTGAACTCACATTTTATACCTGAACCTTAGCTGTTTCAAAAAACAAGTAAAAAATTGAAGAAATAGAAAACCCACCACCATGTGAAGACTGTAATTCAAAGGCTGCAATCCATATGCTGAATCCTTTTGTTGAATATGAAGAAATTAGACATGCCACATATTTAAACAGATTTATTCATAAGCATGTTTCTCTATTCAAACTCAAAGCTTCGGAGAGAAAGCCTGTTTCTCACAACTTCAGAAACAATCCCAATAGTATTTTTAGATTTTACATGCAATATGTTACCAAAGTAAGAGTTCCCACTGAGGCCTGTGCCTAAAAGATGCAGTATTTCTCAGAGCTATTCTCAATACACCTGATAGATGCCAGCACAATGGTGGTGGCTTTATGTAAAAAGGGAGTTGCACTTGATGTAAATTACTCCATGATCTGCACACTCTTCAAATTTAGACATCTTTATAAAAGCTGTTATTTTTATGGGCATACTAGAGCACTTTGAAGAAGTTAACTCATTCTTATTTTACATGGAAATGAAAGAACCAATGCAAATTTACACAGCAGAACAGTGAGTCAAGCAGAAATAGAATCTGCAGTTTCCAGCACTGTCTATGCTCTGCCACACAACACTGTCTCACCACCCTGACTCAATTATTCATGAGGTGTTCTGCATTCTTTATAAAGCTCCATGCTTTAACTGGGAAATGAAACAAAGTAATGCCACAGGCATTGAATAATGTATGAGTGACATCATGCCAGCCCTGAGGAGCTGGGTGAGCAGCAGCCCCTCGATGGGCACAGCCCCTGTGAGCACAGGCTCCCACCACCTGCTCCAGCAAACCTACCTCAAACACTCCTCACACCATGATTAAAACACTTGAGAAGTGATTCCTTGGAAAACAATTCTCCTAGAGCTGCCTTTGTTCTCCAGCTCTGCTGTGCATTTATGTTTCCCAACAGACATGGTGCACACCCAGGCTCACTGTGAGCTGAGGCACAGCCTGCACCGTGGCAGATCTGAGTGCCCAGGCTGAGAATGGCCTGAGCACATCCCCACACAGCCCACATACAGATCCAGCACTCCTGGGACAAGGACCTGCATGAACAACTCATCTACTCCACCTGGCCATGGTCCTCAGTTTGCACCAAAACCTCCCCTTTCCTGTGGAAAAAGTACTTTTTCTTTTAAAACCTACATGTTTGCTCCTCTAAGACAAGCTCTAATGCCTACATTTCACACAAAAGTAATTAAGTAAAATATTTTTCCATCCAATCGTTGGATAGTATTGAGGCACCTGTTCCTTAAGGTAACCCTGTAAGGTTTCCACCTATAAGGTATTCCATGAGCCAATATTTATTTTCAATGGACATATGTATTAAATGTAGTCAAAGTAGATGAGAAGGTGTGGGTTCTGGGTAAACTACTTGTAAACAGGATCAAAACTGGATCCAAAAATAAACATTGTGATTAAATATTGTGATTAAATTTGTAAATGCACATAGAACTGACTCATCTTTTTCATTAAATTTCCAATTCCATGTAAAGACACTGTCCTGTCTTGCTTTACATTGCTTGCTAACTTTTATTAGAAAACAAAGCCTTCCCAACACTGACCTCTAGCACAAAAACCAAGAACAGTTAACTAAGCCTCTCCTGCATTCTATTAAGTGACTTGTTGAAAGAAACAAACTTCATTTAGTGAACTGTACAGAGGATTCATTCTGGTTTGTATCTAGTTCCAATCTACACCTTTAAGAAAAATACAATACTAGATGTGAAGGAACTGCATAATATCAAATTTTCTGTGTTGATTGTGCCACCTTTTCCTTTTTGCTAGATGTGGAAAACATAGAAAAAAAAAAACTCAACAAGAAAAAAATTGGCTTGTTTAGTATATCACAACTTAAATTAATTTAATCCTCTAAAAAATTCACTAAAAGTTTTTTTTGAATAATTTGAAATTGACCATTACATTCTCAAAGGCACTACCAGCAAAGATGCTTCTCTTCGAAGTTTTTTTCCCATATGATAGGCAAAAAATTTGCTCTGACAGCAGCTTGTTAAGCTTGGCCTGCTAATTCCTAAGGTGCTGTATTAGTAATGAAATTCATGGCATTGCTTAGTATAGAAATACATATATACTTATTTATATGTGTGTGTGAACTCCTGTTAACAGCTGAAAGTTTATACTTTTTTTTTTTTTGAAGAGCAAAGCCCCTGAAGATTCTGTAAATAAAAATGAGAGTCAACTAAGCTGGCTATGTGTTTTAACTGAGCAAAGCTCATAAAGAACCAGGAGTAGTAACTTGAAGGCATAGTGGGTCAGCAGATGAGTAGCAAACACAAGTACAGGTTTTCTCAGCACTTCTATGAAAACAGTTCTTCTAGGTCATGAAATTGCAATCAATTTTTTTTGCAGAAGTAAATTCCATTCACTATCACTATTTTAAATTCTGCTCAAGATGTTGCTCTGCCCCTCTGTCCACAGCCCTACCTCTAGGAGAGCACCAATGAATAAATGAACTCAGGACCTAACCTACCATGATTCTTTTGTCCAAGTGCCTTCTGTTGTTGCCATTCATAAGCAGCTAAGCTAATAGCTAAGCTAAGCTCAGAAAAATAAATACACAGGAAACAAACCTCCCTGTCTCTGCCATCTGACTCACTCATCTGACCTTACTGAAGATGGTTATTCCAGTTTGTTTTCTGAGCCTGCACAACATGAAACACTGTTTTATTCAACTGCTAAGCAGAAAAGATAGGGCAGAAGGGGAGAGGACATGGTAAATGCAATCATGCCCTTTATCTAAATACTTAAGGCAGATGAAAAACTGTGACAGAAAGAGACGAGAAATATGGAAAATGTTTACTCCATTATTCCAGTTCTTGCTGCATGCCAGGAGAGAAGGAGAAAGAAAAGAAATGTTAGAAATAGAACAGGGAATAAGCATTAAAAGACCATGTACAAGCAAGTAGCAAATATCCAAGTTTTGATCTTAAATTGTTAATGTAGACAATTCATTTACTTGAACTTTTTAGCAACAGAATAAGCATTTAAAGGTAAGTATTAAGAACACAAAGTCTGAAATACAAATTAACAAGATTCTGACTATCAAGAACTTGAAAACTCATGTTGTTCATCTCCATATGTTAGGCACATCCACATGAGAAAGCAGACTAAATGTCCACACAGTGCCTGTAGCTATGACAGATTGCTATTGTGAACAACATAAGGAAAAACCAAACAGTGGTATTTTGAAAATTCATGCAGTTTTTTTAACTGCTGATACAACCAAACAATTCAAGGCCTATTAATCTTTTTAAAAAGTTGCTTAGTCTGTAAACCAACCTCAGCTTTGTTATAAAGACAAAAAATTGGAACTATCAAAATGCAGGTTTTTTCACATATTTAAATCTTAATCCTAATAATTCTTATTCTTAATCCTACTACCCCCTTTCAGAGCTTGAGAAGTGACTACAGAACATAAAATGGAGCAGACCATATAACAGCAATGCTGCAGTTTCCATTTTGCATTCAGCTTACTCCAAGCAGGGCCTTCCCTGCTATCCAGGCTTGCTTTATGAAATAGGCTGGGGTAAATTTTTGCCTCAGATACTGATTGCTACTGGTTGATTGCAACCTAATCCTTTCTGGAACCCTGCAGATTAGAGAATTTTAACTGTGTTTATGATACAGAACATACCTCAAACAAATCATAGCCCTCAGCTTCCACCCTGTTGTAGGGCCGGATGATGCCGTCTTCACGGATGAGGCGCGGGGGACGCAGGTTTGACACCTCTTCAGTTGATTCTGCCACCCTGCCACAGACAGTGCAACATTATTCTGGCAAGCTTAATACAACCCTGACTTTCACCAGTACATCTTTAAGAAGTCACCCCTTCATTTGCCACACATCCCACTTAGACATCCTGGGTACCCTGCAGATGTAAATAGTACAGACACTCTGCTAATAATAAATTAAGAGTTGCACTAGCCAATTAAACAGCTACAGAATAAGCTGGAGAACTTTATTCCCAGATGCAGATAATTTACTAAGAGTTCTCAAGTTCATTAACACACTATTCAGAGGTTCCATTAACACACAAGGAGCCCCTGATGTGCACTGCTAACCAAATTTCAGGATGGGAAGTTTTACTCTGAAAATTTCAGTGGTCTATTTTTCACAGCAAATTTAACTGACATTTCTTCTCAGGGGAAGGAGCAAAATGAATAAACAGATTAATTATTGTCTACCTGGACTAAACACTGCAACCTGTTCTCCAAAGCAGCAATTTCCTTGTCTTCATAAAAGACACTCCTTAAAACACAATCACTACTGGACATTTCTCAAGTTCACATATCATTCTTGTTTTTGTATTTAACAAATAATTGCATGGCACTACTGGAGCACTTTACCACCTGCTATCCAACATAGGGAGAGAGCTTCAAAGCTCCTCTTGCACTGTACCTTTGAATTCCCTGGAAGGTACTGCTTGCCATGTCTACAATGCCTCCCGTCGGCCGGGCTACCACTCCTACAAGCCCCTTTCCAATTCCTTTAAAGAATCCAGCTGCACCTTCTTTTTTAGCCCCTTTAAAAAATAGAAACAGAAAAAAAATGTTTTCATGACCTACTTAACCACAGAATTTAACCATTACTAACTGGTTACAATACTGTTTTGTATTGGAAATAGCCCACAACCATTGATTGCATAGAGTCCTA
This sequence comes from Rhadina sibilatrix, assembly GCA_013400275.1. NCBI lineage: Eukaryota > Metazoa > Chordata > Aves > Passeriformes > Phylloscopidae > Rhadina > Rhadina sibilatrix. Next base: position 279,532 of record VWYO01004903.1, read on the forward strand.
TTGTACTGTAGCTGTCTGTGGAAAGTCTCCCACTGCTGCCTGGGCTGCTCACACATCACTGTTCACTTAATACCTTAGCAGCCTCTGAAGGGCCCAAGACTGAGATCTTATCAAGATTCTCCTTCTCACGCTTCCAGTCTGGACTATAGGCCAATAGCTGAGTTTTTTATAGGTTGACAGTAGTAACAAAACATCCTGAAGACATTAAGATGCACAAGTATGATAGAAGTTAGCTATTTCTATCTCAAAGTGACATGGTTCTGGTGAAATACAACTATGGAAGAACCAAAGGAGCATTCAGAAAGCAGATGTGGTTGCCCACCCAAGAAACAAGGATTGCATATCAAAGTATCATACAAAAGCTATAAAATAATACAGTTACATTTGACTCCCAAATTTAAATCACTGCCACTTCAAGCTTATTAAGAGGCATTTTATCCTGGATATTTTTTATTATCTATCATTTTCAGGAAGTAATAGGAACAATTAATGACTTCAGACATAAAACCAAATTTGCTTTTTAAGATTTCTCCGACCTTTGGAGTCCCAAAAAACTTTTTCAGATGGTGACTTTTTACTTTATTATTTTTACTACCTATATTCTGACTTCAGACAATAAATTGGGTACTAAAGCAAGCCTAACAAAATATATCAGAGACAATCTCTTCTTAACTCATACAAAAGTTTAAAAGGTGGTAAAGCAAATAACAGATAAAAAGATATTTGAGGAAATCATCATGTAAATTCACATTTGGATAAGAAACAGAAAAACCTTGCTATGCCTTAGCATCACCATACTTGGATTGATATTCCTTAACATTACAAACTAAATTGTAAAGTATTGAGAAACCACTTAAGCAGTGCAGTGCAGCCTTTGTGCTTACCTTCTACTGGTTTAGTGATGATGCCTGTCACACCTCCAACAACACCCTAAAACAAAGATAATTAAGTTCCCAATGAGAAACTGGAATGCTGTCAGTCCAGCTGGGCAACCTGTTGTCTCACAACCTTATTTTAATACTTTATAATGTAAAAAAACAGAAACACTCTTTGCCTGGGGGTTTTGGCTTTGTTTTTTTTCTCTTACTTTATATTTTTCAGAAAACTATAACTGAGGGAAAGACTTGAATGACAGAATTGACTGCAAGGTCAAGTGAGGGCCCAGTTACCTTAATTATCTAACATTTGTTGAACATGAGTTACTATTTATTTATTTATTTATACAATTCACAGGAGAAATTGGTGTTATTTCCTGTTCAATATCCTAAATGCAATACCTCAGGTTGACCAAAACCATGACCCTAAACACTAACAGCTGATGCACTATAGTGAATCTCCTATAAACCCACTGCCTGTTTGTCTCTTCTGTACAGTTAATTAACCAACAAAAAAAAAGGTATCAAACTTTCTTGCAGGTGATTTTCAAGCATGCTGGCACATCAAACACCCATCTCCAAATCCATACCCGTAACAGGCCTTTTCCTCCTTTGGCCAGGCTCTCCCCAAAGTCTTTTGGCTGCCGACCCATCTCCTCTCTCCTTTTCTGCTGAAATTCTTCATCCAGAGTAATGGCAGCCAAGCCTTTGCCAACAGTTCCAGTGATCCTGGACACCATCCCTGCTGCCCCACCTGAGGGAACAGGGCAGACAGCAAAACTCACTGTGCTTGCACAGCTTAAGAGCAGACAACACACAGGAAACCAACTAGTTCATAGCAATTTCCCCCTCATATTCAGTTTAGGTATGATGAGTTCACACAGAGCCACACGTTGTCCATGAGCAGACTCCAGAATCAGGTCTGATATCCACACATAAAGCAATAAAAACACTTCCAGCACTTCACTATATGTTACACAGCATAATGGATGAAATAGTGTTTTCTCTAATTACTGTCAAGACACAGCTAAATAAAAACCCAAGGTAATGGTAACAGAACATTTCTCAGGCTTCTCCAGACATTTTGGGACCATTAAAATTATCCTTCTTATTTATCCAGAGCACGTTACTAACTTAATGTTTCTCACATTGGTTGCTCAGTCTACAAACAGATATTTAGATGGTCTCAGGTAAATCATGTGTGAATGATCTGTATCACAAACACTGGCAACAGTATGACAACCCTAAATACTCACTAGAAAAATAAGGTGGGAATTCACCAAAAAAGAACATTATGACACATACCCACTGTGTGTCCAAGAAGACTTCTAACACCAATTACAAAGCCTTCAGCAAATTCTTCAGGCCCTTGAACAGCACCCTAAAAATGAAATTTATTAGGAATAGCAGAAAACTACACAATCATGCATCTGTTTCAAGAAAAACTAGCAATCCCTTTACAGTGATGCAAGTGAGGCCATCTGAACAGGTTATTTCTTTGAAATTCACATAAAAAAATTATTGCTGCCTGCCTGTTCAGGGTGTGGAGTATAGTGACAACAAACTATAGCCCTACCAGTACATTTAATCAGCCTTCTATAAAGGCCCAGTTAAAGGTTCAGGAACTCCTACCTGAAATGGCTCATAGAAGAAAGCTTCGACTCCCTCAGACAAACCTCTGATCAGACCAAATGGATTTCCAAGAACGTCTAATCCAAGTACAAGAACATACATCTGTTTCAGGAACTAAATGATGAGAAGGAAGAAAAAAGGCAAACAACAAAAGCAGAGTTATGAGCTGTTCTCACACATGTCAGAACCTAAGCCTGGTTCATTTTTAATTTACTACCCAAGTAAGGTATTAGAGTGCCCAACTAAGCATTCAGTGAAGAAAAATAAAATCTTCTTTAAGACACATACTCAAAATTTTACACAAAGGCTTGACTAAATAAGCTTACCTGTTCACTATAATGTCTAATAACTCTCATCCTCAGTTGATCTCTCTTGTAGAACTGGTATTTAATTTCAAAGAAAGCAAGTCTGAAAGACAAGTAATCATATATTAGTTAAAGGTACCCTTCCTCATTCAAAGACTCCTCCGCTTTCCTTCAGAGAATCCTGAAGGCTATTGCCTTAAAAAGGATCCCAAACCCAAACTTCCATCCATTCCTCCCTTTCCCCTAAGGCTGTATAAACTTATACTAGAGTCAGTCAGCAAGACTCACCATGGATCCAGTTATTAAGTGTACAGCAGCTTTAGTTAAAGTATTAAAAAAAAACCCAAACCCAATCAATTTTATTTGCTTACTTGAAAATAAGATCGTCCACATCTGTTAGAGTAGCTCCAATACTTTTCAACAGCAAATTCAGAGAATGGATGGCTATCATTTGTTCCCCCTTATCTGATGCTTCTCCACCAGAAGCCAGAGACAAACTCAAATGCAACTGTCAAGGCAGAATTAGTAAAACAAGATAAATCAAGACCAAAGAAAAGCCAAATCAGAGCAGACAGGTCATGTGGTGCACATGTAAGCAAATCAGTGATGAAAGTTGAGGAAAGCTATCATTTCATCTACTGATGGTTTTTCTTCTCTTGCTCAAAAAAAATCTAACTGCTTCAAGACATGAAGATAATCCCACGAAAGTGTATTTTAATACAATTTATGATACTTTATCCAATATTTTATCTGGCTTTCAGCATTACTATACCCATTGATTCTTCCCACTCAGTTATGCTTAAAGGTCTGTTTGTCCCATGGGCAACAGAGGAAGTTTTCCAACAAAGTATTAAATTCTAGAGAATGCAAAATCCCCACTAGGGATGTATTTACTGTAATGAATTAATTGGATGTTTTATTAACCTCTCAATAATCTCTCTATTGCATACCTTAATTGGAGAAATATGGAAATGTTCAAAGAAGCTGAGCATTGACAGGTCTGTTAGGGAAGACTCCATTAGCTCAGTGTTAAGTGCATCCACATCTTGCTGAATTAATTTAGACTGGTTTAATATTAAAAAAAAAAGAAGTTAATCTCATTCATATATGTAATACAATTAATCATATTCTAGCTAAATATAGATAGAATACATACATATAAATAAACAGTAGAAAAATATTCATAGTTAAATACTAGTTAAATATGAGTGTACTAATGAATCAAGGGATAGTAAAAAAAAACCCAAACAAGCCATAACAAACACAAAATTTCTGGGTGATTTTTCCATTTTATATTGTATTGATATTCACTTAAATTCCTCAATCACTTATGGTCCCATTCCAGCACAAATCAGTTTCTGTCATACATTACCCTTTGTCTTTCATCTTCTGGGTCTGTAGATGGAGTGAAAAGTTCACTAAGTGCTCCTAGAAATCCTTGATCAATTTTCAGTGCCATTTCCTGGATAAGAACCATGAAGTACCTAAAAATGGGGAGGGGGGGAAGTGTATATTTGTATAAATTTAACTTAAACATTACATGCTTAGCCTACACAAGTGAAGTGTTGCTATGTAGTGTCACATACTAAGATTCACAATCCCCAATATCCACTGTCAATTTATAGTTAGAAGTGTTTACTGGCCAGCACTGCACAGCAAACAGACACACAACTCTGATACTGTAGTACAGGAAGGAAATAATGCTGATTACTAAAGAGTTTGCATAACAGTCCTTTCACATGGTCAGTCCTTATTTTCTAAAAGTAAGTTCCTTTTTCAATGATTTTTGGTTTTTTGGTTTTTTTTTACTAGAGACATTTAAAAACTCAATCTGAAGTCAAGAGTGGTTTGGATAGGAGAAAAAACTTCAAAATGAAGTTCCCTTCTTAAATATATTACATCTCTAAAATCAAATACAATGTTATACTCACTTGAATTGCAGGACTTGGCTGTATTCATTGAATCTAGTGATGACGCTGATGTCAATGAAGGGTTTTGGTTCTAAAGAGAAAAAAGCACTTAAATTGCCAAGCTCCTGCTTTCAAGGCTGAATAAATGTGATATTACTGCAGTCTTTCTCTTACCTGAATCCAAAGCAATCGACTTGGGAGGGGCTACAGGGTGAAACACAACAGGAAACATCGATCCTGGTAATTGATTATCAACCTGAAAATTATTGTATAATTACAGAAATATTTTAGTGATATGATAATGAAACAGTTCCCATTTTAGAAGGCTTCAATAACTTGTTTATAAATTGTGTTCAAGAGGAATGTCCTACTTATTTGGGCGGAAGAAGGAAAGAGCAAAAGGATTACTCTGCTATCATTGTGGAATGTTACTCATTCAGTTATAAAAGGTGAGATTGTTGTAAGTGCTGCACAAGGGATGCTTAGAGAGGTTCACATCCACAAAGAATCACAAGGTGTGCAGCTAACTGTATAGTGAAAACCACCTTCAGGCAAAAGTAAAAACAAAATCAAAGATAAAAGGAAAGAGAAAATTTCCCCACCAACTGGTCAGAAAAAGCAACAGACTCCTCAGTGAAGGACAGCAAATGAAGATGGCAACGATGATGACTCAACATTACTTCCCTCTAGCACTAAATACTTCTCACTAGAATCTGCTAAAGTGCTCTACTGGCAAATTTAGCAACACCATTAGCACTGCCTGGACTATGCTGATCTGCTGCAAATGTTGCACATTAATTCAGTGTTAATATTACATGTAGATACATTACTGCATGCTCTTTTAGCATATTTAAATGTCTGTTCTCTGCTTCCCATTAGACAGGCAGTTTTTGTACTAAAGGGCTCTAGACCCCTAGATACACACTGCAAAATAATGTTACACTTCTGGGTAAAAAACTACAGTAAATTTTGAAAAAGGTTGAGGTCTGTTTTAAAACACCAAAACACAGCTCTTTAGAAATGAACTCTCCATCACAGTACCCTGCTTTACATTAGTACACAGTTTTGTGGAATTCTTTCCAGACTACTTGCAAAATCCTGGGATGAGAGCTCTGCACTACTTTTCCATCGCAGCATCCCTGCTGTTCTGAAGTAGAAAACAAAGCACCACGTGCATAAAATCTGGAGATACTTCTTCACATGAATGAATAAACCCCAAGGCTTCATGTGTCTGTTTAGTTTTGAAAGCAGAGGAAAGCTGGTACCTGCAGCCAGTACAACTGAGCCCGTAAGCTCCTTTGGTGAGGTGACTGTTTGAACTCCACCTGGATCCCTGACAGGAAGTTACGGCGGATGCTGCATCTGACTGGGAGACGCATTTCCATTGGAGACTTACTGAAATTCACCTGCAAATGCAAGAAAGCAGGGCTAAGATACAGTTTAATTTAGGAAACAATAAAATGGTACATTACCAGCTACCAGACCAGCAATTAAATGCTGTGTTTTTCCTTGTTATCAGATCATAAGGTTACTGAATTTCTCTACCTAATTAACTGCATGGAAAGTAGTGAAAACCACCAGTTTGACAAGGACATTACATTGCATCTTTAGTTGTCCCAAGCAGGAACCTCTGTGTCATCTAAGTAGCTATTTCTTCATGAGTTAGATATTACACTGGCATAATTAAAGGTATTTCTATGCAGCTGACTACTTTCCCAACTGATGTTTTCCCCCTGATCCTGAAACTTTGAAGTTATGAGAAGCAGAAGCATAAAGCTCTCCTTTATGGAGAGTGAAATGTAAAGACCTACAGATAAAAGACTTGATACCATGAACTATAAATGCACTACTGCAATGGTCAAAATTCAAGTATTCAAAGAGCTGAGGGTACATACATATTATTCAAATGAAAGGATGATGTAGGAAACCAGCCTGACTGTGGTACTATAAAATGGTTGTATTGCACTTAGCCATTTGAATACACTCTTTATGCATGGAATACAGGCATGTATAATTAAAGTCTGAACAAGCTCAGGTAAGTGGATTGATTTCAAGAGTCCTTGAACACTGCAGACTCCTTTACCATATGAAGTAATGGGAACTGCCCCTTATTTAGAAGCTAAAACCAAAATTTCTGCCAAGAATTTAGGGTATGTACCGCAAATATAGGTTCACAACTAACATGCAGACACCAAGCAATCTTTTCTACCATACAAAAGAAAAATCCTTTGAAATTCTTACTTCATAATACAGGCCTGGGTAACACCTCAATACTGCCTCGGTATCATCACAAGACAAAAACATTCTACAGTGTAAAATGTGTAACTATTTAAATAAAAACCTTGCCTCTTGTTTCTGTTTCTCTTCACACAGCACCTATCCCAACTTAGCAAACCAGAAATCTGTTTTAACTGTTGCACTTGTTCTGCAAGCATTTAAACACTGAAACTCAATACATACCTCAGTATTGCTGTCCAGTTTATGCCAACCAGGACCTTGGAAAGCACTCTTGGAGAGATACTTTTGATATGCTTGTTCCAATAGGATTATTTGCTTTTGATTAAATGGCTTCCACTTTTGCCTTGGTTTCCGTTCCCAAACAACATCAGAACTGCAAGACAAATAACAAAGTTAACAATTTCAGAGTACTTATACCTTTCCTATGCCTGCAAATCATGTAAAATATATTTTTCTAATTTCTCAGGCTCAAAAAACCTTATTATGTCTTTTTTTAATATAAGCTGAGAAAAGGAGGCAGTTAAATCCTATTGGTTCTAATTTCACTATAGGAGTAAATGCAAAATTCAACTTTAATTTTAAAAATTTCACTTAATTTAACTTAAAACATATCCCCTTCAAGTCTATTGCTAAAATTATAATACGTTGCCAAATTTCAGTTATTCAAAGGAACATTTACATTTCCATGTGCAGTATACCTAGTAATTCCTATGTAAGAGATTTCTTTTTTATTTTCATTGTTAACTAGAGAAAGTCCAAGACTATGGATTGACAAGTTTATTTCTTGATCAGGTTGCTCCAGCTCCTCTGCTTGTCGTGCTTTAGAAACCAATGCCACATCATCTGTGAAAAGCAGCACTCGCTGGCGGCCATCCAGGAAAGACACCCAGTGAATTTGAATATTTGCATTGTAAGGGAACTGGCCACAGTCATCCTGTATTAGGGGGAAAAAAAGCATATTACATGAGTAAATCCCTGATGTTGCTCTATGTTTATAAACGAGTTTACAGACAAACACAAACCAGAACTCAGTATTTTTCGTGTTTGCTCAGTTCACTGCACTGTCCTGACGTGGTTGCACTTTGTACCCTAAAACTGAAAAGAAGTTGGAGGCTGGGATATTTTTTCACCCTTTTGTACACTAAGTGTTCCAGCAATATTTGTGGATTAGAATGATACTGGAAATCATTAGGAAACAAAGGCCTTCAGAGGAAAGCAAAAGGCTTGGAATCTTAGCAATGGTGGAAGAAGGCAATAAATCATATACCAGGGAACAGTAAAACCAGACAATTTTACTAGGATCTCTGCTCTTCAAAAGCAGATACTCCTTATTTTTTAATTTGTAAGGCAAAGTTGAGATAATTAAAACCCTCTTCTCAAAAGCCCCAAAGAATCATGAATGTAACCATAATTACACGGTAAGAAAATTGGTTTCAAACTAAAACCATTTTAAAATGTGAAATATTTGATCCAAGGAAGTGCTTACAGAGTAAAGCACACTGTAACTGGTTCTGAGTTCACGTGTGTGAAATTAAACCCATTTCCAGTAAAACTGAAACTCAAGTGTGCTTTCCTGACCCTTCTTTGAGCTACTAATACTTTTGAGTTTTGTTAACTCTGTGCTACTTGACAGAAAACCCAAGTCACTTCTGAAGAATTCATTTTAGTGTAAGGTGCAAGAGGGCAGCGAATTAAAGACAGAGACACTGGACCTTATTTAATTAAAACATCTAAAATCTTATTTCTTGACAGTAGCCATAAGTCTCCTACAGGATGAGACAGATGCAACATAACTGAGGAAGCTTTCTCCCAGATAGTTTTAACTTTGGAATAGTCCTAAAATGATTCAGCATTTACTTCTCCCCTTACAAAATTTACCTTAAGTAGGTCATGTTCACCAAAACTTTGAGAGTAGCCCCAAGTCAATATTTTCGGTTTGGTTGGATCTGTCCAGGCAAAGAGGCATACTTGCCTTGGTTTCAACTCCATTTCCTCTTGCAATCCACTGCAGGTTAAAAGAAAAGGAAAAAAACAACAGCATTCACTGGCTAAAAGCACTGATGGAAGTGGTGCAAGCAAACCCCAGTACTAAATACTGCACCCCTCACCCTCCAGCAGTGAGGCATGAAGGGCCTAAGCTGTTCACCCCAGACAAGCCCAGCTGTAGGTTCATCAGCTCTTGGTGACACCCATGTGATATCTTGGTGATGTCTAACCAGGATATCCCCTGGTTAAATAAGCAATGGGGAATTGTTTCTTTCACATACCTCTGTTTATATCTGAGAGAGTCCCATGGGGTGTGGTTAACAATCAGAGCTGGGGCAGCTCCCTCGTGGTAATCCGTGAAGCTGATCACCGTGGAATGCTCCGAGACATTCACATCTACCAGCAAGCCCCCATGCTGAGAGGAATTAGACAAAGCCCAGTAGTTGTTCTATGCACTAATTCAAGTTAGAACTATGATAAGCATTATATCCAAAGATTTTACTGAACATGGTACCTTTATAAACAAACACATTCCTTAATGCTAGGCCAGGGTGAATTCTGAAATTATAATATTCCTCATTTGACTCAAATTAACTATGAACTGTGTGTCTCCAACATGCATTAGCTTATCAAGAAATTCTAAAACAGAATGTATTTTTGTCATCTCTTTAAACAAACTGAAGGCATCCAAGACACACCCTCTGCAAAAAACCCCAGGTGTCAGAGGTGCAGTACACCATTGTAACTAAATAACAATAGAGCTGTTCAGTTTCCTAAAAGCTTGTCACAAATAAACCAACTTGACTACACAGCTATGAAAACATTAACAACACTAAACTTGATTCATAACTTTTTTTATGCAACAGAACTGAATGAAGGGCAGTGTACCCATAACTTAAGGCACAAAGTTTTGATCTTGATTTCATTGAGTCAGGCTACCATAGGGCTAAAATGGAGAATTAACAACAGACTACAGAAAGTCAGTCTCACCATTTCTTCCAGTTTCAGCAGAGTACCATTATCCTGGGCTTTAAACAGGAATGGTTTGGATGACCTTTCATAGCCAACTACTCTTACACAAAGTTCACCAGATGAGTTTTCAGGCCAAAATGGAAGACACTGTAAGACAAGAAATACACATGACTTTAACACTTCATATAGGTTCAACATGGTAACCCAGCAGTAAAACAGATTTGAGTGACTAAGACTGTTTCACATGCCTTAGTTCTCACCCAAATATGTCCTTATGAGCAAATCTACACCTACTACCAACCTGAAGGACTTGATTAATGTACCAGCATATGCAACCTGTACTGTTCAAGTTCCCTTGGGATGTGAAACATCCATGTCATGCCACCAGAAGGAACAGATTCCATAAGGGAACTGCTCTTCCCTTAAGTGGCACCTAAATACCAGTTGTGTGTCTACAATGATATCAAAAGGAAATAATCCATGAAACATTACCTCTGAAGCTGAGATATAATTCCATTTATTAGTTGGAAGGGAACCATTAGGACCAATTTCTCCAACTTCAAGTTCCAGAGAAGATTTGTTTGCAATTGTGTAGAATGGAGTGAAGGTAACTATCCTGGTAAGGTTGAAACTGCTCATTCTGATGCTAACTCCAACCTGTTGAACAAGGAGAATTTGGGCAAAAAATCAACAACAAGCTAAGATGAAAAGTCAGAATGGAAAAAATAGAAAGGCCAACATCAGTGTAATTATGAAGCCTAACACACAAGACCCCTGTTCTGTCCACCTGAAGTAAAAGCACCAAACATGCAGTAAAATCAGCAGATTATGCATAACAACCAAAACAAGAGTAAACTGACAGGCTTAGCAGTAGCATTTTGCAGCTGTAGCTTTTGTGGGGAAAATCCACCAGAAATGCCTCTAGAGTAAATCATGACAACTTAAAATGACCAGTATCATCAGAAAACAGTTAAAGAGCACATGAAAACACAACTCCACACATCTCTTTGTCCTGTCTAGTTGTGGAAACGTAGTCTTGAATAAGGAGTGCAGATCTAAACACTTGCAAACAACTGTGAACAATTATCTCCACTATGCACGTTGATCATTGTGTTTTCAAACAGCCCAGTACTACACAGAAAAGAAAAGAAGTCAAAGTAAAAGGATCCAAAAAGAGCTTCACAAATCACAGAAACAGATCTTACCAGATAGTCCATGTTATTAGCTGAACACCTGACACATCCATAGCTTCCTACGGTATCAAGTGAAAAGCTATTGGACCAAGTGCTAGTTGAAATACAGAGCTGGATCTGCACACAAAAAACAAAAACAGGCAAAGTAATTCAGTAAATTCATTTTCATTCTGTAGGTAATGAATTATGGAGAGCAATTATATCACATAGAGCAGCGTAAAGACAACACTTCAGCGCTTTTAACACCTTCCATAAATTAGGACAACCTAAGAATGAAGTATCACTATTCATATTCTGATTTATTAACCTCTGATTGAGTTCTAGGACAGATATTCCAGTAAAAGGTATCAAAGCAGAACAGTCCTCATTGACTCATGCTCATGACAGCACAGAGATGGGGAAAAAGCCCACCACTTTGTGGTGCTTCAGACATTTGAAGAGATGGAAGTAAATAATCAAATGAGTGCTGTTTTTCAACCATTTCTTCAAGTATTGTTAGGTGAAAAAAGTTATTTAAAAGAATGAAGGGCCACTTCCAAAAAACCTCCTACTGCAGTACCCTGCACTTGACCATGTAAACATCACATCATACCAAAATCAAAACAAAAGGAATATGTTTAACACAAAACAGAATATTTACAATGTGCATTTTAAACATCCAAGTACCAAAAAAGCAGCAGTCAAATTAAAGCCTTTACACTTAAAAACTATATAAAAATATTCCTTATATAAAATATGCTTGTGTTTTCCTCCTCAGAGCATGGCCTGAAGACTGCCATCTAAAGCGAGCGTACCTTGTTCTTACTAAAGATATTTTTCTTTTTAAATGAAAACAGAACAATGTCTCTGTAGTCTGCTGGGTGCTTCACGTGGGTGTCCTCAGCTCTGTACTGGAGAACACGGGAAGTCTTGTTGATAATCCAGTAGGGGCTGAAGACAGACAGGACCATGTGGCTCCCGACGCGCCGCGAGTGGATGTGAACATCCACCGTCATCTCTGAGGCACAGTGAGAGGTGAAACGCACAGGGAAAAACTCAGGCATCCCATCACTAATTTTAAGATGGCCATTCCAGTCTTTGCCTTGATATTTTAACAAGACAAGCTCCATTATTTCTCCATTGATTCTTGAATGAAAAACATCTGCAGCACTCCCTTCAGTTAACTCACGGGCTTCTGCAGTTCCCTGTAGCAAAATTAGACAAAGCACATTAAGTTTTCAACACAGAAAATTTAGGTGTTGGAGAACCAGCATTTTATTCTCTTGTAGGATGTACATTTCAGACACCTCAGTAATCCCAGGTCCTAATCTCCAATCACTTCCACTTGAGACTGAGCCTGTGAATAATTTGAGATCAACAGCACTTTACTCAGAGCAGTACAGACTGCTTGATTCTGGATTTCAGAAGGCAAACTAGTTCTAACATATCCTGTTTCCACTCCCTCCCTCTCTCCTCCATGATTTCCAAAGGATTTTGGCAATGAGTTCTTATTCATACTCTTACAATACTGGGTGTAACACTGCACTGGACTATGCTGCAGCTGTACAGCCAGGATTTTTCACACTAAAGACCCCCCAAGACACAAACCTGACAGTTCTGCCATATTATTTGGTAGCACAACTTTGCTCAGGCAATAGCATCCAACAACAGTAGCTTTCCTAATTTTTACTGGTAAACATTTTTACTGATAAACAGTATATTTTACTGTATGGAACAGTGGTCAGGCTTGATTAGCCCAGGGATGTAAAGACAATAAGCACAAACCCCTGTACAGGCAGAGTGACTTCAGACATAGATATGAGTTACTGGTTTCTAGCTCCTCAGTCAAGGCACTCAGTTCTACCTTCTGTTACTCCAAGTACTGAAGTACAATAGAAGTGAGGAAAACTGGGAATAGTGCCATTGGCATGTTGGACAGAAATGAAAGGAAGAGCTAAACAAATGCCACAGGCAGTTATGCAAGTAGGACAAAACAGAACAAACAAGGATGGTGGTTCTAAATGCCCACACCTGTTGTATTTACTAAAATCACTCAGTCTTAATGAAGAAATACTAGATACTTAAAATACTGAACAGTCAGGAAAAGTCTGTGTAGCATCCTTCAAAGATGCTTCCAATTTGTGCAAGCAAGACTTCACAATAGTCATCAGTAAAGAAAGTGTCAGAATGGAGAGAATTTGCATTTTCTACATAGGAAAAAAGCCTAGAAATTACAGATGCTTTCTCCAATACCTCTTCTTGTGAAGTGAAAGACAGCTTGCAAAATACAAACAGAATCACACAAGAATGTAAAAGAAAAAGACTAATCCTCTAGAGGATTCCTGTTAAAGGAGCAAGGCAGAGCAGGCCAGGTAACACACAAAAATTTAAAACAAATCCCCAAAACATCTAGAATCAATTATCTGCCTCGTTCACTTACAACAGAAAATACAAAATCCAACATTCAGCATCTTCCACACCACATTCATATTCACTTCTAAGTAAATGCATTCTTACTTAAAACCAAGTAAAGGATCTACAAATAAAACCATAAAGTAACTTACCTCAAGTAAATATCTCAAGGAGTATGGAAGAAGATTCCTCACAGTCAGTGTAGGGTAAAGGTGGATAATGTAGGCAGGATCCAAATCCTCTACAGAACTTGAAATATAATTTAGTTCATCAGGTACAGCTGTTGAGCTGATTATTAGAGGCAAGAAACTGGTCTCAGTGGCTGGGCACTGTAACAAGCACTTGACTTCATTGCTCCTGTGTAGCTCTTCCCTCCAGGCAATGTAAGTTGTAGACTCCTTGAACTGACCCTCAAATATTCCTGTTGGTCGGACATAGAGATGGCACCTGCAGGAAAACAGCAGCAATTGTACACAATGGCTTTGCACTGACACTGAACTTCATCCACTTGAAAGTCATGGCTAACATTCTGAAGTGCTTTTGCAGCACACTAATTACCTAACAAAGACAGCACTTTGGAGTTTTAGTCCAGTCAGAAAAACTTCCATGTGCAAATTAAGTTTTCAAAACTAAAGCTGTGTTTGTGCATCAGTGTCACAGAGACTGGCCCTACAGAGCAGAGAAAACATACCTGTAAGAATGCAAAGGAACATGAAACTCTTCTTCTGGCTTGGATATGCCTATTGGCGTCAGAAACTTGGAGCCTTTAGCCAGTTCATAGATCACAAATGGAATTGAGAAATGGTTCTTGATCTAGAATCAAAATGAGTAATTTTTCATTGCATTTCTATGGCACAAATTTTTAAAGGAAAAATACCAGTAACAACAAGGAAAACCAACATTAGTAGGTTTAACCAAATTCCTCTAGAAAATAGACTTGAGCTGTCTTAATATACAAGTATATGAGAAAACTCCATTCAAGTCCCACAAACTGAAAAACATACCTAAAATGTCACATAGCAAAAAAAGTATCCCCAATGCTGAAGATATTAAAAAGCCAAACAGAAAAGGGAAAATCAAAGGAAAATTCATGCAACAAACAGAGCAAAATACTTAGCAACTGGCCTTTAGGTAACATTTTGGAACAGCATGATCTCAATAAAATGCATTAAGGAAGACGACTCCTTGAAGAGCAGTGCTTTCAGGGGCTTGGCTGCTGGGCTGGGTTTTTACCTGCAGAGGGGAGCGCACAGTAATGACTTTATTTCCTTCCACAGCATCGATCTGCACCACGATGGAGTCCGAGGGAGCCGCAGCAGCTCTGGCTTCGTACAGGCGGCGGCCCGGCTTGGCCACGGGAATGCTGAGTGCTTCCTTATATCCCTGAAGTTCTGAGCCATAAAAACAGACAGAAGTCTTTATTAGCAGCACAAATCACATGACCATTTCCTATTTGAACAGTACTTCAGTTTCTCAAAACTCAGCAACAACCAGGACCAAAGTAGCCTCTGGGAAAAACACCTTAAACAGTACTTGAGTACTACTGCAGGAAAGCTTTAGGGTCCAAGTACTCCTTAACTCCACAACTTTAGGTTATGATTTACACACAACATGGGAAATACTGCAAGCTGTTATCAAAGGTATGTGTTGGCTGAGTTAATAAACACAGAACAAGCTTTGTATCACGGCCAAGTACCTTCATATGGGATGTGATGGAAAGGGAAAAACTCAGATGATTACATATGAGTCGCTATCGTAACCTGTTTTCTTAGGAATATTTCCTGGCAAAGCTAAAAACACAGAATCACAACTGGTCTCAAGTAGTAGCTGGGTAACTACAGAAAGCCAAATAAAAGTAGTGATAGGATAACTGGAAATCCTGTTTAGCAGGAGCTGGAACACAGGCCTATGTCACAGGAGCCTCTAAGATGGTCTATCAATGACTACCCCACTAGAATGTCTCCCAGTTCTCCCAAGGGGTAGAAAAAAATACCGTTCTTTTCACTTTCTGAAAAACTGGAGCAGAGAAATTTTCCATCTTTTTAAGAAGCTCAGTACCTGTTTAGTGGTGTTTTTTTTTTTAATTGGCATCAATATTCAAAGGTAATTCCAACACAATGCACTTGACCTGAATTTCTATCACATTGAATTTAACTCCCATCTTCCCATGCACAGCCTGCCATAACAAACAGTGTTCCTTAGCAAAATACCTAAATTGAAAGAGAAGGCAGAGCTTTCCTGTCGGTGCAATGCAGACCACCTTCCTCGCTGGGGTGCTTCAAACACAGAGTATTCCAGTTCCATGCTCTGACCAGGCTCCAGTTCATTCAAGTTTTCTTTTTCAACTGAACCCACTATCCGAAAATTGGAGCTAGGAAACACTTTGAGAGGAATACCCAGGGCATTTTTCACTACGAAAGGTGCTGTCTCTTTAAAGGAATAGTCAAAGGTGGATGCAGTTGCTTCTGAAAATGCCTGTAAATAACGAAATATACAGTATGTCATACATAGATAACCACAATAATATACCTATAATAATATATATATATTATATATAATATATATATAATAATACTTTAAAAGACAGTTCCCACCAACTACCTTTTTAAAGATGGGAGGAATTACATACACCAAGACCTCTGTTCTCTATAGTAGTATTTCATGTTACTTGCAGAGAATTTAATTTTATTCTGTGATTTGCAGCAAATGTTGGTGCTACAATAAGCATTCATGTTCCTCACAGGGAATTTTTCCAAATCTTAGGTTGTAAGAGAAACAACCTGTATCTGGGACACAGAAGTCAGAAGGAGATGGAACATTTCCAAGCTCCAAGTTCAATCACAAGTTTACAAACTTTTGTTTTGTGTTTACAAACTTTTGTTTGGTAACACAGAAGCCACAGTAACTGACTGCCAATGCAGACCTACAGTGTAAAAAAGTACTCAGAGAACTGCTGTTCATTTAGAATTAAAAAATAAGTAGATATAAGTCATATTCTGTAAAAATGGCTTGATTGAGTGACCAAAATTTCTTCATCCCAGAAAAAAAAAAAAAGGAGTGAAAAGCAGCCTTGACCATTCATAAGCACAGCTCATATCATGAGAAAAATAGGAGTAAAAAGTATTTTTAACACACAGGACATTGTACTCCTGCAGTTTAAAGGCCAATCCTAAAATGCACACTTCTCTTAGTATTCAATTATGCAGAAAATATTGAAAGGAAGTAAATTTCTGTTTTAATATTTCAGGAGTATTGTAGGAAACAGCTGTGTTTATTAGAGCATTTCATGTTCACTTAACCTGCCCTTATGACACTTCCTGAAGTCCTGCATAGGCACATTTGTTGTTCTAACATAGAAGTTACTTCTTTCAAAAGATAACACCACCTTTTTGCAGAGCCTAAAGAAGTCATCTGAGTAAAACTCCTCAGCCCTTCCAGGTAACATTTGTCAGAGCTGCAGAATAGCCATTGACTGGCAGCCAATATAGTTCTTAAAGCAAAGAAAATTCAGAATTTCCCATGAAAGCACATAAGTGAGCACCTTCTGCATGTTGAGGTTACCTTGGCTAAGTTACTGAAAACAGCAAGACAACATTTGGATATTGTTATATTCATTGTATCCATGGAAGAGATGTTAACTGCTGTTTGTGGCTCAGGAATAACAACGAAATCATCCCCAGGCAGCAGACTTCTCTCCTGGACAGGGTTAGTCTTCATCTAAAAGAAAAATTTCATTTGACAATTACAAACCTATAGGTTACTTTCTTCTATGTTAAAACAGGAAAAAACTACTTGACTTCACAAGGGAAGTAGTATCTACTTTGTCTTGTAAATCTCAGCTGCTTTAAACAAACATGGAAATTTTATACCAATATAGAAGGCAAGTTAGTTTCTCTTCTCTCTATGGTTACACGCTTCATTGTGTCCACGCCCTGATAATTCACATTATTCAGAAAAACCTGAAGATCTCTAAAGAACGATTTTTTTTCCTCGTGTAAATCTGCATAGCTCCTTCAAGCAACAGCATTCAAGAGGTCAATGCCCCATAAAACCTTTCAGAAATTAAAAACTAGCTGCCTACTCAAAACATTTCAGGGTCGAGTATCTTTACACACCTCCAGCTTTAAGTTCCACTGCTTCCTCCCTCCTTCGACTCGTTCAATAAGTGGCTCCCACACTGCATAGGTTTCATTGTAATAATGTACCTAAGGAAACAATCAAAATTAAATAAGGTAGCTAAATACAGAGCAATTATTATGAAAAACATTAATAAGAAAACAACAATTTTTCAAACAAAAATTTCATTTCATGTTTTGGAGGTCTAATATTAACTTTTAATGGTTTTAAAAACTAATACACAGAAGTGTAATATATCATATATTTTTCACAAATTACACCTTTTTTGAAGAGTTCATTCCCTGGCTTGCTTTGAGAGCAACCAAGCATCTTGGTAACACCGTATCTTTTTAACACTTCCAATTAACATAATCAAATCTCTTATCTTCTCCCACATGGTTTGAGAGAATGACTTTGAGACCAGGAACTTCAATGCCACAAGTACTTTATTGTACTATGAAATAATAATTTGAGCCAACTATAGTCTGAATCTGGTCCACGGGAATTATTCTTATAACTCATAGCCAACACTAAGTTTTTAATTTGCTCCATCACTGCAAATCTGAACAGAAGCTGTGGACTCAACAGTTCTGGATGATCCCTTTCAGCTATTTTGTTCATCCCTTGTGGAACCACAGTGACCTCCCCCAGAGGTACAGAACTAGGCATCCAAACTCCTCCATGATATGCACACCTGGCAATGGAAGAAGGCTACTTGTATATCCAGGAACAGAATGAAGAATGAGGTAATTTGGTAAAATGAGAAGGGGCAGTAAATGCATTGCATAGAGCAGCTGCACATCTGGTTGTAAGAAATTTTAACATGCTGTGTCCATAAGAGACTTCTACCATCTTGGAATGGAAGAAAATGGTACTCATTTTGCAAAAAGAATGTAATTTCTACCTTACCAATAAACACAAAGCTGGAGAAACAAACAAAAGGGAGGCAATAAGAGTTAAATGTGAATATTCAAGTAAGCCAAGCTCATCGTTGACCCAGCAGAACCTGAATATGCAAAAATAGTACAGAAACAGAGGACCAGATGATTTCACATAGCAACTGCCATTAAAATCTATTAACTTCCAACTTTCTGTACAAAGCATGTTATGCTTACCTGCCTGACCAAAGAACTCCTGAGAGCATTACAATTTAAATTATTGTTTTAAATAATTTAATTATTAATTAAATAGGTTTAAATTATTAAACCTATTATTAATTTAGCACATATAAGGTGTTTTAAAAAGTTACTCAAACTCAAGAAATCTGCAGAAGTGTTTTGAGCTACTAACAGTTTGACCCCACATACCTCCAGTGACGTATCAGCAGTGAACTCCATCAGTGAGGACCAGTTTTTAACAACACCTGAAAATGTAGATTCCAGTAACAATAAAGGGACAGTTCGATGTCCCAGACCACATTCCAAGGTCATCTGAACCGATTTCACTACAACATCAAACTTCTCTTGCTTCAGAATTTGCTCATGGTCCTGAAAAGTTTCTGTTGCTTCTGTGGCTATGTCAACACCAAGAAACCAAGCATTGCACTCGTCTATAGGCTTCACTTGCCACAAATCCTTAGAAACTTCAGTTGCTCCTCCAGAATCCTCCTCTTTTGCTTTGGGTCTTAGGGCAGCCATAATGGTCATGACAGTATTCAAAATTATTGGTGATATCTCAAATAAAGAAAAAAAATCTTCTATTAAAACAAAATCTATGATAAATGGAAATAGCAAACATGAAAAGTCTTTTAAGAGATGCAACTTAATTTCCAAAGAAAAAAAATCCATTCATGGAACTCCTCCTCCTTTCCCTTCCTTCAAAATATCCCAAAAATAGTGGTGGCAGCAGCAGCAGAAAGAGTAATTTCCTAACTTTGGAAAGAGGTGGTAGGAGGAATCCTAGAATCTGAAGTATTTATATTATTCATTTTGGTCAAGGGACTGTCAAAATGACAAACACACAATGACTTGTTGCAACACACAGCAGTTCTAAAATGGGTATTTCTGGAATATAAATTAATGGGGAAATAAAAAATGTAAATAATAGGCAAACAAAAAATAAAATAAATAAAAAATTAAAACCCCACATAACAACAAAAACCAAGCTACAGCTTGAGAAACATAGCTGTTCTTCCAAAGACAGTTTTAGTAATCTTACCTTGATAGATAGTTCCTCTACTGTAACTGCCACAGTGTGTAACCCTGAAGTGTGCATCATATTTTCCATGACCAAAGAGCACGGCCGTAACACCTGAGTGAAAAACAATTTGATTATTAAGGTGACTCCTTAAATGTAACCTTTTCATAAGGTCTTGTATTTTTTCACTCCACAGGCCAAAGGGACACTGATCCCATGAAGCAACAACATGTTTCAAAGTAAAAACATTCCATATAGTGTAGCAATCCTGCATCCCAGTTTGCACAAGCATCATTTTGTACTGGAATGGTAAAAGCCAGTGAAATAAAAGCTTCTGATGTAATGTTTAAAAACCAGACAAAACAAAAACCCAACACACAGACAGTGATAACACAGAATAAATAACCTGAATCCTTAAAAACCTAAATGCATAAGGGAGGATAAGCACATGTGAGATGAACCACCTTTGTGGCTCAGTGCTCCCTTGGCAGGAATGTGCTGATGAAGTTCTGGACAAAAGGCTGCTCAGGACTCTACTGCAACAAGGAAACCAGCAGGCAGTGAAAAACACTGCAAAAGGTCTTGGGCTTCAAAACTCCTCATACAGTTTCTTCACTAAGAAACTTTTAATGTAATTTACAAATGCACAGCACAGGTTATAGACAGAGCTTCAAGTGCTCAAGTGCTGCATCTACTGAAAAGATTCAGCTTTAAATGGTACAGGCCCCTCCTCTCTTCTGAATAATGAATGCTATGAAAACTGAGAGTTTTGAGTGCTATAGATATGCCAGCTAAGGGACATGCCTGCCATCAGTTCTCATTACTTTTTTCATCATGAAACACTGGTTTCCTTACCGTAGTAACATTCTTGCCTTGTTTTTCCTTGAGAAAGGCACAGGCCAACACTTTGAAGGCCTTCACTTGAGCAGTCATCCTTTGTGCAAGCTTGTCCGATGTCAGAAAAAAGTCACATTGGAAGGAAACTTTTAAGGCAGGGGCATCAGCATTGGTCAAATTGGCAACAAATACAATTTCTGGATCCATAATCACAGCTTTTACTGTCATGTTTGGCCATACAGATATTTCTGTGAAAATAAGATAAAAAAACCCACCTTGAATATAAAAACCAGAAAGAGGAAAGCTATCTGCTGTGTCAGTGGGCAATCTACACATTCTGAAGAATAAACTAATTTCTTAAGCCTGATACCAAGACAGCATCTTGAAAACGTTTGGATAAGGTATTTTCAGAATGAAACCTGCAAAGGAGGGAAATGGAGGTGGGTGGGAATTGGTTTTACAGACCTGTTGCTGCTTTGGATTTCCCAGAAGCAACTGGCTTTAATTGGAACTGTGCAGATCCTTCAGCTGAAGATACTGGCATTGACTTAATGAAAAAATGTGCTACTGTCAATAAAAATTCCATACTAGCACATATGTACAGCTTGTCGAGGACAGCAACAACTTCAGTTCCATTTTTATCCTGCTTATATCTTATATCGATCATAGAAATGTCATTTGTGTCATCTTTCTTGTCTATCATTCTGGAAAACAAGTTTAATAAGAAACATCTCAAACATCATAGCACACAGCTCTAGGAAAACAAAAATGCTTAAGTATGGCCATTTTTTCTCACCATGTCATTATAAAGAAGAATTACTACACAAGCAAGCAATGTTTCTTCCAGAAATAAGGGGGTAGAGGCTTTTCTAGAAGAAGAGTAATTTCAACTTAAAACTAATGTGCTACACTCTTTAAAGTATGCATGCAGCACATAACAATCCCACTGAGGTTTCAGTGTACACAACTCTCTAGTTGAGGCTGGGTGCCCTCTATTCAGCTGTTCTACAGTTTACTGTAATATGCCAGCCTCCAAGATTTTGTTTTGTTTTGGATAACCTGAGAAATCAACACAAAAGAGTAGAAACTTCTCTAACATTATTAAAGTGACATTGTTCATTGCTTAAGCACAGAGTATTACAGGCCACAACTGACAGCACTACTGAGTTTTATCAATTCCATGTAAAGCAAAGTATAAAACAAGGAAAAAGCCTTCCTCATAAGCTGGAGTTTTTCCATTTCTGATGCATTCAAACCTACCTTGCAGTCACATTCTGAATTCCTTCTCTGAGATCATCCAAGGTACATGCCTTGAGTTTAACACTGATATCCATGGAGCCATCTGAGAACATCTCCCCAGCTGATGCCATGAGATGCAGGCAGAGCTCACCGAGGCGCAGTTTGTCACTATGCACTGACAGCAGAGATGGCTACAAAGGATAAAGTGCAGGGTGTGTTACCACAGAACAAGGCAAGGGACATTGCCCTTGCTGCAAGCCATGTGCATCATCACCCATGAACTGATGGATCTGGTTAACCAGTCACCATCATCAGTCCTCCACTCATACAAATGAGTTCAAGAAACTCACTGAGAAAACAAAAAACCTGCTGGGCTGCACTGAAGTTGATTCTGCAGCACATTGCCAGCAGTTGCTCAGAGAGAAGGATCTGTTTGAGCTCTAGATCCCTTACCAGAGGATCCCTCCACTCTCATCACACTAACTCATCCACAAGAGCACCTCAGCAATAAGTGGGAATTATATGACAGTGAAATTACAATAAAATCCCACTACAGTGTCCTTGATGTATCAGTATCCCTGTGATGCTCATTGCAAAATAACATCTTAAAAATGATACACAAGTAACATTCACTATACACAAAGACATATAAAGGCAAGCACCTTCACATCTACATAAAGCAGACTTAATAAAGTCATAAAAACAAGACAACATTTCTCATCTTTCTTTTCTGTTTTCAGCATTGAGACGATGCCCATGGTTGCTCACACTCAGGGATATTCAAGAGGAAATTATGGGCCACATACAACTTGAATCTGCTTACTAACTCCAGAGGCACCATGCACGGAACTAGCACAGTCTGAGCTAACAATTCCTGCTTTTCAAATATTCATTTTTATTTGGGCTGGAATCGAAGTTTGAATGACCACATCAAATGCTGGGTGGTTTTGGTGGTTTAGTAATATTTTTAGTGTGACTTTCAGAAATGCAAAGAAATGCAATGTCTTCTTCTTAAGGACATTGTCTGCCCAAGAAAGCTCAAAGCTCCATTAGGAAAGCATTACAAAGCCAATGCAGCTGATATAACTTCATTTTTCTGACCTGAGTTCTGTCCATGTGAGAAGCCTTGGCTGCCCACCCCACCTGTATGGTAAAAGCTTTGTCACAAACCTGAGTTGTGTCACTGTTGTAGAGAGTTACAGAAAGGGACTCAAAATTGAAGTCAAACTTAAGCAATGTATAACATTCCACAGAAGACTCAACTGCAGAAACACTTCTTTGTCCAGAATCAACAAGGGCACCTATCAGTGAAAAGAAGATATTTTTATACTTTTGAACACTGGGCTTGCTTTTGGTTTTGGAGTTTTTTGTTGTTGGTTGCCTTTTTTTTTTTGGTCAGTTGGTTTGGTGTTTGGGGTTTCCTAAATTAAGATTAGAAAAATCACAAGAAGAGTGAAATCTCTAAATCCAGAAGACTACTCAAAATAACTCACACTTTAAATTTTGTTCTATCCAATGCATACTAAAATTATCTAGCACAGAGTGATTTAGAACCTTAAAAGAAGCCATCATCAGTTTACTGAAGTTCTTTGTTCACTTTAGTGAAGAACAACACAAAGTACCAAGTCTGCTCAAGGTGTCTGCACTACTCCTTACCATTTCTATTCACAGTAGAGCAATTCAACTCCTGGTTAAACAGCAATTTTTTGACATTGAAAACGTTAAGTTTGGGGGAAAATAGGTTTTAGCAAACTGTTAACAATATTTCATCCAGAGACATGCACTGTTTACAGTGATACACTATTTGAATACTAATATCTTCCTCAATTGTTATAATTGTGCATTAACATTCTGGGGCAGATGATTTGGTTTTTTTCTTTTTTAAACACATGCAGTTAGAAGAGTGATCGATATAAACTGAAAAATACCTTCCTATGAGAAATGAATCACAAAAAACACACCACAAAAACTTCTGACCATCAGGAGATCACACTCCATGTAAGTGCATACATTCTTATTTATAACTTTTCATAGATACAATATATTTGTAACAGTTAAAACAATTTGTTGTGTTTCAGAAAAAGATATTTGAATTGCAAACAGCCCTCTGCCTACACATATTCAGCCTTTGAATTGAACATACCCTCAGAGCCACCAGATTCATGTGGAGCTTTCCCTTTCTTAGGTATCTGAGTATTTTCAACATACTCTTGCACAGCATTTGGCTGGGAAGAAGCCCCTCCAAGGTTTTCAAGTAAAATTTTCATGATAACAGTTAGATCATCTTCACTGAGTGCAATCTGTAAAGTGATAAAGCCACAAGTTCATTTTTGGTGACAGCATTTCTTCCAACACAGTCTGCAAGCATTGAGGAGAAACAATGTGCTGCTTCCAGCAGAAACAAACTGGATAATCAAAATTATCCCATCCAAAACAATCTGATTTGCCCACTTTTCCTATATCATTTGTTACTTGTTATAAACAGAAGTTACAGCAGTTACAAGAAGAAATAGCAGTCCACATGATAAACGCTTTGTAGACTTGTAAAGGATCTTTGCCTATTGAAAATAAGAGTAATTGATAAACATAAGCACTTCTCAAGCATTCAGTAATCCAAAAACATGACCAGAAAACATTAAAGCCAAGATTTGCATTGTATATGCTAAAGCAACTGTCATTCAGTAAGCCTTCAAAGACTTAATGAATATGTATCCAATCATAATATTACAAAATCACAAAAAAGCAAGCAGCATTAAGTGACAAGATTAGCCCATAGTACCCAGTGTAAGAATATTTTTCCTCCATTTGGTTAATTTTGCTGGTACTCCTTTAAATCTCTTATTTCTCTGTGCTTCCCCAGTGTGACACTTGGCCACAGCACCGATACAGGAATGAACAAGTAAAAATGCTTAGGAACAAGGAAAAGGTGCCCTAGTTTGGTTTTACCCATTTAAATTCTTATGGTTAATGCAGGAAAAGAAAAAGTAGAGATGCTCCTCTGCAAAGATCATTTTAAATTTTTGTGTATTAGAGACAACCTTTTCTTTCTAATTCATCTACTAAACGTTCAAATAACCTGAATGTTACAGATAAAACAATTTGAATTGCTAAATCTTGTTTTTAAATGATAACTCAACAGATAACTTCAGTGGTTTTTACTGACTGTTGAGTCAATGGATAGCTCCAATGGACCCCCAGAAAAATAAAACCAGGTTTTATTGCATTTGCATGCAGCTACACTGAAACTAATTATTATATAATATCAAAATTCTAACCAATCTATAAACTGGACAATCAAGCTGGAAGTCTTTGAACATACTATAAAGGACACAAACTGCAATGAGTTTACAAGCTCTTTAAGCTGAGGACTATTCTGAGAATCTGTGTAACTTTTGATATGGCCCTTATTAGTCATGATATTTATTACCTGCATTGGTTTCAGGTCTCCTTTAATACAAATTGTTGGGCTTTTATGATACCAAGCTGCTGCTAAATTTCTCTGCACCAGTAAAGTCAAACTCACGGGACGCAGAATTTCAGAATCTGGTTGTGAATCTGTGGATATGATGCATCTAAAAAAGACAGTGGAAGTAGCAGAGGAAAAATGTCAACTAGTTGCAGAATACCAAATAACATCATATTAATCTACCAAAATTACAGGCATAATTAATTTAAGAATAAGCTCATATGCACTTACACTCATGTAAGTGCTCCAGATGAACTCAAGTTACTGTGCTATCATTCCCTTCTTTTCAAGAAGGTTTAGTGATTACAGACCTGTGTCTCTATCTAAAAGTACTCCTAAACTTAGCTTGGCAAGGTTTTTTGCTTGGTTTTAGTATGTTCTCATTGCATACCATGTGTAAATAAGAGAAGCATGCTGCATACAGAACATGGACACACTTTTCTTTACAAAGACACTTCAGGTCAGGAAAAAGCTCCATGTTTACCTTGATAATTTCAAGTGAGTCAACTGCACATCCATGTTGTCAATGACTGGAGGAAGAGGAGACTCATCTGAAGACACCAGCTTGAATTCATTCTGAACTCTGATTAAGCCAAGATCAGCTACCAAAGCATTACATGAAGCTGAAGACTCAGGGACAACTATGACTGGGGCTTTCAAGTTGACATCCATTAGAAGGCGGAAGCTCTTTTTAGCAAAGTCCTTCATGCTGGAAGCAGCCATTTCTGCTGCCTGGACAGTGACTGCAGTCAGGGCTTCTTGTGCTGCTTGGAAATTGTTCAGGAAGTTCTGTTCATAGGTAGTGAAGGAAAGTAAGAGTTCCATGAAAACAAATAAGCCTCTCAAAAACAAGCAAGCTCCAGGCAAAATGTAAATATAAGAAAAATTAACACCTGTGGCATAAATATGAAATTCCTAATTCAACTACATTCATTTCAAAAGAGAAAAAGGTTAAAATCATGAATAAGCTAACACATTGTTTAACTGTTTAATCTTTAAGCTATTATTAAAGCTATCAACTCCATTCATTACTTCTTTTTTCATCATTCTCCTTGGCAGTCTTCTGTAAAGTAGTGCAACTTAAGTGGCAGCTCTTCAGCAAAATACTTCTATGTGCTTGCATATCAGGGCAAAAGGAACTGATTGCATTTTATCTCATTAAAAAAAATTTAATGTCAAGAAAAATACTTAAACTAATGTCTTACCAAGAGAGACATAAAGAACTTATGTAGGTAAATTATTTGGATGCAGCCCACTTTCAGAGACATTTTACCATCCACCCTTGACATATCAGCATAGGCTTCCCCTGCAGTGGCATCTGGATAAAGTGACATGTGAAATCTAAACACTTCATCTCCCATTATGCAGACAGCCTAGAAGATTAAGCACACATTGTTAATACTACCAGGTATTTCTGAAACAAAAAATATTTCCCCAACAAGATCAATAGCAACTTTTCATCAGTATTTGGACACATGGTAGACACAAAAGGAAACAGAATCACCTATTTTATAGTATCTGCCTCTTCTCACTTGCTTATCTATAGCCCACTTAATATTTAACCTCTGCTACTCAGAACTAAACATATCAGTGCAAATGTAATTTAAAAGAACTAAATATTAAATGGAAGAATATTTTGCTTCTCTGAGGTGGAGGAAATTAACCAATATATTTTACTTATTATTACATTGTACATCACATTCTAAAACAGCAAATTAAACTACAGTGCTGTCACTAAATCACTTGAAGAACTGGGTCTCTTCAACTGTTTACAATCTGCTCAATACATCACCTTTTTATGGATTGTTTTTGGATCAACATTTGTAATTATAATGTCCTCAAGTCTGGAGAACACTTTAATCTTTTTAGGCTTCATAGTCACAGATGCATCCATTCCTGAATGAAACAAAAGAAAGAAGGTAATGAATGCACTTCAACAAATTTCTAAGTAAGCACTTCTGCTAAAAACAAACCAACCCCCTGAATTAATTATTACTGAACATAAAGAATAATAACAGCTTAGAATCCAGCCTTCTGCTATGTAATGCTAAGCCTGAGAGAGAAGTCAGGGCCTTACCACACATATGACAAAGGTGCCAAAATAACTTGATTCTAAGACTAGAGTACAATTCCCCAACACTATCTAGGATCTAGCTATTAAAAATGCAAGTTTGTGTTATCTAAAACATAGTGCCTTAACTTCCTTTGATTTTACCACACCTAGAAATTGTCTTCGTTTTCTGAGTCAAACTTTTCTTTTTTCCTTGCAGATCATTTTGCACAATCAAAATATATTGAAACACATGTTAGAGACATCTGAGTGCACACACTGGCCTTTTAGAAGTGAATGGGTGGAAACAGCCTATTACTGGCTACAGCCAGCTTCATCTAATATTTAAATAAAAAACACCTTACCTTGTATTCTAATGTCTGCAATTCTGCAGGTCTGATCACACACAGTGATACTGAATGCATTTAGCTTTGCAGTGAGTTTTAATTCACAGACATCATCATGGGCTGCATCACCAGACACTGGATAGGAAACACAGGAGACATACAAGGAGTTCAAGCACTACAAGCCCACTGTTTAAAACAAATATTAGATTAGTAGTTTTGTACATATATAACTACTCAAAAGCAATCTGCAGTCATTCCCTAAAAGACACGATAATCCTTAGTCAAAATGTGAAAAAAAGTAATTTATTAACAGTCTTCTTCAGGCAAACAAACTGTCACCAACCAAAGTTGTCACGGGCAAAAAGCATCAAGATGATGTCTTTTCTCCTCATTAATACCTAGTTTGCATGCATCAGTTGCTGAGTGCAGTATACACTACATTATTTGAAACACTGTCACATGAGAAATGTTCCTCTCTGTGTCAAGTAGCAAAGCCAATTTAGGCACATTAGCTGCAGCAACACTGCACAAACACAAAATGTAACAGCCACTGGTCTCAATCCCAATAGTTTTAGGATTAGAAAACCTTGAATTTCACAAACAACACTACAAGCACAAGAATCAGCAACACAGGCCCTGACAAAATGCTCAGGAGCTTCCATGCAAAAGCTCTTACTATTTCAAGGTTACAAAGACCTGTAATTAAAATAAATACACCACCCCTGCAGCTCAGAACTTCTCTTTGCTTCCAGAAGATTGTTTATTTTTAGCAACGTAAGCACTCTTTAGAGCCCTCAGATTGGAAAGCTACGTGGTTGTGACACTAAATCTTTGGAAAGGCTGCACACTGCAACATCACTTATTCAACATGCCTTATAAAAATCAGACCACCATCCAGGGAAAAGTTATATGGAGTAAGGAGAATGTGTAAAATTAAGCAACAGGAAAAATGTCTGCTTTTTTTCAAATAAGATTATTTTCTCCCTATTTACAGTTGTGCATGTTTTGTTTTCCACCAAATAGACTCCAATGCTGTCATCTGAAATCATATCCTTTGAAACTGAAGGTGAGATGCTGTTAAGCAACAGAAGTACAGCCCTTCTAATATGATACTACCTGGTCTAAGAGTACTTCCTTTTTCCTCTTCTTTCATTTGAGGCTTCTGGTCTGATGATTTATCAGTACTGGGATGACCACCTGATGGAACACTGAAGGTGAGGAAACTCATGATGGAAAGCAAAGCCTCTGTGTGAAGTACTACATCCAAACATGAAAAGATGACCTAAAATGGAGGCAAGGAGACAAAGTAATATTGTTATTTAGCAGCAGTTTATACCCTAACAAGTCAGAGTTGCTGTCACAGAATCAAAGAAAAAGCCTCTTCCTCAATTTCACAAGTGTTTGACTGTTCCATCACCATCCCCTTCAACTTCACACTACACAAGCTCCAGAACAGAGGAGGGAGCTAGGGAAGGGAAGCTTAAAACAGCTACAGAGGAACTGTGCCAATCTAAAAATTGATACCTCATGTGGTTATGCCTTTTCAGGACACTTTCTTTAGTTCTGCTGCATTTTATTTCACTGCATTTCATTCAGAACTTTGGCTGACAGCTTCAGAACCACATATGAAGATATTTTAATAGATATGGTACAACAACAACAAAAAAACCCACTAAGATTCAAAATCTGCAATCACAACAGGGAGTATGTGAGCAACAACTACTCCTGTCAGCATTACTTAGGGAGACCCAGCATCAGCCACTTATTCCACAGAAGGCCATCAAGAAGCAGCTCGACCCATCATTCCTATTTTTAAAGGAAATATTTTAAAAGCAGAATGGCATGTTTATTTCAGAAGTCACTGGAGCTGTGGAAAATGACTCATCAATAGTTGCTTTCAGAAGAAGAAAAGGACTAATCACCCTCAAGACCTCTGAGAATGCTACATTTCAGCTCACATCTCAATTTCACTGTTACAAGCTCAGAAACACAAGGCCATGGTTTCTCTCTCTGCTAACTGTATCACTCCAGAAACAAAGCATATGCTAAAGGCCTCAGTTAAAATTCATAAGGACAGTTTTCTAATTAGTAAAAACAATCATTTTTAGTTTAAAAAATTAATACAGTAACTACTTCTGTAATGAAAATAATCCTTTTTTTCTACCTGGATTTGTCTGAAGTAGTTAAATACAAAGCAGTAGGTTTTAATGATGAGAGTGAGGGCTTTGGGTTTTGAGTTGGTTTTGTTTCCTTTTTCTTTCTCTTCAATGAGAAGAAAAAAGGGTGCAACTAATACAGCTGCTACAATTCTAGAAGCTTGAAAAACAAATTAAATATATCCAGTACTTACATTGATGCTTTGCTTGGTGCTTTGGTAAGTAGTAACAAAGTCTGGTCCATCAGGATCAGCCTAAAGGGGAAAAAAAAAGAAAAAGAAAAGGGACACAGTCAGTCTCTATTTAATTAGCCAATAATTAATAATCACTATGAATAGTTTTATTAACTGAATTATTTAAACTTAGCCCACACACAAGGATTATTCCAATTGCAAAAGAAAACAAAGGGAAGTGATGAAACCTGAACAAATGAGTTCTTCAAATAAGGCACAAGACAACCAGAATGGGGTACTCAAAATGCTCTGCTCAGAGACATCTCATAGCACATGTTTTGTGAAAATTCAGCTGGCTAGTTACTAAACTTTCTCTCATCTAGAACCTATTTAAAATGGGTCAATTTATGCTTAGTACTTTGCCAGTACAAAATAATTTATTTTTCACTATGTAAACAATGCCATTTCAGATAAAATTATTGAGGAGTCCACTGGTTCTACAACCTATCAGATTCCCAAGTATTCAGGCAATTTTTGAAGGCCTTTTTTAAGCTACCAACATATCACTCTTCAAATGTGAGTTTTATCACCTGTAGAGTCACTCTTACTTACACAGGCGAAGACCACCACACCTGTTAAGTGTCACAAAGGTGACAGCACACTCATTTGTGCTCTACACACAGAACACAAACACAAAATTTGTCTTGCCAGTGATTCAGTAATAGCATTGACTTATGAAGCAAGCACTATATGGAAGCAGTGGAGAATTAAATGAAATGCCAAATTGAAAAACAAGTATTTGGAAGAAGGCCTGGGTAAGTTTTAGATACAAATCTACAGGCTAAGTCTGGAAACCTTACTTTAATCCCCATGTAATTTTACTGAAAATATATTGAAACCTTAATATACTCCATTTTCAAAAGATGTTCATCTGTCTCACTTGAGGAATTAAGAATGCAAAGAGGCTCTCCTTTTGAGTCTGCAAAGAAAGAAATAAGAATGTGAAGCATTTCCACTCACAAGCTTTACTCCATCTATGCAATGCCCCCATGCTAATTCAGTTACATACTAATTAGATATTATTGTTGCTGAAAGAGTGAAAGTAAACAGCTTATTTTACTCAGAAGCTGCACAAGAAGCATTATCTTGTAAAATGTTATATTCACTTCATCTTAAATTAAACTAGCAAAAATTAATTTATCTAGCTTTTGAAACAAGATGAAAATTGAAAGTTCTTTGCATTCCCGCCTTCATGTTTTCACACTCAAAACCTCACTTTTGTACTTTTGATAAATGGCTACTTCAGTTTTGCCTTCATTGTCAGTTTGAATTGTTACCTGACCAATCAAGGAAGCACTTGCATTTCCAGTGCTGCCAGGACTGGTCACAAAGCACAGAATCAGAAGCTCATCAAAACACACTGAACAGTTGGAATACTTCTCAGGAACACCATTCCTGCTCAAAGTATGCAACTCACTCAAATACATTCACTTTAGCAATGGCAGTAAAACTTGGTATCAGGTAAAACAGATCAATTCTATCTAAATCACCCTTTCCCTTCCCCCATTATTGGTTTAGGACATGTTATCCTCTGGCTATAAATCCAATTGCACACACCCCACTGACTGGATCAGTTCTCTAGAAGACTTACCATTGATTTCAGTGCATCTCATTGTAATTTTTTTCAGATATGCTGCTGCAGCCAATTCATGATTTCTAATTTTGGTTTTGGTTCCAAGTTGTAGCACAGTTAGAATATGTAATGGATATCTCTCCTTCTGAACCTGCTTCATCAAGGTTATTACAACCTTGAATACAGAAAAGAAAATAAGTTCAATAATTCAGTGAGGCTGTTCAGACATGGCAGGCAGTTTTAGGCAGGTGTTATCTCCTCAGCTAAATGTGAAACATAATATTAATCTAGACATTTTGGATTTTTATAAAAAGACCTTATGAGACCAATTTGCTACAGATTTCCATGTAATTTTACAGTGGCCTCTGCTCTGTTCCTCTTGTTTCTTTTCTTTTTGTTGCCAAGTCAAACTGTTAAAATGGACTTTATAGCCCACTGCTTCTAAGAAATAGATGAGTACTGGGTTCAGGTAGAATAAGTTGTACAGATGGATACATACCTCTTTGATTTCAAAATTAAGTAGCATATTGATTACATCTTCATTTAATGTTATTTTTCTCTTTTCAGACAGCATTCCTTCTGGAACGCTCTTATCCTGTATCAAAACTGATCTCTCCAGTTCTTTCATTTTACCTGGAACATTCAATATATTGATTAACTTTTGAAATTGCCACCATTTGTTTAGCTCAAGAAACACATCCAATTCTTTTATCCATTTAGATGGACTATGTTCACCTAAGATAAGCTAGCAACATTACCACAAGAAGAACCTTTAACTTCAGAGCATGAAAAGGAAACAGAAACATGTTCTGGTAACAAGAACTGACTCTGATATCTCAATACCTTGCTAGATCCTTGACAACTTAGCTAACACAATTACCAAATTTTGTCTTGTAATGTTTCCAATTTTTTTAAGTATCCAAGTACGAACAGTGTCCTTGCAAAATTAAAAAGAAGACTTTATCACTTACACTTGGCTTATCACCATAAGATCTAAACTTGCTTTCCAGATAATAAATGCTTTTCCTTACTCCTGAAAGCCAACACACTTAGTATTCATGACAAACAAATTCCATCTCTGACCTTCCTTTTGCAGCACTGATTTTGCATCCATCTGAGTTTCTTCTGCTTCACCCAGGTTTTCTGTCAGCACTTTGAGAAAGACATTCAAATCCTCTTGACTTAACACAACCTAAAAAGTTGCAGATCACAATTCTCAGGAATAACACAATTGTTCCTTGAACTTATCACCTGCTAACAAAGCAAAACAATGTTTCCTGGCAAGAAGAGTGCTTATTTACAGCTATGTTGTCAGCAGAAGCATCCCTTCAATAAGAAAATTAAATTCTTTCAACCACTTATTGTAAAAGCCAGAGGAGATTAAAGGTTTTGACTTCCAGTGCTGTATCAATATACCCTGCAGCATTTAATGTACCTATACTTTTAATACATTCCTATCAATGACATGCCTCTCCATGGTATTTTAATTTCAGTTTCACCCAAGATGTCCCTGGTACTTTCTTTCACACTACAGGCCACAAAAAACAAGTATCCTGCTCAAGGGTGATGGGAAGGTAGAAAGCTGGAGTTAATAAAGCAAATATTTGCATTAATTTAAACTCCTCTCAAGAAGACTCTGTTTTTAAAGAAAAAAAAAAACCAAAACACTTTAAAGTGTTCTTGCTCAGAGAACTGGTCACAAAATCATTTATGTAATCCTTTCAAACCACTACCTTCATCTAGGTGGGGTTAAATCCTGTTACCTTGCTGAAATCCACTACACACCTACTAAAAATCTGCAGCTTGTTGCCCCTTGGTGTCCAGAAATAACACTAAGGATTGCTCTGACAATAAGTATCATCACCACCTCCTCACAAGACTTACATTCATTGTATCCAGATAGCCTGTGACCTCCAACACTGGTAACTTGTGAAACCAAGCTGCAGAGAGATTTCGTTTCACAGACAGGCTTAAATTAATAGGGTGAAGTATCTGAATATCTGGATGTGACAAATCTGTCTCCAAAGTGATCCTTGAAACACAGAAAGGAAAAAAAAAGAAAATAATTGGGAAGTTGGAAGGCACATGTTAGATTTTTAAAGTCTCAAATGTAGCACCCAATACCTTCCTAAGCAGTACAGTTTCTGATTCTATTGCTGATCTAACTAAGACAACAGGCTAGCATTTTAATACCAAATACTTGTCATTAGAACCAACCATAGTTTCTAGGAAAGAACATTAATGTTCTACAGAGTATTAGTCACTGTACCTCGATAGCTTCAGCTTTGTCAGCTGCACATCCATTTTGTCAATGACTGGAGGAAGTGAACTGCCTTCTGAGGACACCAAAACAAACTGGTTCTGAACCTTAATCAAGCCAAGATCTATTACTATTGCATTGGGGGAAGTGGAGGACTGGGGGATAACTATAACTGGTGCTTTCAAGTGAATGTCCATGGCAAGGCGAAAACTCCTTTGGGCCAGGTCTTTCACACTGGTAGCAGCCTTTTCTGCAGCCTGGACTGTAGCAGCACTCAGTGTCTCCTTGGCTGTCTGGAAGTTGTTCAAGAAGGTCTAGAAAAGCAGTTGAAGAGAAAGGAGAAATGTCTGTAAACAGTTTTTACTCTAGACTAATTTCTCATTTTACATCATCACCCACCAATTATGTTGCCTGCTCTGTTGAATTTTCCACAGGAAAAGACAACTGAGTACCTTCTGTCATGACCTCTAACAGAGAGTCAAAGAAATACTAACCAATGTAATCACTAATTTAAAGTTCATCTCTATTTTTCCTTCTTTCCTTAGCTACAAGACTCCTTAGCTCATTAGCTTTTAGGGACACAATTTTGAAAGCCCCTCTTGCCCTCCTTGAATACTATTGAATTCCTATTAAAGAACCTGTTGAATGAGAGAAAGCTCATTGGTGTTCTATTGAAAAAGCTATCATCAGGGTATTCAAGCACACTGATATTTACACTGGTTAATTTGCAGGCATCATGACACCTACCTTGCAGAAAGATTTGCCTCTAGTGTTAGCTCTGATATGTTTGCAATGAACTCAGAATTTTGCTAGGGTGGAAAGGGCAGCAAACATAAAACCCCCAAACTACCTCAACAGCACCAAGTTTTTCTCTATTTCCAAAGCTGAGGGTGGCAAGTGACCCAATTGAAATTTAAACCAGTTACTTCCCAAGGTTTTTAATAGTATATAGGAAAAATTAAACTCATCCCTTCTCTTTCAGAAACTGAAGCCTACCACTTGCACTGAGGGCACAGCCCAGAAGACTAATTTGAGAATGCTGCAGAAACATACAAAGGGAAATAAGATTTACCAGGAGAGACATGAGGAATTTGTGAAGGTACACCAGCTGGATGCAGCCCACTTTCAAACATACAGTGCCATCCACTTTTGACATGTCAGTGTAGGCTTCTCCCTCAGTAGCATGAGGATTTAATGTCAGATTGAAACTGAAAACTTCATCTCCCACTATAGACACGGCCTAGAAAGAGAGAAACAGCACCCACCAGCCATCAGCAGCTTCTACAAAGGCACTTAACACAAAGAACTAAAGATATCATCAGCCTATCAGATTATAAAATAGATTACTAGTTTTTCTAATCCTTTCAGATATCCATTCTTGTAATATGAAAACCATTCTTTATGATGCATCATATTTGAAAATACTTATTCCCAACAAATCAAATACTTTTAGAAGCATGGAATGTGTATTACATCTCACTTTTATACTCATCAAATTAACCAAGAATCAAGCAAAAGTTAAAATCTTGTAGTTGAGTACTTTTTTATGAAGGGTCCTTGAGTCAACATCTGTGACAACGATGTCTTTCAGTCGGGCAAAGAATACAGTGTGACTTGGCTGAAGGCAAAGAGATGAGTCAAGGCCTGCAAAGTAAAAAACAGAAATAGTCTTGCACAGCAGAAGTAACAGTTATTTTCAGGGTGGGGACACCAGCAGAGGAAGTAAGGAAAAGTTACTAAGCTTTAAGAAGGACTGTACTACAGCTTCAACCAAAACGAAGTAGAAATACTTCTAATCACAGACACTACCTCTGTAGCAATCATCTCTGGAAATAACTGAGCTACTATTCACAGAAAAATACTCAGTAATCCACTTCTTAATAAGCAAGCTATTGAGTGAGTGCGTTGAGATTTTCAATCAGAAAAGATGTTACTGTACCAAACTATTTGAATACAATACTTTTGCATACATAATCTTGTGTGAATACATTATATGATTTAGAGATGGACACAAGCAAAAGACTTTATGAACTGCAGTACTAATCTTGCATATCACACATTCTTAAATATTCATAAGAGAGTGTCGACAACTATGAGGATGGCAGTTAAAATTAGTTAGAAGTGAAACTCCCCCAAAGAATTATTGATAGCCCTTAGAAGGGGTAAAACCAATCAAGAACATAAAACCAAAACAAGAAACCCAAACAAACTCCTAAGGTTAAAAACTAAATAAAACATTTTGAAGGGGTTGTTTGTTTTTTTTTATCCTACATAATTATTTATCCTAAATAATTTTATGGTATACCATAAAAATATCCAACACAGTACAACATGAAAAGCCACCCATAATTAAACTCCTTCAAAGGATGAACCTAATTATCTGAGTAATAAAGCAGCACATCTTTCTAGCTGGAGGCCAAAACATTATGACCAAAGGCTGACTTTGAAAACAAGACTACAAGCCATTTTTGCACAGACAACAATAAATAAACATATAAAAAACCAGATGCTGCATATTTATTATGCTTTATTATTTTTTAGTCCAATCAATAGCAGTTGCTTTGAAACTAAAGTACCAGAGCAGTTACTTCTAATAAAGAATTTAATACCTTGTATTTTGATCTCTGCAATGTTCTTTTTTTCATCACAAATATTTAAACAGAAGGCATCCAGCTTGGCAAAAAGCTTGAAGTCAAACACATCCTTATCCTTGGAGGGTTTAGACACTAGAAATAAAAGAAGGTGGGATTTTAAAGGTACCTATGAGTCATATTTTCACTTTCATCTTCATTTCTACAAAGCTAATTGTGTTTCTCTGGATTTGCTTTGCCAGCGTACAACACATCCTTCTAGAACCATCATTTGGATAATCACAACTGTACCTTTCTTCAATCTAGAGTCATCTTCTTGCTTTTCTTCTTTGGATGGTGTTTCTCCACTTCTTTCACTGCCTGATGGACTAACAGCTGTTAGAAAACTGACAGCAGACATAAGGGCCTCTGTATGCAACAGGAGGTTCAATGATGAAAAAGTTACCTGTTGAGAACACGAGACCCCATATGACCAAACAGTAACTTAGAAGTGTAAGAGGTGCAAAAGCACCCAGTGTAACAGAACCATTCCTTAGAAACAGAAAAGCTGTATGTGTGGCCAGCAACAGATCATAAAGGAAAAAGCTTTCTGGAAAGTAGAAAAGGGATAAGCTTAGAAAATAAGGAAACCTAGCAACAACCCAGCTCTTACAGCTGTAACTGCAAACCTATAACCTCCTCAGTACAAAAACACTGATACAAAATTTATTTTGTCAAACGTGGCATTGGCCTTGAATGCTCCTGCAATAACAGTAGTGCCAGCATGGGTAAATGGCAGGTGGCTGACATGTAGTTATTTAGAATATTGATGTTCCTCAATAAATCCACTAAGGAGTCCAAAAGCTAAGTAAGTGCCTAAACCGTGTAGTTTAATAAAAGTTGCCCACTTGAATATACTTGAAACTAGAACTAGAGCCCAAATGCAATTCTTCCAGGCACAGAAGTCCCATTGAAGAGCTGCAAGGCAACAGCAACTGCAGATGATGTACAGAAAAATGAGTTCTCTTAACATTAACACTAGCCCATAGTATGAAGACAGTTAACTCAGCAGCACTGGAGTTTTAGAACTCTCATCTTCTGCTGCAGCTTCAGGAACTGCTTTTTGGCAAAAGGATTTCAGTAAAGCTCTCAGATGAAGTCTATAGACACTCTAAAACTATTAAGTAATAAGTGAAATATTTCAGTCTTCACACTAAAATAAGGCAGGAAAATAATGCCATAAAGGTATTAAAGAGGAGAAAGGGCCTATCACAGAAAACACAATCCTTTGTACTTTATTTCAAGAATGCCTCAAGTCAGTCTTCTTCCTTAGGTTAAAATCTGACTCAAAAATACACCCTCAGTAAAAACAAAAACCCACACTCAGACATGGATTTAGACTTGTTATAAAAGATAGCCAACAGAGTGCTGAGTGTGTGGCACTCACAATACAGATTATTTGACATGAAAGGGAAAGACTTTGTGACTCCACTATAGTTTCCCATATTGGGCTGCTGAATGTCATGATCCCTGATGCATGAGAAGGTGCATTTTTACAGTAGTTTGAATTTCATTCACATGAGCTGGACAGACACTTGTTCTGCAGTTCAACAGACAAACATTCTGCTCTTAAGTAGTATAAAATTTTTCAAGGATGTTTTAACTCCTGAAATCTACTGCTGGAAGGCAGGAAAACAAGAAAGCAAAAGAGTTCTTCTTAATTCCTCTGTTCTGAGCAAGCAAACCAAAAGAAAATAAGAAATAAAATCTGCAAACACTCACTTGAATCATCTGTTCAGTGTTGTTAAAAATTGTCTGAAACTGTGGCCCATTTCTGTCAGCCTGAAAATAATGATATGCATGAAGGTTAATATTAATTCCAACCAGTCACTGTCCTCTTCAAAAGATACAAAATAATCCAACTAGCTCTGAATAGTAGGTTTAGCACTATACATATACTATATACTAAGAATACATATACTATATATATGTATATATATATGTATGTATATATATATACATATACTATATTCTAAGAATATGTAGAAATGCTTTAAAATAATTTTTAAAAGCTTTGTGTATACCTTGACATATTCCACCTTCAGAAGGTCTAAGCCAGGCTTGTCTGAGGAACTGATTAGATGAATGGGTGCTTTTTTACCTGTAAAACACCACAAAAGATAAACAAGAATTAGGATCATTTCTGTTCTTTCAGAGAACCAAACAATTGCCTTGAAGGTAGAGCTTAACTTTCAGAACCATTTGCTAAAATACATTGCACCACCAAATATGAGTCACTGGTTTTCTCTTTGCTACATCCAAAATGGCAAATCCCTTCTCCATCCAAATACTGAGCTCTAAGCCATTTATTTATCCCATAAGAATTATGGTCAGAGTCCAGAGCTTATCAGCTGTTATCAGTGGCACAAGCACTGCCAGTGGACAGCTGCTCATTAACTGGGAAACTGGAACAACATTTGCACTCCAGTGAACACAAGGCACAGGAGAGCTCTGACTAATTGCTGCACACACACACACATCCACTTCTCTTGTCATTGCTTGTTACCTCCAGTTCCATAGTAATCCAAGCTTATTTTCTTCAAATAAGATACAGCAGCTAAGTTATAGGTTTTGACAGTTGCTTCTGTCCCAAGATGCATTACATCAAATACAAGTATGGTTTCCTCAATTTTCTTTTGTCTGGTGAGTTCTACTAAAACCTGGATGAAGAAGAAATACAGTTATGCCATCCTTTCACATGCAGTATTCTCACCATTTGAACCAACAACAAAAAAAGTGTAAGAGGAATGGCCTCCCTGTTTTGTTGGAAGCATTGCTTTTCTTACAGATTTGAGAGTATAAAACAGAAAGGACAAGTGATTGTTTGATGGTGAAAGATATAAGTACAAAAAACACTTGGGGGTTTTCTCCTTGCAAGAGACCTGCCTGCATACTGACTTTGTTTGTCCAGTGCAAAATGCCCATTCCCTAACCCTTAATTATGAGTTGGTACTAATTTTTTCTACTAAAAACACTCCAATAAGGGACTTGTTTGTTTTTTTTTTTCCCGTGTGCATGCATCATGTTTTATTTATATGCATCACCCACAGACAAGAAATATCTCATATGCATAGAAATACATATGTGTATACATGAGGGGGTTTTTGTTTGGTAATTATGTTTCTGCATCCACTAATCTGGAGAACAATGGATAAATGAATACTGGATTTTTTCTAAAATATTCTTTAGGTAGGGGAAAATAGAATTACAGACATACTTCTTTAATTTCAAACTTCAACTGAAGATTTATCAGTTCCTCCTGAGCAGGCTCCTCTTTTCTTATTTCTTCTTCTTTAATTACTGAACTGTCAGTTGGTTCCGAGCTCTCCTCAAAATCAAAATATTCTTCTTCAGAGTCTACAGAGGTGAAATTACTTCCTCAGTAATTTTTTTCCAGAAACAGGACTAAATATTCCCACCCTCTCTTTCCCACTGCAATTGCATTTTTAACAGCATGATTACTTTAAATCTAACAAAATATACTTTAGATCTATCCTGCTTATTTACCCACTGAATGAGAAGTGAATAAAAACTATAGCCCTATTAAGGACAGGACTAGAGTCTAAAGACATCATTAGATATTCAAGAATACATCAGAAAGTAATAAGAGAAGCTCCAGGAAACAAGTTTCCAGGTTTCATTATAGGAAATTTTTCCTCTAGAACAGCCATGAACATAAATGCTCAAATCCAGTGTCAATACAGTAATTTCTCATTAATGTGTTATTCTAGTTCTGCCTTTTCAGAAAAAGGAGAGCTTTGCTAATGCAAAACAATCAGAACAACCTAATACAGTTGGTATTTACAGTTCACTCATTTGAAGGGGTTGCTTATGCATAATATTAATTAAAAAAAAAAAAAAAGTGGGTTTGCTTTTTAGAAAAAGCAAGTTCATTAGCCTGAAGTAACATCAGCATCTTAATCAAATTATGGCCTCCTACCTTTACAAAGACACATCTGTAGCTTCTTACCTGACACTATTTCTGCTAACAACTGGGGTGTATTAAGTAATCCTTTACCCACAACAGGAATTGTGGGAATTGCTGGTACCTGGAGAGACAGAAAAGAGAAAAATAACCAACAAATTATTTTATAGTTTATGTAACTTGGTATGTTCATATCTTTTACTGATGATGAATGCTCCACAATGCCTCCCCCACATTCTTTGGCAAGGTCAGTTCTGCAATACTTATATTGAAACCAGCAGGACAAGGACAAAGACTCCACCCCTTGTCTGAGGAAGCCCAGAACGTTCTGATGCTAAGTCAGTGAAGACACTAGTAAAGGTTTTCTGCTTGTTTGGGGGTTTTTTTAGGTTTTCTTAGTTGTAGTCAGCTTACCTTTGTGCTTGGAACTGACACAGATGACTTCTGAGGCAGTGGAATGCTATCAATCAGATCAAAGATTGCCTTCATTTTCTGGTCAGAGAGTCTGACATGCACCAAAGGAAGTCCCCCTGACACTTTAAACCTTTTTTTAAAAAAAAAACAACTGATTAAATTCCTATACAAAAAGTTACCAATTCTTCATTCAAATCTTACCAATATAGATACTCCTATATAAAGATCACATCACAGTAAAGCCAGAGATTCTGCATTACAACAGGGCTTGGACTTCAGCAGTAGTTAGTAACCAGCAAAGGGTTCAAGGAACCACTACCCAAAACCATTTTGCCAACAGTAGTAACCTATTTTGGTCTCTTAGTTAATACCTCCAAATTACAAAGTGCAACTGAAGCTTTTCTCTAAGTACAAAGTAATTCTAAATGAGTCTTTTCAGCATTAATATATTACTTGGCCATCCTGGAATCTCTTTCCACCATTGATTTTGCCAGCTGTACATGAATATCCATGGGCTGCAAAACATGCAAAGTTGATGGATGTTGAAAACGAGCCTTCTTCCAGTCTTCACCTGAAAATGTCCAGTAAATTTAGATGGGAAAAAAATCATTTGCTAATTGCTTTATTTAAGGCAACATTAAAGTAATCAAATAGCATCACTAGGAGGGTAAAAAAACCCACTCACCAACTAAAGAAACTTAAAACAACTGAGGTCAAGTATTTTAAGACCTCTTAATCCCATTTGTGAACGCTACTGCCTTAACAGCACTAAATCCAATTCTACACTGAAAGATATATCTACACTGACCCCTAGAACAACAAATGGATAGACAGAAAAAAGAGAGAACAGCAACCTAGCATTCTGTTGATTACACAGACTTAAATTTAAGTGAAGAGCTAAGGCCAATTTTAGGTGTGCTTTTCCTGCATATGATGGAAAACATAATAGTTCTATTCATTTGCATTCATTATTACCATCTAAATGATGCACAAGTCCAAACAAAAAGTGAGCAGCTGTCTGAAGAGAAACTAACTAATTTTTTTCTAAGTTTGGCACCCAATGTGTATTATAGCCTATCTTTTCATTAACTACTGATTTTAGTTTGTATTTTTTTCTTTAAAAAACGTATTTATTTATTACAGGTAGGTAGCCTTTGACAACCTTTTGCATAAACAGCAGCTATGTTGTTTTATTACCTGTTCTTCCAAAAAGAAGCTGTACATTTTTAATTTTCACATCAAACTTGTCATAGGCTTTGTCCATAATCTCCTCTAAAGATGAAAAGTTAGAAGCTTCACTATTGCCTTGATTTATGCTGTTCAGCTAAACACATAACAAAGAAAATGAAGTTAAGTCTTTAAAACAGACTTTTTAAAGATATGTGCTATTCATTCTAGTGAAGATGAAAAGATGATTCATAGGGGTTAATAATTGACTTTTGGACTCTTACAGAGAAAATATATTAAATCATTTCACAGTTCACTTATTCTTCCTAAGTAGATTTTTTTTGTTGTTACTTCTATCAATCCACTTAATTCAAGCTATGCAAAAATATTTTCAGTAGGACAAAAGACATTATTAATCTATAATTTTACTTATGGACTACAACTAAAATAAGTATTTCATCAGTCATTAAATCAAGTTAAATGATTGCAATCTTGCCATTTTATAGAAACAAGGGAATTAACTTTCAAACTTCAAGAGAAAAAATTATATTCTCTTTTATTAATAAAAGGCCGTCATTTTACAAAAAAAGGAAACAAAAATTCATGTATTCTGCTGAAGAAATGAAATACACTAAATGATAAAGCACTGCAATCACGATTATAACGTGAACATGTCTCCCCCTAACAACAGATATGCTAACAACTCTCATCCAAATCTATTTGGTTAGAAATATGGTAAGTTAAAAACATGTTGACACAGATGATCACCCTGCCTTCTGAAAGCAAGATGGTTCCAGACAACAGCTATGTTAAAAGGGAATATTTGCTTCCCCTGAGCTTATGAGAGACGTCATTTATATACCTGAAATGTACCAAAGTCCAAAATCAGCAAATCTGAATTGTCATGGTAGAAACCAGTCTGTGGAATCACAAGGTAGGAAGGTTTCAGGTTAATCTTCAAGTCAAGGACTTTCCGCATTTCAATGATATGAACTAATCCTTAAAGAAAGGAAAGGACATGGAAATGGAAATGCTGTTCACAAGTGGAACAATTGTGACAGTCAGCATACAAAAAGATGTTATATGAAAGATAAAAAAGCCTCTTGTATCAAGACTTTCATAGAATTCTACTGATTTCTTACTAAACTCAATGCTCCCTCCTACAAAACATTCACTAAATCCCCAAGCAGCTAAGTGAGAAGAAATTAACTCTGTCCCAGCTGAAATGAGGGCACCAACTCAAGGAAAAATCCCAACCCTACTATTCGGTCATTAATCAAAACATAAGCCAAGTGTTTGGGTAATCATATGGAAACATTTTAAGGGTTCACCTTCACAGAGATTTGTTGATATCTTACCTGTAGCAGTTCTTTCCTTGATTTCTTCCAGTTTCATTAATGTGGCTGTTGTTAATCTTTCAAGATCCATTCCCTTAGTTGTCTGAAAGAATTCTACCATTGCATTTATTGTTCTCTTGAAAAAAAAATAAATACAAGAATTAGCATTATACAGCATTATACATATAAGTCACTCAACAAAAACCCAAAAATCAGATCTGGACAGAGCCAATAGAGCAAATGCAGAGAAAGAGGATTCAAATACCAGAGAGTTTTGGTTACTACTCACTGCATCATATTTTATTTCCACAGGCTGTGATTCAATAGTAAGGCTCTGGTCAGCTGTACTGTCCTCTGGGTTAACATCAAACTCAATCTTAAGCAGAGAAGATTTGCTATCCCCTATGGAAGCCACAAGAGATGGTACAATGTTCTCTTGTCTCAGGCCTGTAACATACCAGTTTTCAAGCTTTGCTTCAACCCTAAAAAGGACAAATAGATAAAAACATTTAATTGGACAAAGGTTAGAATCAGTTGCAAGAGAAAAGAAAGGCAGAATACTTATGTTACATAAATAAAAGTGTAGGAATGTTTACTACTGTGTATGGGTTTTAAAAGAAGTTACAGACTTCTGTTGCTGCAAGTGAGAATTCAGTACTGGGAACAGCCCTGACAATAGTGTTAAGAGGAGTCTGTAGGAAAACACCTTTGAAGAAAGCCATTGAACACCACAAAACCTCACCAACTTCACTCATCCTTAGAAGTACCTGTTACACAAGAAACTGATTTTCAGGTCCTGTGTCTCCACCATTGAAATCCCTGACATTGGGAGGCAATGTATTTGGGCAGTGT
Source organism: Rhadina sibilatrix (assembly GCA_013400275.1). Taxonomy (NCBI): domain Eukaryota; kingdom Metazoa; phylum Chordata; class Aves; order Passeriformes; family Phylloscopidae; genus Rhadina; species Rhadina sibilatrix. The sequence goes on from VWYO01004903.1 coordinate 323,772, forward strand.
CATATGCCTGGCTCTATTGAGATAACTGAACCACATTTTTTCAGAAACATAACATTTATAAGAGTCTCTGTTCTACTGCTTCAGTCTTGCAAACTAAATTATATGCATGTATTTATGTAAAATAATGTCATTGCTCTTTTTCCATCGATTCCAATGCATTCCATTGATTCTTCATATTGCACTGAATTCCAGATTGCATTCAAGCTGCACCTTGAAAATTCCCCAGAATGGTTTTTAGCAAAAATATTTCAAGAGTCAGCGACTGAGCTGGTGATCTTATCTATGAAGCCTGAACTGAAGGAACTGCAAATGAAAGCAAAAATTGCACAAATTCATTTTCCAGACACTGGAAATCTTATTCATTGACTCTGTAATCCAATAATTTTTGTTCAATATTTCTAGTGTGCCCTCTCTTAAAACACAGGAAGGTCTCAGTATCTTATGCTCTGGCTGATCTCCCCCTTACAGCACAAACACATAATTTTTCATTTCTGTAAGCAGCAAGTAACACATTCACTAGCTTGGCTGGAGTGTACTGGCCACACCATTTCACATGGCTTAGCTATCACTTCCCAAAAGTCATATTCAGCACTTTGACACTTATATTCAAGAAAGAGGTTGCCATTGTTCATAAAAACTAGCTGACAGCATTCCCTCCTTCCTTCCATTCTGTTATCTACCAAATTATGTTCTTTACAACAGAATACAGTTACAGAATGCCCACAAATTTACAAGGCAATATACAACAAGCACTACCCTAGAAAAGTTGAGAAGCTGGGGAGTGGGGTGAGGAGGGGCAGAGATGTTTCTACAAAAAGAAAATACCAATCCAATTACTTAATGGCTTGTGCTCCTGGGCGCTGTGATATTTTGGTACTCAGATCGATTATCTGCACTTTTAGAATTTCTGCCACGTTCTGGTCTTCTTTAATTGTAAGAGAAGTGCTTAACAGCTTCAGTGTCACAACATGGGCAACATACTAGTGAGAAGAACAGAGAAAACTGAAATTAATCATCTCAATAAGAATAATTTCTCAGAACTCCTCATTCCAACAAACTGAAATGTGTCTAAGTTTTTCCAGTCAACTAAGATTAGAAACTCATCTCTATGTAGAAAGCAAAGTACAGAGTCTTTATTCAATGTTTACCAGTAATTTCTCCAACATAAAACAGCATAGTTCAACAAATGGCAGAGCAATTATAGTCTCACTCGTTTCAGCATTAAGAAAACAACTTTAAGTCCTGAAGCAAGCATAGCTAAACTACACTCAGTAGAGGACTCACCAGATCAACCAAAGTCATTATAATCTCATTAAATAACTACATTTTAGAAGACACAGCTTGTATGCCTTTGCTGTTCTTACTGCTAAATATCAAGTCTTGGCCTTGCCAAGAGAGGGTTCTGATTTCCCAGTATATGTATCATTTTGTGACTGCATCAAGCAGCAACTTCAGAAGAATCAAATAATATTTCCTACCTGAATTTGAAGCCTTCATCTTTCCTCAGAGTAATGGGAGAGCTGAAGGCATCTTTACACTTCATTTGTTGTGTGGTTTGTTTTTTTTAAACCATGCCATAGGTTGCTTACCTGCTTTGGTAATGAAAGGTGATGGGAGCTGTCACTATATCCAATAGCAGTAAAAAGTTTAGCTTTCTCCTCTGGTGTCATTAGTTCATCAATAGCTAAAAACCAAAAACCCACACAATTTGCACCTTAATAAATAACAATTACCATTTTTCCTCACATTTGCCTCCTATTGCTTAAGCTGTGCTGATACATTCCATTGATTCTTCATATTGCACTGAATTCCAGATTGCAAAGTAATTCACACAAGAGTCTTCAAATGTGGTGGTACATATGTAGCACAGATATCAATATAACTTTTATTACAAAAGTGACCATAGCTCCTCATGATGAAAACAGATTTCAGGAATTTTAGTAGTTCAAACCTCTGATCCAGACAGCAAATCACCAGAAACAATATTCCAACTGTTGCCAATTATCACTATAGCTGTAAGTGCCATATTCTTCTCCTCACTAAGGTTCTGAAAAGCCTGTGGCCAATTCAGAAGAATGCCTTATTTGCCAGCTCAATACTCAGTAAGAGGGGCCATAAAATGATCAATACTGCATTGCCCTGCCTATGCCATACCCTCTCCTGCATAGTAGGAAGCAAAAAAACCATCATTTTCTTTTTAATGTATAAGAATATTTAAAATCTCTCTAGACATTAGTGCATTGTAATCTACACTTACTTTCAGGTACAGATGATTCTTCATCTTCTTTAATCCTAGATTCTCTTTTACCCCAGAAACTACCAAACCATCCTCCACTTTTCTTTTCTGCTTCAGTGCTTTTCTTCTTCAGTAATTTTTGTCCTGATCTTATTGTCTACAAACCAGAAATCAAAACAAATTGGACAAAATACATCATTTATAGTATTACTATTTTTCTGCACATAATCCATGCATGTATGCATGCTGAATGTGCATTTAACTGAGGGGCAGCAACACCACACGGAATTAACAACTCTGACTCACTAGACAGAGGCAAAAAGAGGACCAGGGTGTGGGACATGTCTCTGTGCATCTGTGCATGCATTTACTTTGGACAGTTTCTTCTAAACATTTCATCAGCATATAGACTAAAAAAGGTAGGAACCATATAAAAAGACAGTATTTAAAGAGTACAAAAAGCAATTACATTGCTTAAATTTAGCAGATTTCTTAAACTACAAACAAACCTGAGGACAAATCCTCTACCATTTAAAATTTTTTTTTTCTTTTTTTTTTTTTTTTTCTTTTTTAACTGGTTTCCAGTTTGGAAATCAATTTACTCTTGTCCTGGAAGGGCAGGAAACTTGTCTTCCAACCTACCTATCCTATCATACCCATCAGCACAATTTCTTTAAAAATACTATCATGACAAAACCATCCTATTTGAAGTGCTACAATATTATTGAACAAAAATGACTCCTTACCTCAACTTGTGCTTGTTGTCTCGCTAAGATTGTATTGAAGACGTCAAGTTTTCTTTCTAGGTCCTACAAAAATGTATGATCAAATTATTTGCCACTAAAACATACTTAGGAAAGGCTCTCCACTATAAATTTTCTACTAGCTCCTTCATTAATTCATCAATTTACACTCCAATTGATTTCTAGCTCTGCTGATTTCTATCACAGGTATATCCCACCCCCAGCTGCAAAGCTCACTAGAAGATAAAATTGATGTTAGGCAGTCTAGGTTTTTTCTTAACTAGATTACTCTTGCACTTCATGAAATGCATCCATGCTCATTAATCCTCAAGTAAAAATAGATTGGTTTAAATGGCACTTCACTAGTATTTTGTTTTGCTTTCTACAACAGGTTACACAGAACTTCAGATTAAAAAGGTATTTTCACAGACCTGTTGTGCTCTTGTAAAACCATCAACCTGGATTACACTCAATTATATCTAAAGAATTATTTCATAGAGGGAACAAAACATAATTCCTCCAAAGAGAAAAGACTCATACCTGGATTTGCCTCTGTGTTTCTTCTGACAGTTTACTCTGTGTTAGCTTGTTCTTGTACACATTTTTGTAACTCTTCAGAAGCTGCCTGTGCTCTTTTATGTTACTCCATGACCACATTCGACTATGTCTTCTAATGTGAACTTCAAGAACACTGTTACCTGCATATTTCCACCTACAATAATTCCACACTAGTGAACAATTCCCCATTTCATTTGTGCATTACAACTTACAGGTTGCAGAGGTAGTTTATGCATATGCAAACACTTTGTTCACTACTTGTGATTTGAGCAACTTGGCTTATAAAAATGTTCATGTTTTCAACATCACTTTTGAAAAATGGACAGAGAGCTTACATTTAATGCCTGAAGAACTATAGGCCTTCATTATTGACTTCTGGACATTTGCAAATTTGGGCTGTTACTGCATTAACTAACTGATAATTAGTATCACTTAGTACTTTGAAAAAAGCCAACAAAAAGCATATCAGTTCAAAACTTTAAAACCTACATGTTTCCCTCGTATAACATTTGCCAAGTTTTTTCTTTATCCTTTCTAAAATTACATTTTAATCTCTAGTGAGAGCATTGGCACTTTATTTAAATTTTGGGGACTTCAGCTTAGCAAGTGAGATTTTTATCTACTGGATCTTTTATCACTTGAATCTAACGGCTAAGCAAAGCTCTGTGAAAGTTATATCAGCATGTGATTTTTTAACCACAAAGGAGAATGAAGAGACTGGAGAAGAGTCCAGCATCTCCCAAAGAATGCATGAATGTACACAGCTTACCATTCCTTGGCATTTTTATGGAGAGACACATTTGGCCTAAATCTTCTGTACGGTGCATTGCGAACCATGTAATCTATGGACTCCAGCAGGTCTATCATGCTGAGGTACTAAACACAGGAAAACAAGTTTCTTAGCAGAGGTTCAGGTTTTGTTTGCAGGCAGTGTTCAAACTGCATATATACCATGGCCTTCAGTATTCCTCAAAGTACACAGAAATTTAAGTCTATGCATTTTCGTTTGTACCTGAAAGTGGACCAACTGCACCCATTCTTCTCAAAGGACACCACTTTGAACCCCTGTAGTTTTACTAACCTGCTCAGCACAAACTGTCAGGCTTTCTCAAACCAATCATATTTGTTTGTCAATGCAGTTTCCCTCATTTTAGAGATGCCTTTACATTAGTGAACCTTACTGGTACAGTGCTGAACTCAATATATATGCATATATTTAGACATTGATGTCTAAAAGGCTCTTTAGCCAACTAAGTGCAAATATCTCTGAATAAATGAGAACATACAATTGCTGGGGAGCCAACTAAATTAGTTCCTTGATACTTCAGCAGGCTTTGTTGCCAAAGCCAGCACACTCCATTCATTCCCACCCTTGCTTGTACTTTGGCATCTCTGCAGTTATAACACTGGATTACAGTTTAACAAGATAAGAGCTACTCATGATTGCATTTTCTGGGTGAAAAGAATGCTACTGAAAAAGCTGAATACAGATCAGGTAGTTCCCAGAGGGTCCACAGACAAGAGTGCCAAAGAATCACCAGGAAGTAATTGTTATACAGAGGGGAAAAGATTCCCACAGTAGTGCTAAAGTTTAGAAATTCTACAGGCATATAAGCACACAAATCCCTAAGAAGAAAGTTTTCCAGTGAAAAAACACTATAGTTCATCACAAACTGACATGGGTGATAAAATACCAAACCAACTTGCCTGTGGCTTAGTGAATTCAATGACAATTCTCTGTACTTCTACATTACAATCAATCTTAGGAGTTTTCAGTTCTACTTCTGCATATGGGTTGATATAGAGTCTTGCAGAGGCTGACACTGGTCTGAAAACTTGAAGATAAAAAAATGGAGACAGATTTTTTATTTAAATATAACAAGTAAGAGATCAAACATGTCAATAAATAATGTGTCTGCTCAACCCCCACAGAATCAGGATGCAATTCTTACCAATAACAATTAAGACAGTGCTGCAATAGTCAAAAAGCACACAAGCCCCAATATGTTCTATTACATTATGTTTTTCTAAAATGAAGATAGTATGGCCATGCCTGCAGGATCAGGTCAGGCTGCTGCACACTAACGTGCTCAGAACAGTTAAGATTCACTCATTCCTAGCTTACTTACTGTACTGGTAGTCTTCAGGCTGGTGACCATTACAGGGAATTCCTCTTTTCAGCTGATCCTGTAAAGGGATACAATACTGTCTAACAATTGCTAAAGAGCATTACTTGTTTAGAGTTCTCAAAACTTTGAGTAAATCAACTTTAGTTCATGTGTATTTTGCAGACTTTTTCAGCTTTCAATTCAAGCTGTGTATCAATTTGTGTTTTCACTTCAGACTGAGATTCAGAGAAAAAATAGGAAAATATCCACAGATAGGCAATGCCAAATGAACTTGGCTTTTCTTAATAACTGGATGGTTTTAAGCACATCACAGTTTTGATTCAATTTTTGATGTCAGAACCAAGCTCACTGGATTAAGTACATATTTTGTTAAGGAAAAAAAAAAAGGTATCCATAAAAGATGAGCACAAAAGAAAAAGGGAAACAAGTAGTATTGTACAAGGGCACACAGAACACCTTTATAAACATAACGAGTCAAAAATATATCATGTCTAAACTCTGAAGGGGTTGATAACAAATGAGGTTCACAAAATATTACTGACAATAGTGCAATGGATTAACATATGACCCTGAATAAGTGACCATAACTGTGAGGAGTGGGGTAGAAATCAGTGTGGTGTAGTTTTGAATACTACAAGAGCCAGAGAATAGAGTAATTAATGCATTTTCTTCTACATTACCAGTATTTGTTCACGGGAGCCATGATAATACATTTTGCTGTTTATGTTCCAATAAGCACTGAGGCTGTCCAGGCACAAAAGCTGCATAGGAAAGAAAATATGCAACAAGCTGCATACTCTGTATTCAACCCATTCTATGAACTTAGCTTTCCATTTGTGAAAACAGAAAACATATGAAAGCAGACTAGACAGCAAATGAACCATTAGCATTGAGATGTATTTAATCTGATAATACTATTTGGAAATGATAATTGAATTGCAAGTTCTTAAAGCACATGTTCATGCACATCTGTTAAACATGACCCTGGATTACAGGGGTGAGGGTGCACAAAACTGGTACTTGGCCTAATAAAGGAGCCAGGACTATTAAACCCTTCTTATCTTGTTCTATAATTCCTTAGATCTCTGCATACTCCTTTCTGCACAGGCTCAGAGGGTAGTTCAGGAGGTGGGCAAGGACAACAGAGAGACTGCTTAGTGCCCAGAATCCCAATCACACTAGGAATACAAATTAGATTAGGAAATGGCAATTTGACAACCTCTCTGAAATCACAGTTGCCATGCAGGCTTGCTGTAAAATGCATTGATTGAGGGGATCGGCATTCACAGTTAACAGAAATTATTTAAACTACGGAGTTTAAGTTTGTGCCTTACCTAAAAACAGTTATTTGTGCTCTACTTGTGCTTAAACATACATCAAAAATAAAGAAAAACAGGAGAATTTAAAAAGCAAACTATTTTTCCAACTTTATTTAGAGCCCCAGGTTTACTAGTCTCCAAGATCAGTTGCTTTCGTCACTTGTGTAGGAAAAAAACCCAAAACACATTACCTTGTATATTATTTTTGCAGCTTCATTCAGAATAGAAGGTGTCCAGTTCTCGTTTGTTGTCTAAAAGTTCAAAGTGATAAAAGCAATTTTGTGCATCTTAGCTAACACATTTGTGGGTTTATCCTATGCTTCCAAGCAACAAATGCATCCAGTTTCTCTGCATACACACACATCGAGATAACATATACAAAAATCTGTCAGTTTACTTTCATACTTTGATATTCAACTCCTCATCCTACTCATAGAATACTTAACAGCTAAGGCAAAGAGAGGTTAGCTGAAATTTTCTCTCCCCTTTTCTCAAAAGGCCTGGCAAAATACCAAACTCTTGATCATCATGATGCAATATTTGCCCTCATTGATTATGCCTGGACATAACCTGCCCAGCTTCAAAGGTCACTCAGATCATTAGAGCAAATCACCAAGTCTCAGAAAGTGTGATGTTTCTTGATCCTCTTCCCCTCTGCCTGCTCAAACTGCCAGTAATATTTGCATGAATAAAAGATTGTCTTCACTTCCAGCTGTATGCACACTGTCACTGTATCTTCTCACTATGTTTCTTTTCCTTTCTGCTACTCCAAAGACAAGCGAACTGAACACAAGAACATGCATTCACACACACATTACCAGTAAACTAAGCTCGCCCAACGTCATTCCCAAGGAAATTGGACACTTTGGGTCTGTGATCTACAAAAAGAAAAATAACAGATATTTACTCCTCTTGCTGCAGACAGATGTATCCTTTAAAGTTGACTGAAATGCTGAACTATTCTGAGCAACTTCCTTTGCTTGGTTAATCTAACTGAAACATTACTGGAACGCACTAGGATAGGCCAAAACTCATATGGCTGTAGTGTAAATGCTTAGGACTTCAATTCAAACTGAAAATTTTATGTTGGATTCTAACATCATCATACAGGGGGAAAAAAAAAAAATTAGAGTACCACGTCTCAGTCAGCTATATCACTTCATGATATGCACTTCTATGACCTCTTTAACTTCAGTGTCTCTGAAAACAGTCCCAAAGAAAGGTTTGAGAAATACCCTATTGTCCAGTGCTTTTCTTTTAAACTCAATTGTCTCATAACAAACTGCTCAATTGTTTTCCTAAAGGAAGGTAAAACTAGAAATACCAGTTTGGTTCATATAAACAAACATTCTTGTTTATCAACTAAGTGTTTTCAGCAGTTTGCCTTCAGACTCGTCTGTAAACCCATCAGCTTCTGCCATTGTGGACTCTCCCCAGGACACAGAGAAGCTCTGTACATCCCCTGCACTCAGCAATATGTGAGAACAGACACTGCCCACATTTAGCGAGCAAGGCAGCATTGGACAAGGGCAAAGAGAACATCTGTTGCACATATCCATATTTCTGCCATTCAGTCATATTTGAGGCAAGTTATTGGAAGAGGTGCAGAAGAAAGCACAGCAACTTTCTCAAGGTGGCAAATACAGTTTTTCTATGGACTAGAGAATCGGAACTGCACTGAAGTCCAATTTAAAACGAACATAATATGTGCCAGTTACTTACGTCATCTTCGTATTTAACATGAATGCCTGTGATTTTGACTTGCACATTCTTTATAACTTGAGTTGCAAGCTTTTCTAAGAAAGTATCCTTCTTCTCCTCCTTTGGTTTGTCTAGAACAAGAATTTTTAACAAGTCAGTATTTAGTGTAATAATTGCATCTTGAATTTGATTACACCTACAACTATAGCAATGTAAATTTAAAATTCTCTCAAATTAACATTTCAGTTTTCACTTATCTAGATTACTTATTTGTATTTTTTTTCCTTTTCTGCACATCCATATTCTGAAGATGTGATATTAGCTGCCTGTGCACAACTTAACCACAAGAAAATACATGTCTAAATTTCAGTCAAAACAGTTTTAATCCAGAACTTAGCAAGTTCTGGATTAAAATACTCCTGCCTACTCCTTCCAAGGTAAAAGGTTCTCTCTTAAAAGTCCCTCAGTGAGGGGCTTCAGGAAGTAAATGAGTAAGACAGAGTAATTTAGCATAAAATACCCTTGAATAATACATGCAAAGGCAAGGAGTAATATTTACAGTCCCTCATTATTCACTATAGTAATAAGACTCTACCATCTCAGGCTGTGTTTCAGCATTTTACCTAAAGTATGGCTGGATGAGTGAGCTGCTTGTCCTCTACTGCTGTGTTCAGAACCCTCCCTATAATGTGGCTGCTCCAGCAAATGCTATTGATCAGCCTACCAAGCTTATGCATTTTTGTTGGAAATGCTACAGATGGCTCAAGTTGAAGAAATAGTTATGGTTATAGAGAAAAATAAGGACTACAGGTTTTGACCTAGCTTACTTTAACTGTGTCTAACTTTTTACATGTGCAATGCACAGTGAATAACACAGGTATCTAACTTCATACATCTTGCTGAAAGAATAAGAAATTTTCTTTAAAAGCTTTCAGAGGTTCAGGAAATCTACTTAAAAATGAAAAAACTTCACTATTGAACGTGATATAACAGTTCTAGTCAAGAGAGCATTTGATTTCAATTGAAAAAAAAATTAGTCAAGAACTCAGAAGAAACAGAAACATTGTATCACTTTTACATGCAACACACATTTTCTCCTACTAACTGATAAAAAAAAGGCATAACTCCTTATCAAAGCTTCATGACCTTTAAGTGCAAGGAAGCACTAACATTTTTGCAGCCAGATGCAGCTACCAGCAGCAATTTGTGTGATACTTTGCAAAGCTTAACTTGAGTCCCCACAGGGTTTTCCCTCCAACTGCAAGTCTGTGTACAGCTGCAGCTTCCTCCAAGAGCAAATCCAGAACAATACAACCACATGGGACATGGCAACCCATTCTTAGACACGTGCTAATGCTAAAAACCTGCATGGTTTGGTGTTTACAATGGTTATCCTCTTGGGGAACAACACCAATTTCACCCCTGTTTCATCAATATGTCACAGCATTAAATCAGTTATTTAGAACAGAGATCTAAAAGGTGATGAAAAAGACTTTACTGCTATAGCATCAGTTTCAGGTTTTCTTTACCTGTTACTGGAATCTGACAAAAATCAGACAAACAGATGTAACTCGCACATGCAGTTTTTCCAACAGTCACAGTGAAGAGCCATTAGTTTACAGTTCTGCTGTAAATGCTACAGATAGCTCAAGTTGAAGGAACAGGCACAACTATCCAAGTAAAGAGAAACAAGGACTCTCTTCAGTCTCACTGAATCCAGAGAACAGATAAACAGCAAAAAGAGCTATCTCAAATTTATATCCTCCCTTTCAAACAGGAGGGAAAAGGTCTCATTGGATGGTCAGCCAATGCTATGAAAAACTAATCCAAACAGAAAGCAAAAAGAAGCCTTAAAGTTAAAAGTCATAACTATTACCCACCTTTTGAGTGATCACGACCTCTAAAGGGTCTCTTAAAATGCTTTTTGTACTTTTTACGCTTACGTCCTTTTGCAATGCAAGCAATTTTTTGGAAAAAGACAAAATTCAAGTTAGTAAAGCAGAAATGTTAGGAAAGCATAAGAAAATATGGAAGAAGGTTCAGCTTGTCTTAAAGTATAATGGCTTAGAAGGTCTCACTAAAAGCTTTTCAGAATTGCAGCTGTGTTAAGCAAACAATTAGCTACTTCTCATAGCATAAGATATAAATCTAGAAGAGACTTCTACCATACAAGGACATAACATTCAAGCTAAGATATGGATGTGTGTGGAAACCCAAAGAGCACTTTTCAATAGGATTCTCATGATAATCAACGGTACAGTATGAAAGCACTCTGAAAGAACAAATCCAGTAACTACAAAAAAGACACACAAAAATGATGATTCTAAAAGCTTTACATGAAATTAAATTCCTTTATTTACACACATATTACAACCCAGACAATCACAACCATTTCATTAATTAAACGATGCTCGTACTTTTCCACAATTCTGAAGAAAACCAGTTTGGTGAGTTCCCTTGTTTCTTTCCCCCCTCTGGCCACTCAAACAAAATTAACTCAGCAATAGTGCTGCCTGGTCTTATCTTTATGGGGTTGGAGCACGAGAAGGGTGTAACCCACTAAAGCAAGAAGGAAGCAAGTATAACAGTGAACCTAACCTAACGATGGGGAACAACTTGGTATCACTTGCAGGCCTCTTCAAACAAAGGAGGGAAATTGCCTGCCAAGATTACAACCTGTCTTGCAGGTAAGGTGATAGGGTGGTCACTATATAAATAATAAAAAGGAAAGACTAGACAAATAGAAACATTTTATTTTGGATAGTTCCTTTTAACAGTACAAGCAATCCTTTATCGAGGTTACTTTAAAAGGACAGCTTCCTTCACTTACTATTGAATTTGTAGGTCTCAGGCTTTCACTCCCATGTATGACAAAACTATGGAAACAGGATATTCCTCTTCCTCACCCGCATCCACTACTATGGAGAAACTAAATGTGTGTTTCTAAGCTCACTTTAAACCTGTGCTCAGATAACAGCTCAAGCAAGAAATTTTGGCCAAGTGTAAACTTCTGAAAATCGGGTTTCAGGAGTTAAAAATAAAGCACGAGCAACATAACTATAGTTCCTCTGAATTTCAAGGGCAGCTGTTTCCTTGTCTAACTTGAGAGCAATGCAAATAAAGAGAAGCAGGGGAAAGCATGCTAATGCCTTCAATCTGTTACAGTTCCTTTTGTCTGTCCATAGTTTCAAGACAGCCTAAAATTCCATTATCTTAAGCCCAGACACGTTAAGTATGCCTAATTACCCTCCAAATAGCTAAAGATGGTGTTGTAAAATTATAGTAGGATATTGTAAGCATATTATAACATTCTTGAGCTCAACATGACTGATGGAAAGCTAAGTGGCCTACTAATCTTCTGAAGCAGCCACTCAATTAAAAGAGGACTAAGTCATTGCAAGATTCCACTTGAATCCACATACATTAAAATCTTGTTTCTAGAACCACAAATACGTGGATGTTTACCAGACAAGTATTGTTTTCTCACTTCTACATTTGGCTGCTTTGGAGAGGGGGACTTTTAAAAATCTAAACTGCCTGCTCATCATGCATGTATAAAATGTAACTAACCATGCATACCCACCAGGCTTGATGTCCTTGTAAACCAGACTCTCCAACCCATACAAGGAATCTTGTGAGTGCTTGCCTTGGTCCACATGGCAGCAAATAACCAAAAAAATGCATTTGGTTTAAAAGAAGAAAATCAGCTCGTGATTTAATATTAAGTTCACCAAATTTGTATGACACAGCAGTATTTCCATTACAGTATCTGACAGCCCAAGTCACTTCAGAATATCTAGTTTCAGTGATTTACCTACATAGGAAAATCATGCCAATTACATTTTTACTTGTAACCAGCAAAAGACCTGCAGCCTCTGGTCTCCATATATGAGGTTTGATAAGAGACAGATTGTAACAGCTTAGAAAAAAGAAAATAGTTTCATCAGTTTGTGTCAGCAGTTCTCACTTCCCCCTCACACTCGCTTACCAACACAGTGCCATGACCATTCTGCTCAGTATTTGAACAGCACACCAAAAGAAAATATCTCCAGGCCCATTTATACTCTTAAATCCAAGGACTTAATCAAGATTCTAAACACAGTAATATAAATCAAGTAACAATCAAAAAAGAAAATACAGCTGAGAATTCATGAACCCTGACAACTTTCTATTCAATATATTCCCTAGATTTTCAGCAGCTATTGTGTGCACTTAAAAGCCTAGAGAGAGAGTTGAATTTCTTAGAATTTTATGGTTCAGTAGGGCAACAGGGGCTCCAAGATTTCTATATCTAGCAAAAGCAAAGGATCTGCTCATGCAGGACTTATACAAGTCCTCTTGAGTACAATATTCTAATACAGCACCACAAACACAAATGGCTACCACTGAAATATGATCATAGGATAACAAAACTTCTCAAGTTAGAGGGGAAAATAATCCAATTAAATGTTCCTCTCCCTTTTTCTTCTTAAGGCCTAAAGTTTAAAACTGCAAAACATGACTAAACCTAATCCTTGTTCTTTATATAATCAGTTGAACTACTAAGGTATCATTTTTCTATGATGATTTTTTTTTCAAAAGCATTACAAACACTGGATGTACTAAGTTTTTATTGAAAAAGAAAACTGACAGAGGCCCATGGACTCAATCTTAAATATGTGCAGCTCCAGAACTGGAATTCCTCAAGCAGTACCCATTAGGTTAAGTTCATCTTATCACACTATCCTTTCATTCTGTCATTGGGTGAAACACTGCTGCTGGACAGGATCCAAGTGCAGCATAACTGAGGTTAAATCTTGACCAACATTCCTTCACCCCAGTATCAAGTAATGGCTGCAAAATTCATTCACTGAAGTTGTCTTAGCCCTCATATATTTTCTGGCACATTAAAGACAAGAAATCAAGCAAATCCCCTTTTTTCAATGCAGCCAGATTGTCAGATTGCTGTTTGAAGGCACCTGCACATGTACCTCTCAAACTAGCAGAGCAGGGAAAAGGCCAGAGTCTCCTGTAACTGGAGAATTAAATGAGCAAAGGGATTACAACCAAACCACCTTTTTTCCAAGTGTTGAAAGCACAATCTCTTTCTCAGTAACTTTTCCATGAGTTGCAGCATTACAAGTACTGTATAAACTATCTTAAGAATCATTACAGAAGCAAACAAATAGGTCTCAATTCAGACAAAAACTTCAGTATAACTTTTTCCTCCAACACATGCAGTTACCTGCCATTGATTCTGAGCATGGTTTCTGTCCAAACAAGCCTAACTGATACAATAATGTTATTAAAAGTATTGGTTACTACAATACAAGCAAACAAGAAAAAAAAAAATAAATCACCACCACAAAACAAGTTACCAGGACTTAATTGAGAGCTTAACACTTTTTATTACCTAGAGCAAAAGTTTAAGGTTCCTATATTCATGCTCAATTGTTTTGTTGTGTCATGAATTATTTCCTGCTCACAAGAGTCTCATTTCCCAAACCAGTTCAAACTCAGGACATCATAAAAGCAAAGCAGAAACTGAAACAAAAGCATTATCACTGCAGTAAAAATTTACAAGCCTTACTGTTCCCCTTAAAGGCTCCTTTCAGCAAAGAACAACCTACCACATGCACCTCTAAAACACACAGTTAAACATCTATTACCAAGGTGCTAAAGCCAGATAAGGTTACCCTCACGCAATGCACTTTCTATTGTTCTGTATAGTCCTGTTCCCCTAGAGCACCGAGGAAGAAAAAAAAAACCAAAAAAGACATACCAGATGAACAAATTCCCACTTCCCATGCAAGCTGACTGGATAAATAAATGGTAAACAAACAAATAGCACTTCTTTCAAGCTTTAGAGTAAAAAACCCTTTCAAAGCACTGTAGTAAGATTAGGTAGACACTTGAAAAAAACAAAATTTATTAAGTCAATTAGAAGCCAGGACTTTCTTTCACAGCACAGCCTAAGTCCTCAAATTCCAATGGAGATTTGCATTATTAACTCAGTACCTTTTTCTGCTGCTTTCTGCAAGGCTTCCTCAATTCTTGCCAGTTCCTTTTGTTTATTATCCTGCAAGTATTTTTCTTCCTTCTCTGCATCATATTTAACACCTGTAAGCCAAGTTGGGAGAACCTTAATCCTAAATCTCAAGTTATATAAATGCATTATCAAGTAGTGTACACCATATACTAGATCATGTTGCAAAACATTTTGCTTGAGAGAAAGGTTATTCTTTTTTCATTGCTGAACACTGCAGCCAACCTCCAAAACTGTTGTTTTTACACAATTATGCATTATTTCACAGGAGAATTTCTCCATGGAAATTCAGACTCCTAAGTGTGGTCTGTGCAACATAGGACAGATTTTTAAATTCTTCTGTACATGCTCTAGGAACTTGCAAGTTTTCTCATCATACCAGAGGTTCTGATTTCAGAGAAAACTAATAAAGTTCTTTGACTCTCTTTCCTCTCCCTACAGGGACAACTAATGGAATTATTACCTCTGACTGTTATCATTTAGAAGCAGATAAACAGCTAAAGATCTGAACCATGCCACAAAGCTGGATTCAGGATAAGCATGTTTTAGAGGAAATTTGGCTGTTGAATTA
Organism: Rhadina sibilatrix; assembly: GCA_013400275.1. Taxonomy (NCBI): domain Eukaryota; kingdom Metazoa; phylum Chordata; class Aves; order Passeriformes; family Phylloscopidae; genus Rhadina; species Rhadina sibilatrix. The sequence goes on from VWYO01004903.1 coordinate 339,054, forward strand.
ACTTGGAATGGGATAATCAAGGACCTTCATAAAAGCAACAGGTGCTGTTTTCTCCCACCCTTCTTCTACTAACTCACCAGCATTTGTCTAGAAATTTCCCTGAGGGAGCAGAATGTAAAAATTGTGCCTTACATGAACTACACTCATTTACATGGTACCCTTAGATGTTTTTCTCTTCCATTATTTAACTGTTGCTGAGAAGTTTACATACTTGCTCCAGGAACTACCAGAAGATACAAGCCTTCTAGAGTTGCAACAACTGCCTCCCCATAGAGATTCTTCCAGGGAATCTTCAGAGTAAGTTTATCTAAACAAAGCAGATACAGTTACATCAAAACAAAGATCTCCACTGTGCTTAGTCCAAAGAACACCTTCAGCATTAAAGAGCACTAGTCCTATATCTTGATGTCTTAAACACCTTAGGGGGTCAGGAGAAACCATATGAGCATGAACATTTTATAAAGCCCTTGAAGTGATAAAATGCATACAGAAGAAATATAAGCCACAGTTTTAAGCAAAAAGTTGCAGTCTGAGTCAGAATACTTCAAATCAAAATCTGAGATCACAACTGAAGTTTAACTTACTGGGATGACTATGATTTTCCCAGGAAGTAGAAGAAAACATACAACACATACATATCTCCTACAAATGTTTCATGTGAAAAAGCAATGATGACCACCAGGGAAAGGAATTTACCAAAAAACCACAACCTAGGAGTTCCTAAACCTTTGGCATATTTGTCAGTTTCAGGAATTTAACTTAAATTCTTCATAGTCCTAGTCAGTCCTTTAAAGAACAACACATATTCCACCTACACTAAACAATTCCCTTGATCATTCATGTCTCCAGGAGGAACCTCTCAGATGTGTTTTTCATACCAGTCTGTAAAGTTACACAAACAGGGTTTGCCAGATAACATCAATGGCAGTCACACCGAATTTCTATGCTGGTTCCAACAGTGAGTATAATTACACTTAAGAAGCTTGATAAAAGAAATTCAGGGCCAGGATTGACCTTACAGCCTATATTAAAATTTCCATTGCAATAGTCACATTGAAACTCAAACTCACCTATCTGACCAACTTTTATTTTAAAAGGTACATCCAGTTCACTCTGTAAATGACAACAATAAAGTATTAAAGAGAAGAAGTAGTAAAAAACAAATACATTTAAATTACATTCGCAAAGTACTGTATTTACATACAGAAATTAAAAGCTATTTCTTTTCTAGTGGAAAACCTTAGAAGGAAAACAAGACAGCAGAAGACAGGCAAACTAGAGGAAAAAAGAGAAGAATTGAACCATATCATATTCCTTTATCTCTTCTTTTTCAAGAAAGAGTAGGCTACTTCTCTAAAAGTGGTGTTCAATATTGACCTTCCTTTAATTACTTTTGCATGGAAACCTAACATGTTGCAATTGAAGGCTGTCAGAACCATGCCTTATTTTATGTTCTTGACTTGGTCTGGGCTCACTTTCAGCTCTGGTCAGTCACATACATGACTTTGCATTTTTCAACGTCAGAACCGCTGGAATCTGAATCAACCCCCATAAGAAGGAAAGGCGTGTACAAAGCAAGACTTCCTTCCTTTCTTATCTACTAGATATGAAGATATTGGTAGCAATAGATATGAAGTACGACAAAGCTATCAGGAATGGATGAAGTGGACAAGTAAAATATGAAACTTTAGAATAACAAAGAGAAGCCAGTGATCAGGTCATATAAAGACCCAATGTGTCTTCAATGCACAGAAGAACAACAGTTCTCTTTTGTGAAGTTGAAACACACTAAATTTTGGAGCAAGATTCTCTCAGTTGTACAGATGTTCATTAGTCAAATTAAAGAAAATGAAAATTAGCCAAGTCATCTGTTTTTTCCAGACAAGAGTATGGGAACTTAATGCAAGTTACTTCTTGTTTTTCAACCACAGCTTTTTTTGAGCAAAATTAGAAACAGTTAACTAAGAACTTACTTCCAATAACCAGTAAGAAAGAACACAGTGTATCCTTTTGTGAGACTACAGTGAGCAGTATTTTATCCTATGTCTCAGTTTTTAGACCCATATAACCAACTTGAAGTTATTAGCATACTTACTAATGCATTCTCCTTTATCTGTAAATTGTCAAGTGCCACATTACCTGTTTAAAAGAAAGAGAGAAACACAGAAAAAATTACTTCAAGTATTACTTATGTTAGAAAAAGGAACATAACCACAATCCTCCCAAGTATTTATGAATAAAACCTGAAAACCTTATTCCAGTTACAGAATAGAACAATAAACGTGTAATTTGTAAGAGCCAATAAACATGGGTTACAGATAAAATTTCAGTTGGAAGAGATGATAAAAACATCACCAACTTAGATGTCTATATGTTTCTACTCTATTAAATATACCCATAATAACAGCAAGTCTTTCTTTTTATTCATTTCATGTGAATGACAACTACAGCTCTATCAACATAGGGTAGACTTGGAAAATGGTACCTTGTTTTTCACAATTTCACGTAAAAGGAAAATCATGAATCAGAGCCACAAAAATACATGCCTATTTTCACAAACACATTGACTTTCCTGACACAGACAACATAATAGGATTTCTAAATGAAAGACTGGCACAGAATTATACCCAAGAAACGCCCATATAATATACCCTAGTGTTGTTTTAATGCCAGATTCCTTAGAGCTATATTCCTTTTGAAGTATAGGTATTAATATTGCATAAATGTTAAACTACGTACAACCATGACAAGAGCAAAAATAAGGTGATGACCTACCTAGGGAAGGCACCTAAACCAGCCAGCTTCCCTAGACAGTACTTCAGCTGGTTTTCCGCATGACTACAGAGTAGCGAACGGAAATGTTTTGATGCATTCACCGGGAACAGCTACTCCACGTACCTACACTATCCCGGCTGTTTAACGCACATTATTTACACGGATAAGGGAAATACACGGCTCCCCAGCACCCCATCAGCGGCACCGGCACCCAGCGCTCCCGCCACCCGGGGCACTGCGCCATGAGCCCGCCCACAGATCCAACAGCACCATCGTGCTTCCACCCAGCACCCGAGAGAAGGAATAGGAGAAAACACTGGGGCTTTATCGATGTCGGCGGTTTCCTCGCTGGAAGCGCTCCGAGGCCAGCGCCGTGCGCCCATATCCCCGCCCCACAGACCGAGGCGAGGGAGGGGGTGCCGGAGACCACGGGCACACAACGACCGACGGTCCTCCACGGGAGCGGGGACGTGTGCGGCCACACACCGACCGTCCGTCACGGAGGGCCGCGGCCCCGGAACTCGCCCGCCGCTCCCAGGGGGCCGCAAACGCACCGCCCCCCTCAGAGGGGTCGGCGGTTCCACGGCCCGCGAACCCCTCACAGGGCAACCGCCGCCAGCGAGACCCGCTCCCTGCCCCCGGAGATTCCGGCGGCCCGGCGGGCACGGAGCGGCGGAGGGAAGGGGCTCCTTACCCCCCCATATGCCCAGCTTGAGCTGAGACTTGTTCAGGTTCTCCACATAGTCGCCCAGGAAGCGGTTCAGCAGATCCGCCACCACTGACTCCAGCACCATGGCGTAGGCGGCCCCTCAGCCGCGGCCGCCGGCTGGGAGGGCAGCGGAGCGCAGGGGCGCCCCCGTGCGGCGCGGGACCGCCACCGCAGCGCAGCCGCCGCTCCCCGGGCGCTTCGCGGGGCGAAGAGACCGCGTGAGGGGGGAGCAGCTGCGGGCACCGTCCCGTCACCGGCACCGCGCCCCGGCTGCTCACCCGCAGGCACCGTCCCGTCACTGGCATCGCCCCTCAGCTCCTCAGCGGCCCCGGAGAGCCGTGCGGGTTGGACTGGAAGCTGGCGGGGATGCGGAGGAGGCGCCCGGCAGAGCGGCCCTCAGCTCCCCCTCAGGCGGTTCCCGCCGAAGCCGCTCGGGTACCGCCCGTTCGCCTCTGCGGGGCCGCATTTGGGGCCCTGCCCGTGGTGAGGCCGTCCCAGGGAGAATTGTTCACGTCACTTCACCTGGGATTGACGGAACCTGCGTGTGCTTACAGTGCCTTAGAAAACTATTCATTATTTTAAAACTGTTAATTAAAGTGTTTGAACAGCTAATCTAGCAGCCCGGGAAGCTCACAGAGGAAGTAAACACGAATGAGAAAAAAATCTCAAAGCCCAGGTTTTTTAGAAGTAACAGCACTGCAGAGAATGTAGGTAAGAACATTCTCCTCCATGTGGTTAACCTGCAGGTAGCAATGTCAACCCTGGGACAAATTCTTAAGTCTTTGGGGTGCTAATCTCAAACTGGTTCTGTAAAGTCATTCTGAATTTATAGGAGCTAAATTATTCATGGAAGCACAGCACTTGGTAGCTCAAAATGGCATATTCAGTCTAAAAATGTATTCCAGAGAGCAGAAAACAATATTAGCAAGAGGATTCAACCTCAAAAGTATGTGAAAATACGTCAACACCCCATAAATATGATCACAGTGAGATAAATATTGCTTTAGGCAGTGTTCAAATATATTGTGGAGCTTAGTGCCAGAAGATTTTACAAAACCACAGAATTGAAGGAAAATATTTGACAAAGGAAAGGTCCATCAGCAATTGTTACCACTGTGGTGCTGTTACAGCCTGTGTTTCCGGCTTGCAAGCTCCCTCTTGCTGCAGTTAAGGTAAATCCAGAGAGCTTTGCTAGGAACTTCCACTTTATTTGAATTGTGGACACTCACCCTCATCAAAATGCATGTGTCAAATGCATTTTCAGTTTATCAAACCATACGTGGTAAACCACAGAGCACAGGCCATGCAAGCAGCACAAAAGGATTTATCACCTTTTCACATAGTGTTAAGAGGCAAAGGCCATACCTCTACCTCATTACTCTCTATATATATTACTATATATATATGCCTGCTTTTATGTTTAATTTATTTAATTTTTTTGTACAATCTTGGCTTTTCCCATCATAGGAAAGAGACAATGGAAGAAGATATGTCAGGAAATTGTGAAGAAACCTCCTGCTGCCATTCTATCAGGTAATGAATATTCATTTGGGATTTTTAAAAATGACAGATTTTTTTTGAAATATTTTAATTTCTATATACACAAGCCACAGCTGAATGACTAAAGCTTAAGCAAAAGTAGTGGCTAACTGGGGGCAGCTGTATGTCAATTTAAGAACAATTGTACAAATCAATGGTAGTAAAGTTTCTCTGTAACAATTATACAATATAGCCACGATGATATATCCATTTTCTACTTCATTTTTCATAATGGTCATCATTTCTGCACAGAAAAAAAAAAAAAATAAAAGGTAATCACTACTATAAAGAGTGTTGAAAAACCACAAAAAGTTTTTATGTAGTTAAATAATATCCTGATTGACTAAAGTGTTGTTCTAAAGAACTTAAAGAACTCCATGAATTTATAAAATCATCCTGTTTGAGGAAATGGCCTCAGGTAGCCCCAGGAGAGGGTTAGGTTGGATATTAGAAAAAATTTCTTCACCAAAAGGCTACCAAGCATTGGAGTAGGCTGCTCAGGGAAGGGGTGGAGTAGNCGCAGCCCAGCGCCTGCCGGGGTGCGGAGGTGCGGGAGGGGCTCGGAGCGGCCGTAGTGCCGGGCACGGACAGAGCCGGGCTGAAGAAGGGATCCCGAACCCGCCGCCGGCGCGCGGAGCCGCNCTGTGGATGTAGCTCTTAAGGATGTGGTTTAGTGGTGGCCTGGGAAGTGCAGGGCAGAAGGTTTGACTCGATCCTAAAGGTCCTTTCCAACCTAAATAATTCTATGCTTTCCCAGAAAACACAAGCACTTGACATAGTGGATCAAAAATTGCTCCCGATGAGTGTGATTTAATCTGGAAAAGATCACCAGCCAGTCACATTTGTGTCAGGTACCCCATTTCAGTAAATCCTACATAGATTTTTAAAAATAAAAGGAAAATGAAATAGAATTAAGAATGGAAAACCTGCCAGTAGTTTTATTAGATACTTTACAACCATATGTGTGGTTTAAATATTGCAATATTATTCAAAAATAAAGACACATATTATTGTACCTCTATTACCAACAGTCCCTTGTTAATCTGCCTGAGCCTCCCTTGCAGAGAGGATGCCACTCAAAAATGACATTAATGCTGCTCTGTCTGGAGGTAAGTGCCATTCCTTATGTGTTCTCAATGAGAAATGTAAACAGTCCAAAACAGAGTAGGGGGGAGGGAAAGAACCCCCAAACCCCCTCATCCACAGTTATGTGATTTATGAATTCTGTATCTAGGAGAACAGATCCAGGACAAACAGAAATACTGGTATTTGCCCACCATTCATTGAATACACAGATAATAATGTTCATTAGTCCTGGGGAAAACCCCAGGCACTCCATTCGCCTTTTCCTAATGATTGCTTTGATAAATATGAATTGAATAATTAGTTGTACTTAGCTGAAAGTCATCAAAAACATGTTTTAGTTGCAGTATAAAGGCTCCTTTTATATTACTGCAGCACTTTGTTAAATAACAGGATCTGATGATTCCATCAATGCATTAATTTACTAAAAAGAAAATATAAATACAAGGTTGTGGCACTTAACTTTGTGGGTATGCTATTTTATCTGGCAAGATCTGATCAATCTTCTTAGGGAAACATTTACCAAAAATAGGAAGCCTAAAAAAAGGCCAGAAATCTGTATTGAAAATATCACTTAGAGCTTCAGTTTTATGAATAACTGCAACAACAAGCATTTGTTTAGAGTTGCCTGTTACACAATCTTGCATACATAAATAAATAATAGGCCTAGCAGTTCTTATCTGAGGTGGGTACACGGGCTGATAGCTCAACAGCCAAGCTTGCTTCTCCTATTTTACTGCATTAATATTATAAAATCTCAGCTCCTACCCTCTGACTGTTGGCAAGTGAACAGATGGCAAATTTTACCTGCTGTACCTCCCTGAACAGAAAGTATGCCTGTTAGCAGTTGGGAAATCAGCCAGGTGACGTTGCATCAGCTCTCATCACAAAGTCTACAGAGATAAGAGGACTTTGTGGGGAGTTCGATCAGGTTGCCAGAAGTGTTCGGACAGCATTAGAAAATCTCCAAAAAGCAGTTATTCCACAGCCTCCCTGAGCAGCCAGTTCCTTGGCAACTCTGATTATGAGGGATATTTCATTCCTTGCAGCTACTGAGGATTTCCCTTGTCACAATTCTGGATTGTTACAGTCTCAGAAGTAACTATACACTTAAAGCACATATTTTTGGATCTAACAGATGGAAAAGATCAATATTCATGACCTAGCCAATTTGTCTTTTCCAAAGAAATGTTTAGCTGTAAAATAGTGGTATTTGATACTGGGATTAGTTTTATTTATCTTTTGATTTAAAATTTTTATAATAACTTCATTTTGCACCGTTTTTAATCTTTTTTCTAAGTAATACACAGGAGATTTCATTAGTGCTGAATGTACTTGTAGACAATAAGTAAAAAGGTGAAAACAAAAGGTACTTAAAAAATTATGTCAAATACTAGAATAAACACCCAAATCAGAAGAACTAGAGCAGCAAAATAGTTTAAACAACTGATACTATTTAGAACACTGCTAACAATTAAGACATTTCTTAGAAATTTTTGCAACACTTAATCTTATTAGCAGTAAGTAAACCCAACAGGTTAAGATATATTAAGATGTCTGATGCACTAAGAAGATGCCACATAGCAATCTGCTTTCCCTTTTTCCTTGTAACAGCTGGAGAGTCTCAGTGGAGAAGAACTGACAGCTGCAAAAAGCTGTGATACTGCTTCACTGTGTGTCCTTTCTCTCTGTGATGTAACAATAAAATATAAAAGACTTGCCATGCACAAATATGTAAGAACTAAATGATATGCAAATAGAAGCCTGTCTTATTCATAAAAATAACTTCAATCGTCTGCAGAAGCCCCAGTTGTGTTTCTCAGAATAATTTTAAACCAGACATGTTGTCTAAATCCTAACACAATGATTATATTTTTCCTTCTATAAAAATGCCACATCTGTTTCTAAATAAATAAAAAAATACATATGAACCCATTATCCTCCAAGAAAAACCTTGCAGAAAATTATCCTCACTGGTGCTTCTATAAATACGTTTTCAGAGAAATCTAGATTTAAAAAATTGGAATTCCCACTGACCTTAGTTAAAAGCTTAGACCCAAAGATCTTTACAGCTTTCACGTGATTAGAAAAAACAAGGACAGCAAACTGTAAATACCACATGGTATGAAATAATGCTGTATCCACAGATGAGGACAGCCCCATGGCCAATCTGACTGTGACAGGTGGTTTTCAAGGGAGTTTGAAGAATCATTTCCTTTATCTACTGCACTTTATTGGCATCTGAAAGATTTATTATACAATCTGCATTTCTGCATGAAATTTCTAGGCCAAGAGGCTTAGTTTATCTTATCAGTATTGATCACATGCATGTCATACCAGCTGAAGTTTGGAATAGAAATTATATTGCTGTATTTTATCCTGAGCCAGGGAATCTTCAAAAAACAGCTAAGCTCTATGGTAAGAAGAATCTAGCTTAATTTTTCATGAGGGCTTTATCTGACAGAATTTTTGAGAGCCAGATATGCTTTTTGTTTCAGTGATATGCTGTGAAGATGCAAATGCCACTAGTAAGGTAGAAAATCGGTTGAAATAAAAATGTGCTTTTTGTAATGAATATGCTGCCTTTAAGTGGGGAAGGAATAGTCTGGACCAAAGATATTTATTTTAAATTATAAGTGTAAATTCATTCATGGATAAGGACTTGAATTTTTTCATTGTGAAAGCACACGTAAACATCTATTAATCCAAAGCCAAGCCATTGCCCTTCCTAGAAATTTCATTTTTTTGCACATTCACTTGGACATTGGAAGAGTCCTCCAGCAAAACCCACTAAGTCATAATGAGAGAATTATAGTCTTCTGAGCAGCTTTTTAATGCAAATGTGTTCTTTTTCTTCTTTACCCTCCTGTACACTGGCTGAGTGCTTCAAGGGGTGCAAAATCTGCTATTCCAAGCTGAACTTGTGCAGGCTACTCCCAGTGGTCACATGTTCTCCCAACCCTGCAAGGCCACACTCAAGAGAGGGTAAGTTGCTGGGTTTGGGAATACATCTTTCCACACACCTCAGCAAGATTGCAAAGATTGAGGGTCACTGTAACCTCTCATTACAGAAAAACACGGTCTTGATATTGCCACTTAATTTTGAAGCTCACTTTCATACGAGGAACTAACTTTTAAATGGCATTTTTAAAGCTTATCTAAATTCAGAGTTTATTGTATTTCAACTGAAGATAAGTACACACTTACCATTCCAACTTTATTGTTTTATATGCATAATCTGGGTACTTATTAGACCAGGATTCTCACATAAGGTGAAGGTAAGTAGCCAAATGTAAGTAGTAAGTTATCAGTTATTCCAGAAGTGAGGCACGTGAAGGTCACAACATACAACACATCTGAATACTGTACCTGAACCCAAACACATACTATCTGCCCTTAAATTCTTTATTCTCAACAGGTAGGAGACACTAAGCAGCTCATGCCTGATTTTAAGAGCAAAAGTCTGCCTCAAATGTCACTCTTATATTTGCCCTCCCAATCTGCTCTGGAACTTCAATATTCCTTGGCTTTTTATAACATTCAGAGATTTAAAGCTGTAGCCAAGAGTTGCAACTTTTTTTCCCACAAGCAATGCAACAGTGCAGCACTGCCACCACCCAAACAGGAGATTCATGTAAATATTGACACTACTCTAGTGAAATCCTGACTTCACTTCCATTGGGAACTTTAATAGTGAGAGTTCATAACATGGTTGTAGATGTCAAGTTTGACACTCAGATTGTGCTGAACCCATGTTTTTCAAGGCTGTAATACATCTGCCAAATCAGTGGCACTGTGGCATCATGGTCACCTCAGCAGAAAGGCTCTTTGATTGGTACAGCTTTCCTACAAATTAGGAAGTGCTACTTCCTTTTCCTTGTGCTTCACTTGATATTTCATGAATAAAAAGCTTTCCATAAAAACAGAGAGGAAGAAATGCCAAAGAATCGAGTTCTTTGGCAACATCCTACTCAGGCTGGTTTTCTGACTGTTCTAGCTGTATCCCAGCCTTTGTGACTTCTTTGGTACAAAGTGGATTGCCCCCACAGACTCTTGTGTGCTGCTTAGGAAGCAATAAAGCCAACCTGGCCTAGACTATATGTTAACTATATTCTAACTATATTCTGTTTCTATTTGTAGAAAATACTGGAAAACACAAACCCTTAATTTTCAGAATATTACACAGCCCTAAATGCCAACATTCAATAATGAAGCTATTTATAGATTAACCTGATTTCAGAAGTTTGTCTTTCTCATGAAACATTAACCCTCTGCACTTTCAGCATACATGATTTAGAAGGGCTGAAGCCTATGGATACGAATTGTATTTTAAGTTACTGTGCATATTGAAAGCTATCACTTATCAGGAGGAAGCTATAGTAAGTAATAGTACCTAATAAAATAATAGCTTAACAACTACCTTTTACAGGTGATTGGGTTGTTTAGGTGAAAGGTTGTACTTGGCAGGTGAGAAAAATTAGGAGCCTCTGCTTACCACATTTCTACATCTTTATTTTTGACAGCAGGAATCAAATGTACTTTTTTCCTGGTGATACTATAACAAAGAAGTACTCTGTTAAATAAACATGTACCTGAATTAGGCACTCACGTGCTGTGCTGCAGTAGACTGTGCAAATCAGATTATTGGAATGACAAATCTCTTGGTTTATGCATTAAAGAATGCAGAGTAGTAATCCTGACCTACAGACACACTTACCTTATACATTATACCAAATCCTAGTCACATAAAGGGACAGTTAACTGCATGGACACAGGGATCTATCTGAATTCCACTCCTGGATCAGAAACCACTCATGTTCAAACCTTTCTTCATTTTAATCTCAGTTTAAAAACAGTTTAAAATACCTAACAAAATGTTTTTGATCCAGCTGACACCTCTAAAAGGTAGTCTCCAGCACACCTTATAGCCCACCTGTCCATGCTGCCCTTATTCAACTTATTCACCTATATAATACCAGACATTGTTTATCCCAACATGAAGCATTTCTCCTGCAGACAGTCTGTGTCATTTAAATTTTTATTTTCTCTCCTCTAAAATGCACAGGATAAGATCTACACTGAATTAAAATTAGTAAGAATAGAACAGTCAGTCCTCACTTTAAAAACCAAGGACTGCCAAACATGGAAGATATCTCTTGATCCTCTGGAAGAAGTTAAGTCAGCATGGAGATGCACAGCCTCCAAGCAAAATTGAGCTTGAAAGCTGGCAAACTCTCTGGTGAGACTGTTCTCCTATGAGGATCAGCTGCTCAGTGCAGCTGAGCACACCTAAGGGTACAATTGCCCACAAAGCACACAATCCATGTAGTATGTCTGTGTTCACTTCATGAGAACAGGGAGCACAATAAACACTTGCCATTACAGCAACCAGAAGATCAGATTCTGTATTCAGCATTTTAGTGTAGCAGCACAAGAATAAAGTGGGAACTATGACTGTGTTGTTGAAATTGTCTGGTCTGCAGTGACATTTCTTCCCTGTAGAGGCTCTGGGACCTGATAGCTGCTCTTGGAAAAGTCCATGGAATAAAAGTGGGAGCATGAGATTTTTGTGTACAAAGTACAGAGCCAGTCAGTATAAGTGCCTTTGGTGAGCTGAATTTTGCTAGCATCTTACTTCTGAAACTTGTTACCAGCATGAAAGGTGCCTGCTCCCAGTCTCTATCAGAGTTTGAAACAATCCTTGCACTGTTCTAAACTCCATAGGAACACTCTCTGTGTACTTCTGCCATTAAAATGGTCAAATCTGAGGATGACACTGCTTCTCTTGAGACCAAGAAAAATATTTGAAGTCAGTGGAATAATAAAGATACAACAGTTTGGCCAGTAATCACATCTAATTTTATTGACTTTGAGAATACACAATTTTGGAAAAGTTTTAAATTACAAGTGTCCAAGGAAGAGATACCAAGAAGTAAATAAAAACATTCTTTGGCACACAAGCATTTAAGGTATAGTCACTGAAGTGTCCTGTCACCCACATCCTTGAACTCTAGCTGGCATTTGTCAACACAGGGATCATCTGAGACAATCACCATCGTCTGATTTCCCATTTCATTTTAACAAGGTGATCCTGCAGGAACAGATGTCTTTCTTGCCTAATGCCCTCAGGGAGCTGCTTTTACCACTGAGGTAAAAGTTATGCAGGAAGGAAAACACTGAGCAGATGGGTGTGTTTACAAGGGAGTTAAACTGTGTGCAGAAGCACCACTGTTTCTGGGAATCAGTGTAGTCAGGAAAGGATAAAAGCATCTCATAATTAATAAAGGCATTAGTCAGTTCAATCATATAGGAGTTTTTCAGGCTGTGATTGGAAAAAAGGGTTTTTTCCAATTTTTACATAGTTAATGCTAATAAGCTGTATAGAAACACATTTTTCACTTAAAATATTTTGTGTAACACTAGCTTTTACTGAATATGTAAGAAGCACTAAGAATATGTAATTGTAGAATTTAGGCTGGGATTTGAATAGTTCAAACTTCAATTTACAAGCCATTGTAAAGGCAAGACATGGCAACTTGGGTACATTTACAGCAGTTCAGATTCATACTTTTTTTATGAAAGAAAATCTATTCAGATTACATAGAAGCTCCAAAACTATTCATGGAAGAATAATCTTGAAAAATACAATTGGCACATAAATTATGTGTTCTCAGATGAACTAAAAATGAAAAAAAGAGAAGAATTTTCCCAGTTACCTAACCTAAAATACATAGTTGGATTCTTTCTGAGATTTTCTTTTGTAGCAGAGAGAGATGAACACCAGCTCTGAAGAGGACATAAGTTTAAAGATTTCCAACTTGGAGAGGACTGGGTTCCACAGATTGTGTCCAAAGTGCAGAATTAACTTGATTGTCAGCCAGTGCAGAAAATCAGACAGTACTGGTTTGTAGAGACAGTCCATAATTAGCTGAGAAGCAAACCTCAGCTCATAATCCTGTTGATTAGATTGAGATCAAAACTGGGGGATCTAAAAGCTGGCCATACTGATCTACCATTGTTAGTCCTAAAGCTGGTCCAGAGATGAACCTTTATGAAAAACCTTTGGCAAGCTTTGTGCTCCTATAGGTAAAGGCAACAAATAATGATAGAGGGTAAAACAATAGCTCTGCAACTGCAATGAGATTGTCAGGGGAAAGTGTTGGAGCAGAAAATGGCAAAGGGCCTGCTTAGATCTCTGTAGTTCCTTAACCCTGGCTAAAGAGGCTTTATCCTCTCTTGCAGTCAATCCCCTTCATTCAGCAAACCCTGGCCCAGGCACTCCCAGGTTGCTGAAGTCCTCTGTTACAGACAGGCCTTTGCCAAAGGGAAACAACTCCTGTTTCAAACACCTGATGCAAAATTAACAAATAGAAACTCTTCTCTTTGGTGGGCACACGCTTTTATTACATACTGTATTAGATTTATAACTTCATAAAGTTGTGCACACAATCTAATCTGAACTATCTTTTTGGTTGGATTATAATATTGCTCAATTTAGTTTATAATAGTTGAGCCTGTATGATGTGCTTCTGTGATGCTAATATTTACCCTTATAATTTAAAATAATAAAATACAAAAAAGCACACAGAACTAGATTATGTCTTCATATTTAACAGCCTGTTGCAAGTTTCTCATGAAACACAAGTTAGGGCTTCTAAAAACAAAGGCCTTCCTTAGAGTAGGCCATCTGATTTTTTCTTTTTTTTTTTNTTTTTTTTTTTTTTTTTTTTTTTTTTTTTTTTGGAGGATGCTTCTTTACTTTAACAAGGCTCCCATTCCTGTTTAGCCACACCACTTTCTTTGTGATTTAGTCTTTTTGAAAACACATTAGATACGGGTGCATACATCCAAGTCTTTGATAAGAGTTCTTTAAATCCTCTCTTCACAGCTTATAATAAATTTCCTTTCAGAAGCCTCTTCATTTGTCCTCTTTTATGTATTATTGTAGTAAATCATGTTTTTCCTCCCCCAGGGTTTGTATTTGAGTACATGATGCTCTCTACTGCAAACCACAACTATTCATCCACTATTATGTATCTTGCATACTGGTTTAGGAGTATGTTAGGACTGATTTCTCATGCTGTGGGTCTCTGGCTACTTGATGAACCAAGCAATTACCCTGCCTTGTGTCCCAGCACAGCGTTTACTCAATCTGTCCAGGCAGCTTGAGTTTCTCACTCTCACATCTGTTATGATTTCATGGTCACCATTTGGGTTTTATGACAGATGATTTTACTTCATCTGCTCTCACTTCAAGCACAGCATTTCAACTCCTAGAATTTAAGTGCTGTCATACACTTAGCAAGAAAATAAAATTCAAAAAAAGAAATTACACACAGAAAAAACAAACAAACAAACCTCAAAACAAACCACAAGAGTTATCAATTTTTATAGCATAAGACTAGAGTTTGAAATATTTGGCATAGACTTCTTGCATGCTCATCAATCCTTAAGAGGCTTGTAACATCCTCTGGTTGCCTTTTCTTCACTGTGAGCTCAAATTTGTTCCTAAACTGCAGTGCTTAGCCATGAAAATTTTCTGTTCTCTCCTCCATCAGGAATGCTGGATGAGCAATTTCCTGGAAGATACTTATGAATAACTCTTTTTCTAAGGCAAACAGGAACTGTCTGGTGCCAGGGTGGTTCTTTTAGATCCTGATAAATAAGGTTGTCTCAGTGTTAGACAATTGAGAGAATTCTTCCTTCACTAATGGTGCTCCAAAATGGTTTCCATGCAGTTTTACCTAATCCAAGCTATGGGCTCTTAGCTGTGTGCCAGCACTGTGTGTGTGTGTGTGTGTGTGTGCCTGATTTCCCAGACCAGCCAGCCTGCTCAGCACACAGCCACAGATTGCAGACTTCATGGCAGCACCTCCTCTGTTACCCTCCTCCTTTTGCTTCAGCCCTCTGTAACCTGAGGCTGTGTTTTGAAGTACAGCAGCATAATCCCCACTCAGACTTCCGAGAAAACTAAATTTATGAGCAAGAGCTGTGAGATAGTGTGTCAGCTGGGGCTGGACAAAATGAGAAAGAGAACTTTACAGACAGAGGCAAGATTGTTGAGATGGAGAATGTCACTTCCTGAAAAGGCATAAAGACCTAAACCAAAAGCAGGGATTCGAGGATGGCAGCTCAGGAACTCTCAGGGTGAGGCAGTACCAGGGAACAAGACAACCCTGTTTTCCCCTGCTGCTGTCAGGTCCATGCCAGCTCTCCTTAGCCTGGGAACTTACCAGGCTCAACTATGTGCATAAGGCAACAAATAATTGCTTTGTAGCTTAAAGGTGTGTACATCCTGCCTGTACCACCTCTTTCTACACACTCAGTTGCCAAAGGCAAATGACAGAGAAGAAAGGGGACACCTCCATTATGCCACAGCTGCCAGCATGGCCAGGATGCCTCACAAGATGTCTCCCTGAAGGATGGTTCATACTCTGCATACAAGCAAGGAAAAAACCTGTTGGTGCTTTGATACACACAGACTGCCTCTAGATGGAAAAAGCAAAATCTGTTCACTTGTAGCAAATGCTGGGTAGGGGGGGAGAACCAAACCACAAAATTAATACAAACCACAAAATAAACATCTGATCATCATTCACACCCACTTCTATCTGAATATCAAGCTGTATGGCCTACCAGTTTATCAGGGCCACTGCCAAAAAGACCTCCATTCCTCATAGATGGCAGCACAGAACAGAGAAGCACTGACCAGGAATCCTACTGATGCTCAGCAGACACAAGGTTACAGTGAGAGCTGCTGTTTTGAAGTATGATACAACTTTTCAAAGAGGACTACACTAATTTTCCTGCTTTATCTGTAAAGAGTCTTATTTACCCATGTGACTGTGGAAAGTTTGTTGCATTTATCCTCAAGCCAAAGTGAAGTAGAGATTAGTCTTTAATGTCAGATAGAATTAGAATGTCTGCCTAAACCAACACCAACTGACCACTCTATAATCTCTCAGTAAATTAGTTTTTCTGGGACTGGAGGAAATGCCAATAAGCTTAAAAACAGAAAGCTGAAAATAAGGCAGCAGCAAAATTATATCATTTGTTTAACACAGTAGGGAGGAAAGTTCAAGAAATGTGGTAGCCATAAGGTGGCCATTTTTCCTTCAATTTGTTCCATAATTTGGATTTGAGAAATTCTTCAATGAATGCATGTAACCTGCAGGCATTCATTGCTAACCAACAGCGTTCTTCAGATTTCCTCTGACTCAAAGTGACTACCTGAGCTGCCTTCCCCCAGCAACCCCTGCCCTTTGACCAACAATTTCCCACTCCCAATATCCTTCAGAATTAACTTGGGAAGCTTCTGCTGCAGCAAAGATCTGGCTGCTTCCTGTGATGGTAGGAATCATTTTAATGTTATACTTTTAAAATAAGTTGTTTGAAAACAACTTTCAGAAAGCAGACATTAAAAATAAATTCTATTAACCTAGGATATTTTATCCTCAAACCCAAAAAAAATTGTTCTGCTGCTTGAGAAACTGCTGCTATTGTTGATTTTCTTACCTTGACCAGTGTAGCTACAGTCCCTCCCAAATCTCCATTGCTTCTGCTAGTTTGACTCTCTTCCCTCTTTTGTCTTCTCAGAGCCCCAGTTCTTTGAGGTGTTTTCCTGCTGAGTCCTTGGCCAGCTGGGCTGGTCCTCCCCAGCCACCACTGTCTTCCCAGAGTCATGACCCACTCCTGCAGAGGGCTGCCATGTCCTGCCAGCTCCCTGAGGTGACCCCTCCCTCCTCTTGGTCTTCACTCCTCCTTCTTATCAAATATCCATTATGTTCTAGCACAGGATCAATGTAAGCACAAAAAAATACAAGCTCTGTGCTGGGCCCAGAGGAGCTTTGATGGGCAAAGTCTGATTCTGTTTGCATGCATGGGCCAAAGGCTTAATTACTCTTTAGAGTTCATGTACACACAGCTTGATCAGAAACAAGAAAAACTGTATCATTTTCTCACTAAAATACAGTCTGAGGTTAACATCCAGGCTAGAAAGCATGAGACCAAAAACTTGTGATTTGACAAAGTTACCAATGACTGAAATCCAGCTCCAATGACAAGAAATATCAAGCAACCTAAATAATCAGCTTTATGAGCTACAAGGATCAGCTTCCTTATATTTCTGGTACTTGTTCATTACCTGCACTTCTCTGGAGCCATTTTTCAAGAAAAGTTATAAAAATAATCTAGTTTTGTAGGTTATTTTTACACAGCTGTCTGGAGCATGATATGTTCACCTGGTGAAAGGATGTTAAATCAGCTTTACAAATATTTAATCAAGCTACAGCACAACTTTGCTCCACTCTTTCTATAAAGGCAAATAGCTGTGCCCCGTGGTTGCTGTAGTTACATCTTACTGGAGAAGCATCCAGGCTGTTCTCCCTGGGTTGGAGACTTCCTTCCTAGAACTGTGGGTTTTAGCTGTGGATCAGCTAAAACACTAACTGTAGCTTTTTAGAGAGAAAATCTACCATTGGCAGGATATTTCACTGGCTTTGTGAGACAGTGTATATGGGTTTAAGGTGAAGTGTTGTTTGGGTGAGATTTTTGGGGAGTTTGAAGGATTTTGGAGTTGCTGTTTTGGGGGAGGGGGTTGGTTCTGGTGTGTGCTTTGGGGGGTTTGTTTGGTTTTTACAGAATATTATCCGAGCATGCTGAAATAATAACTCTGTAAAATTCATTACTATTACAATATATTCACTGAAATGAAAGGTCAGAACTTATGTAATGAGATATATAGCTGTTCCTCTTCTTCGTGAGGCGTAAATTTTGTTAAAGCTAATAAAAAACAAATCAGAAGAGATTTAAGCACTGCATGTTGTTCCTCAGAGTCTTTCCCAGAAATACAGTGGGGGTTTTTTTTTAATTCCAGCAATGAATTCCACTCAAAGAATGGTAATTATTTGTGGTTTAGGTTGCATGTATCAATGTTCAGACTTAATTAGATTGTTGGCTATGGCTGCCTGGGTATTTGCATGAGTGTGACTGCAAATGAGCACTCTGCTCCAACAGATGCTGGAGCTCCAGCATGGAGGCAGCTTCACTGCTGGGCACTGTCAGCCCTGCAACACAGAGCATGTGCCAGACTTGGAAATAGAAGGGACCTTGTTCTGCTTAAACCTCAGCCTTGTCCAGCATCATGCAGTGACACTTGGAGATCTTTCAAGAATGTGTGTCACAGGCCCTGCTAGAGCAGATAGGAAAAATAGCATAACTACTGTACAGCTCTGTGCTGTATGAAAGCTGCTACTGAATAATGAAAGGACATTTCAAAACATCTCTTTCTACAGATATATATGAAATGTATGTTTTCCTACTACTAAATGAAAGTGAACGGTATAGTAGAAGTAGTGAAGATGGAATTGGCTTTAGGAGAGTACCAAGGAAGGAGGGAAAGGTAAGCAGTATCTAATAGACATGATATGTTTGTTAAACTGTTCCTGTTACTCTAATTCACTAAACCTAGCTACTTCAGAAGCCACAGTCAACAACTCCTAAATGGATCACTAGGGGCTGAAAACCCTCTGTGCTGAATTGCAGCCATACAAGTCCAGCTACAGGGCCAACACATTACCTGCTGCAGACAGGTGTTTGGAAATGACTGAGATAGGTAAGTAAATTACTGATAAGTTAATACAGGGGAAAGTGATAAAAATAGCATAGAATCCCTCAGGCTGCAAAACATAGCAGATGATAGACTTGTAAAATCATTGGTGACAAAAGACAGTGACTAGGGAACAATTGTTCAGTGTTTCTTCCAATTAAAGACTTGCAGATTGTCAAATGAAGATAGTAGCTAGTTCAAAAGAAGGGGAGACACTTTTTCACATGGTGCACAGCTGAAGTATGGTGCACTTTCCTGCAGGAATGAATGTTTACATAAATTCCAAAGACTCTGCAAAAAATTCTTGGAGGAGAAACCTGTCTGGCACTTTTAAACACAGTGAAACAGGCTGCATATCAGAAAGCCCCAAGGCAGTCTCAGCTCTAGTCCAGGCTGTGTCACCTGAGCTGCTCTCACACTCCTCTGCCACTCACTATTGCATATCCTGCCTCAACACAACACTGCACTACAAAAGCTTTGAGTTTCACCAGTTATGTGACCATTCCTATCTTCTGTCATTTGCCTGCAGGACCATAAACCCAACAGCAGCCTTTGTGGGCAGTGCAGTGGGCAGAGCACAGCACCACGGGCTTGGGTTCCTTGTATGGGGAGTTCACTTGCCTGTGGTTTGAGCTCACCAGCTCTGTAGAGACAGCGAGACAAGCTTCTTCCTGCTGCTGTGTTTATTTCTAGCAATTTGCTCAAACATGGACTTTCACCATTGAAATGTAGCAGCATGAATATGCAAATAATAAATCCCCGTCAAAAAGTAATTTAGGAAGACGCCAGGTACCTTATCTCTCCTCTTCAGCTGCATCGTGACTTATCACAGTTGACATTTCAGTAAGGCTGTAGTAGCAGATCCAAATTTGAACATTCATAGGGAGAAGATGCAATACAGCAGCTTTGATGTCAATAGAATGTCAGTCTCTGTCGACTTCGTTCAGATTGAACTTAATTGCAGGAACTGCATTAATAGTCAACATAAGCCATCTGTTTAAACGTGTGTTTTGAAAAGAACTGCCATGTACAATAAACATGCTCAACTGTAATGACTCACATATCTGTTCATGTGAAATGAGGATTCGGCAATTTCCCGGACAAAAACATTCAATTACAGGTGAGAAGTATTTTTATATCAAATTAATTTGTTTTCACGGCAGGTCCAGTGATCTGACAGTTTTGAGGCAGTCTGGGAAGTATGTTCACTGCAGAGCTGATGAACCAAACTGGCCAACCTTGCCTCGAGAACCTGTTTGGTAAGTCAAAGCTGCACCAAGAAACATCAGCAGCTCATGGCACTAAGAAGCTGACAGACACATAGTTACAGTTGCAAAAATTTCTTCAAAACATTTGTCCGGGTGCGCTTGGAGGCTGGGTGCTGTGTCCCAGGTGTGAAGCAATTGTTAATTCCAAAACAAGCCAAGTAAGCTGGGTGGTGCTGGCAGTCTGGCTGAGTGCTGTGTGTGCCCACAGTGGGCTCAGGAAAGGGATAAGCATTCACCTTGATGATACATTCTACTGAGCACTGCATGTTGTTCCTCAGAGTCTTTCCCAGAAATACAGTGAGTTGTTTTTTTTAAAAGGCAAATTCTCCCCTGAGCACACATGGGGGGAATATGCAACTCCCATTTATCTGTCAGACTGACTAGGGAAAACAGACTTTCAGTCCTTTGTTCTTTCTTAAAAGTAACAATTAATATGCACTTTAAAAAGTGAAACAACCTGCCATTTGCTATTGTGGTGTCATTTCTAAGTAAGCTTCATTAAATTAATCATGGCAATGCACTGGTGCCTGGACTTATTCAGCAGCACCATAAATTATGAATCTGCTTTCATACACACTGAGCAGGGACATGGATCTATCTGGCTGTGTGCTTCCCTCTCACCTGCACAGAGTGGAATCCTGTTACATTATTGGCAACACTTATTGGTGTCTGTATAGAGAGACTCAGAAACTGGAAGGGATGG
Source organism: Rhadina sibilatrix (assembly GCA_013400275.1). Lineage (NCBI taxonomy): Eukaryota > Metazoa > Chordata > Aves > Passeriformes > Phylloscopidae > Rhadina > Rhadina sibilatrix. The sequence goes on from VWYO01004903.1 coordinate 359,738, forward strand.
GAGAATAGGAGGGAAAAACAAAACCCATACGGTCAAAGCACATCATGAATTAGCAAATCCAAAGTCTTTCCTCACCTGGACAGTTAGCTTGGCATCACCATGGCCTTGCTTTTTTGTTTTGTTTTCACTCCTAGAACCATTTTAAACTACTGGGAGATATAAATAGGTCTCTTATTTCCTAAACTATTCTATTGCACAAACTGCTTGCTCCAATGAGGTGTAATGCTTCATTAAATTAGGAGGTCAATAATTGTGTTTTATGATGTACTTTCGTATCACCAGTTTCCTCATTAAATGTTTTCTGCTTCATATACCTGAGCAAGTCCTGCTCTGTCAATGGATTTTGTTAATGTTTATATTTCAGTGATGTTGAAAATGGATGTGGTGTAGAAGAAACCTGTAGAACTAGAGTTCTGTGTGCTGTACTGGATTGCTCCTTTCCCTTGCATGCTATTATGTCTCCTGTTGTAGTTTCCAGAAAATCTGGTAGCACAGGCCTGTTAGTTTGACCACGTGTGTCTGGCTAACAAGTCTCCTCTCACCTACCTCTACTCGATGTGTAAGAGCACCACTAACAAGCCAAACTGCAATGTGCAGCCAGCTCTTCCAAATCAGAGGACTGCTATCCACATTTTCAAAATCAGTCACCAGGGCAGCATGGGACATGTAAGTGACAATTCAGCAGCTTTGCAGAACCCAAAATGCTCATGTCATTAAATGTGAATTAAAGTGGGGGTGATCCCCAGCTTTTCTTATGATGTATCCACTAGAAAATGATCTTTTTCTGATTATCTGATTTATAAAATTGTTGACACTGTTTTACATGGGGATATTCATGTTTTGTTTGAGCATCCAGGCTTCCCTTCAATACACCCACATTTCTGTTGTTGCTGTTGTTATACCTACATTTAGGGAGACCTATGGCATGTAAGAGCTACTTTCACTTTTTCTCATTCCTCATAACCCATACAACGTAATAAGTGAAAACAGCATCATTTTCAGGTTACTTAGCTGGATTTATCCTCCAAAGTCTAGATGCACAGATGGCAGTTTGAGATTACTCTGGTTTTCTCCAGATAGCCCACATCTGAGGTGTCCACCCGCTCACATAATCATCACACAACAAAATAAAGATAAGGAGGAGGGCACAGTGAGGCAGATGGAGAAGGCTGCACGATGTCAGAGGGACCAGGGGAAAGCAAAAAGGGGTAAAGTGCCTCTCTCATGTCACACAGAAATATGGATCTTACTGCCACTGCTGCTACCTCTAACTCAGTCCTGCCTTTTTTTCCCTCACTTTTTAATGTTGCAGAGGTGGTAGCTACAGGCCTGGTATGTTCAAGACCATGGTAAAAAGCATTTACTCTTCTGATGTATTCTGGGCAAAAACTTCTCTCCCGACATTGCTGTATCTCATCTCTGATAAAACATGTTTATCTAGCATATTGTTTTGCAGTGAGGGGTTGGGGTCACTCTTCAGAAAAAACATTAACTCCTGTCTTCACTTCTAAGCTGCTGTCAGTCTGGTAGATGCATTTGGAATTACATACTGCAAACCTTTTCACTCTTTGATTTGACATGTTTTAGTCCTGCAGCCTATGCAGTCAAAACTCTTGTTAATTTAGGTGTAACGAGCAAAGAAATGCTCATGACTGAATCCCAGTGTAGTGCACTGGTAATCTATTGAAGAAGCAAGACTTCAGCCTTGCCAAACTATTTTTGTCAACATACTTTCCAGGTTTTAAGTCTTGCTTAGTTTTGCAACATTTGCATTTTATACTGATGACAGTGCATCTCAGGTATTAAAAGTTTTTAACTTGGCACTTACGACATCCTGAGATTCCCCTTGCACGTAATGTGAGCAGAGTCAGACCACAGATATTTGTAGTACTTTTTAAAAAGCCAAGATGGGTGAGACATTTTGTATTATTACATTTCTGCTATTAGCAAAACATATAAGCAACACACAGAAAAACCATCTCCTGTATTTGGGAAGTGAAACTCAGTAAAAGGAGCAATGGTAGTGTGATCTGAGGGAGCAAAGATGGAGCCAAATTCTTCTCAGTGCAACCAGAATGAACAAAAGGAAATGGGTACAGACTGAAACATGGGAAATTCCATTTACACAAAAGATGAAACAGGAGAAGGAAGAGGAGAAAAATGCCACTTTTTTTTACTCTGGGGGTGGGGAAGCACTAGGACAAATTGCCAAGAGAAGATGTTGTCTCCATCCTTTGAAGTTATTCAAAATCCAACTGAACATGGTCCTGGGCTGACTGCTGTAGCTGACCCTGCTGTCAGCAAGGGGATGGACTTGGGGATCCCAGATCCCTGCCAGCATCAACTAGGCCAGGATTTTGAAGCTGACAAAAAGCCATGGGCCAAAGCCATAACAAGGACTGTTTTGCTTTAGAAAAAAAAAGTTCTTATCAAGCAAAAGTGAAATGTGAGTGGTACTCAGTCCTCAAATAGTATTTCCTTAGAACACAAACACCGAGTGGAAATATAAATAAATGGAGCAGATTAGTTCCATACTGGCAGACCTACCCTGCCTTTTGACTTTTGACTTTATCAGTTTTTTTTCCAGTAACTTCCCTGAGATCATGCTGCATTTTGACCTTTTAAAAAGTCCCACAGATTAAATCTCTCTTTGGTTTTTTTTTCATATTTGTACAATTCTCAAGTGTTCTGCTCATCTCCTGTGCCCATGTAGTAACTTCCAGGGGTGACAAATAATTCTTGTCAGCTGGACATGTCTCTTGTGCCATAACTTTGACCCAGTCCCATTCCTGAAGCAAGATATCTTCTTGCTAATTCCTAACAAGATATCTTCAAAACAGATGGCTTTAAAAAGTCACATGCTTTTTTAGAACAATACAGAAATATTCCAGCTGGTTCAATAGCTCTTTGTCTACATTTACTAGATGTGTCAGTTCCTTTCCAATAGATCTAGTTAAGACAAGTCTTAGGAAACACACTATTGAATTAGATTTGTGCTTAGGATTTATGCACACTTGGAAAATGTTCAATGTTCCCAGTGGGTTAAGAATAGCTCTCAGTTTCACCAGTGTTTTCATACTAATGGTCTTGTTTCAGATTCCTCTGGATTATACCAGAGCAAATAGCCCAGCAAAACATTCTGCTAAAAAAAACAGCTGGGTTAATAAGCAACAAAGCTGTGAGATAGGTTTTGTAACTTTTCTGAACAGAAATCAGAAGTTTTGTCTTATAAATGCAGAATTATTTCTCTGGTGCACTGCAACTTCTGTCAGGGCACAGGGTCAATCACCCATATGAGAAGGGAGGATATTTTCCTTTACAGAATCCCACTGGATAATGTCCTCACCCCCAACCCAGCCATCCCCCATCCCTGGTGGAGCACATGTGGCAAATAAACAACACTTAAGGCTCTACACAACTTTTCCTATCCATTAGAAATCATCCATTCCTATCCATTAGAAACCTGTGAAGGTTTGACTCTCCTTCTTCTCCCACAGACCAACTGATCCCACCCTGCACAGCTGAATTACTGCCTTGAATCAGCTTTGACAGCAGCTAATTAGGGGTGTGAAAGTCAGCATTTACCAGTACAGTCACTTTTTCACCATTTGTGACATTGCTTTTGCCAACACTCAGCATGAGCTATTTGCCTTTAACAAGCTTTACTGGGTGATCCTTCTTCTCCTCACTTCAACTGCATCTTTATTGCCAGGTTCAGCACAGCAGTCCCTGCAGGCTGGGCAGCAGGTCGTGCTGAGCCTGTCAAAGCTTTGTCATGCTGTGAAAGTGCATGCAGGAGCAGTGCTGGGGCCTCCAGCTCAGCTGAGCTTCTGGCATCCAGCACTGCAAAAGGCAGCTGTGCCCAATGCCTTCTGCAAAATGTAAGAGTTGGGATTTCAACAGAAAGCAATTCTGGCAGGTACAGCTCTGCTATAGGCACTGGACTGTCAGAAAGGATCAAGCAACACATGCTTACAACTAGGGTATCTTCTAGAATCAAAATTACACAAATAAAATAATCTGGTAAAATCACAGAAACCTCAGAAGCAAGCTGAAGTTGGCTCTGGGATTTCAGGACAATATCTGTTACTGCTTTTATATTTACTGGTATGGTAAATTCAGGTTCATTGCTCACTGGAAACAGCCAGTGGTTAGCACAGGAAGATTTGACAAAAAAAACCCCACCCATCCCACCAAAACCAGAACAAAAATCTGAGTTAAAGGGTTTCACCTTCTGGAACTGTGCACTTTCATGAGGAGCTTATAGAAATGATCCTGAATATTCATACAATGCCATTCTAAGCTACTTCATCTCATCCTTCCTCTGCACATGAGCAAATGAGCACCTTTAGCATAAGCCTCTTAGCTGAGTGACATTTCTCAATGTCTTCCTCACTTCTTAAGAGAGGGAAGAGCTCTTCCTTACAGGCAGCTGAGGAACATGGTGAGACAGCAAACAACAGCACACAGGGATGCAAGCATCAGGAAACTAAACTTGTGTGACCTCCTCTAATTCACAGCAACAGTTTAAACAGACAGGCTGGGACTGCTTCCCTGTAAGTGCTTCTTCAACACAGCAATGTAATGAAGGCACAGAGCTTTGTTTGGTCCTCCCACTAAAAAGAAGCAACTCTAAGGTTTTTCAGATTACCTTCTTTCACCTTGTGCTCCTTCAGATGTTTCCTGACTTCCTGCACTGAAGAGGCTGAGAAAGGTAAGTAGAAAAATCATTTCGATTTAACAGAAAATGGAGGCAAAGTGGGAAATCTTGTTCAGTTCTTTCCTGTCTAGAACATGGAATGCTTGACAAGGTCAGATTCTCACTGTACCACTCAGGACAGGTAATTTTGCAGCATTAGAATATGTACAGCCAGAAAGAGAAAAGTAGCAGGAGCAGGAATAACAAAACCAGAAGACAGAGCTCTCTGGTCACCTGTGGTGGTTGTCTAAGCAAAAAGGGCTGTGAATTCTATTCACTCCTGTTTGTTGGACCCTTCCTCTCATTCAATTGACTGTGCTCAATTCCCAGTACTTTGCCTCCAGTGCCACCTATTAGCAGGAGCCTGGGCTGTAGCTATTTCAGTTCCTGACAGGAACAAAGAACTACTGGAAGCTCTTTTCCTCTCAAAAGGATACCCTAAATGCAAAGATGCAGCAGCACAAAACATGACTTGCTTATCAATCCTAATGGAGGCACAAAATACTCAGAGTGTAGACCCTTTCCCCACTCTGCAGGCAGCATAATGCTGAGCACAGCTCAGGCTGAGATGTGCTTTGAGGCATCACTCGTGTGTTTTACACCAATCACCTCAATGCAGGTAGGTTAGTTCACAGACCATCTACAACATGAAACTTCATTTTACCTCTGCTACAAGGACAGATTGTTCAGCATCAGCCTTTGCTCCTAAGGCACTATTTATTAATAATATTAGAGTACATTCCAGTGACAGTCACCAGCATTAAGTCTGTACTGAAATGTCATTCATTTAAATGTGCAGATTAATCTTACACACTTTTTTTTTTTCAGGGCACACAGTACTCGAAAAAAATAGCATCTAATTATGCTATCCACTTTGGGAGCATAAGGCTGCTGTTTGTTTCAATCCTGCTGCAAAAAGTTATCAGTAGGTATGACTCATGACCTTTCCTCCCTGGCTAAATATCATGGCCCGTAGTTCAGGCACCCATGCAAGCTGGAGCTCCAACCTAGACACAGGACAACTACCCAGCAGCCAACAGGGGGGAAAGGCCTGGTGAGTGTGGATGGGATGGGCCTGGTGAGCATGGGGTGTCCTGGTGAGCATGGGGTGGGCCTGGTGAGCATGGGGTGTCCTGGTGAGCATGGGGTGTCCTGGTGAGCATGGGGTATCCTGGTGAGCATGGGCTGGGCCTGGTGAGCATGGGGTGTCTCAATGAGCACACAGCTTGTGGCACGACCTCCCTAGCAGTCCTGCAAGAGAGATCCTTACACTGAGCAATCCCATTGACAGATTTCTCCAGGACAACTCCCCCAGCTTGCCAACCCACAAATAAGCTTTTCACAGATTTATACTTTTATCTAATTGTTCTTTCATCAGTTCTCTAAGGAAAGTAAGAGTTACTCACAGCATTTACTACCTAGATTAAAAAAAACCAGAAGATTTTTTGCCCATTAGGCCCCATCTTATGTTCAGTCTGTCGCCACAGTCACTACAGCTGACTGAAGAGCCATGCTCCAGGAGCAGAAGTACCACCCTCCCCAAAAAGCCCTCTCAGATGAAACACTTAGAAGCAGCATAGGTGCTGTGTTCAGCAGTGCCTCTCCAAAAGCAGTCTGAGAAACGGGAGCAGCTTAGAAAAAGTGATGCAATAAGCAGAATTTGATACTGCAGACACTATGCTGCCTAATCCCCAGTCAACAGATCTGTCCTGTTAGGCTTTTTAGGTCACATGTATTTTCTTCCTTTGCTTTTATTTCTGATCTTTACTTGAAAAGGAGCTCAGTTACAGGAATTGCACTTTACCGTACCATATGTCAGTATATTGAACTCAAACTGTGTTGGGGATAACCTGAGTGGATTTCTGGAAAGGAAAACATAAGCCTTGCTTTACAGTAACATTTCTCCAGAACTGAAGAGGCACGCTCGAAATATTTGCATTTGAAACAGTCAGCATAAGTGTTACTTCCAGTGCAGCTGAAACAAATAATATTTGCTTAGTAGAACGTGAGTCCAGGATCTTGGCACAAAGACCTTCTTTGCCTCAAACAATTGTCTGAGGTTTGTTTTAATTTAAATTGAGAAGTGTTCTTCCAACCAGTGAGCACCACTGAACACAGCTGATCAGACAACCCAAAATAAGAGTTTTGCTTGAAAGGGTCATTTATGCTCCTATATTTTCATGGTATTTTAGAAGTTCCGAAAACTTCTGAAGATAATATTTCCTAACTCTGAGTAGCTGTTTGCTAATGCCAGGAGGTTGATTTTCTTCTTGCTGCTGACTCTAATACAAGCATTGAGGCATCATGAGTTTTTCCAGGCTGAAGTATCCAGTTGCCTTTTTGTTTGCTTTTGCAGGTGTTTTACGTAATTGCCCCAATAAGGCTGACGCTTACGGAAAGCAGCTGCAGCAGAGGCAGCCTTGTAGGTGTTCACCACTTACAGCTTAGCTCACCTCTAAGAGCAAGGAAAACAAGTCCTGTGCCATCTAACAGTCAGGCAAATTCACTGATCAAATTGTATCACGGCTTTGCGTTGCTAATAACCACCTGATAAGCAACACCCCAAAATTCAAAATTAATCAAATACTCTAAGATATAAAGAGACACACTAAAATGGGGGTGAGACCACCAAAACTGTCTTCCATCTAGTGTTACAGTCATGTCTAGTCTAGTCCAATGTACCTGAATAGGTATTTAATTCAAAGTGCTTATATTAAAGAAAAAAAATTATCAAGAAAAACCTGAAGCTAAATTATTTACCAGAGAAACACAGGCAAAGTCCCTTTGTCCCTCCTAGGCTTAAGCTCTGCCTTTAAATTGGGTCTGTAAGTCTTCTACTGCTTTGCTTTGTCCCCTTCTAACTTGCAGGCCTATCATCCAACTTCCATGAGGAGGCTTTCTCAGAAATATATCATTTTTTAAAGAATCTTAAAACCAGCTGAGTTTCAACCAACCAAAGAGATGGCTATCACCTGTTTAAACACTTGATCAGATGAGCCCAGCTGGAAGCCTATCTTCCTATGACAGGAAGGGAGAACTTTCTTAAGAACTTAACTCCTTCCCCACCTGATAAAAGATGAGATTTCAGAAGCACATTTCTTTTGTGGCAGTAACTGCAGTATGCCCATTGGGCTGCAGAAGAGAAGGCTCAGGGAAGATCTCATTGATATATATGAGTATCTGCTGGGAGGGAGTGGGGAGGATGGAGCCAGGCTTTACTCAGCTGTATCCAGTGGCAGGACAAGAGGCCATGAGAACAAACTGAAATACAGGAAATTTCACTTTTGTACAACAAAAACCACCCAACCTTTTCTGCTGGTAAGGTGGTAAAACACTGGATTATGTTCCCCAAGCAGATTTTAGAGTCTCCATCCTTGGAGACACTATAAACCTAATATAGGACATGGTCCTGGGCAACCTGCTGGAGTTGAGTGTGCTTCCAGCAGGAATCAGGTGATAAAATCCCCAAAGGCCCCTTCACTACCTCAAACCATCCCAATCCCACCATTGTGTGTCCCTGCAGGACAGCACTGGCATGGCACAGGTCACAGGGCAGATAGATGAGATGGATACTCAGCACAGTGTGACTGTACATGATCATCTGAGGCCTGTAACTGCTCTGTATTATCTCAGACAATCTCTCCATGTGAGTATACCTGTGAAGAGACCCTAATCCCCAAAAACTAAAAATGTGATGGTGAATGAGTGACAAGCCTGAAGAGGGAGCCTCTGCCTTCCTTCAGCAGGCCCCACGCAATAAATAATTAAATTGGCTTATTTTTTTGCAACATCATTGATTCTTCCTCGAAGTCACATTTTTTAATTTCTCTTCTCCCCACTTCCTTTACGTTTTCCCTTATGGTCAACTCGCCCAGATTCAAGAATAAAAGTGACAGTATATCACCTCCATCTGCAGTGCAGCAATGTGTCAGTACATTCAATTCCTTCCCTTTAGCAGAAAGGGATTATTATTCCATTTTATTTCAATTGGCTTCTGGGAAAACACCCAGCCATTCACCTGGGTAAGTTGTCCTTCGTAGAAGGATTCTGTTTTTAGAAACATCTCATGTGAGTTGGATCAAGGATTAGCAGTAGGCATTTCTGAGCACTTGTGGTCACAGTTAACAGCCTTTGGGCTTTTTCTGCAATCAGAAGGAATTTTCTGCTATCCTTCCTGGAGTATTTCAGTCTGAAATGGAATCAAATTATTCATCAGCCAAGAAATACCACAGTCTCCCTGTGAGCAGTCCCATGATTTGCAGACAACTAGACTCTTGCTAGAATAGGCCAGAGGGAGATTCTGCTAAAATCTTTGTGAAACAGCTTTTAAGAGGTGCAATTGAGCACTAGCAAGGCCCTATTTCTACAGCCTCAACAGAACACAGAAATAAACCTTTGTTTTCTTTGCCCCTTGCCTGTGTGGATTGCTCCTCCATTAAGGCTTATCTACCTTCACATAATGAAGCCTGCAACTTAATCAAGGGAGACAGCAACAGGCCTGGACTTTCGAGACAATTTTTGCCCTCCACTAACTAATTTATCCATGTTACCCATCCCCAGTAAACATCATTAAAAAAAAAAAAAAAGAAAAAGAAAAAAAAAGGCAGCTAAAAAGCTAAGATGGTCTCAAGCATGCAGGAGCTCTGCACCTTTGTGTTTCCCCTGGCACTGAAGCAAGTGCTTCAACCGCTCAGTGCGTGGTGACAGGACAGATTGATTACACTAATTGTATGACAATGACTTGAGCAAGGCATGCACCAAGTCGTTAGCTGAAGCAGGAATTCAATGCCGAGATCCCAAACTGTCCTTTGCCCTTGCTGCGCTGATACCTTATCTGCTTCAGCTTCGGAAAGGATTCAACAGCTGAATTGCTGAGGGCTGTAGCTCTCAGGTGCATTCCTGATCAAACGGCAATTACCTGGCAACTTGGTTCTGTGGGCTGTGAAGCCGACCATGGAAAGGGAAGGTAAAAGAAGATGCTGACCGTGCTGCAACCTCACCCAGGCTGTCAAGTGTTTATACTGCAGGTCTGTGTGAAGACAGTCCTGCCTCCAGTGGCTCTTAGCTGCTGCTCAGAAGCTGATCTTGTTATCCTCAACACGAACTTACACCGGCCTCGGGAATCCAAAACCCCCCGTTGTAAAAGACCCCATTCTCCCTCCGAATACAGGGCTCATGAAAACATTAGTTTGTGCAAATGTGAGTGCTGTCAAAATGGTCCATTGAACCGATGTTGCAGCAAGGAGCTGCAATAGTGTTCAGGGTGTACTGTGTGCACAGATGTTACCCACTTAGGGACCAGGAAGAGTGAAAAACACTTCCACCTGAATCCACCTGAAGTTTATGGCCTGAAAGCCATAAACAAGAACAGCCTTGACTTGGTAACGGCCTAATCCTTTATCCTAAAGGCAAACTAGCCCTTCTTCCCTCTGCTGTCCTATTCTACAGGCAGAGGTCAGCTCCACAGCCACCTTTTAACACCTAATAGCTCAGAGCTTGAAGTGTTAAACAGCAAAACAAGGCACAAGAACATGACAGTATCACCAAACAAGGCAGTGCTTTTAAGTATTCTTAAAAAAAACCCCAAGAAAGTAAAAGTCAACCTAAAACTTTATTTAGTAGAAAACTTCCAGAAGACAATTTGTTTGAATATTTGAAGCACTACACTGACAACATACTGATTAAAGACAATTCCCGTTCTCCTAAGGTATAATCTCGTTTCATACTGCACCCTTTATTTGTTGCTTTCATCCTGACAGAGAGGCTGTACAGCTCTTCTTCCGCAATGCCATCAAAAAAGAAGTCCTCATTGAAGATGGGATTTCTGCTTCTCTTTATAACTGTGCTTCTCTGCTTCTGTGTTTTCCCTGGCACCAGGGAGAAGGAGATACAGCAGTTTATGTTTTTGGGCTCTACAGAATCATCATATAAACCCTCTGCACTGATCAGGCGGATCCGCAGCCTTTCGTTCTCTGAGCAGTATTCAGCTGACAGCCTCAACACACCTCCCTTGTCCATGAGCACGGTACTCTCTCCCAGCAGCCTCTCCCGGCTGCAGCTCAGGTCCACTGGGAACATGGGAGAGCAGGAGGTGCTAAAGCTCCGCATGCCAAGCAGCCCCTCGGAGGCTCTCCTGATGGCACTGGGGCTGTTATCGGTGGAGCTGCTCTCCTCTGTAGAGAGAGAATTGTTCCTGGGCATGCTGTATTTGCTCCTGTCTTTCAGTGCTCTGCAGAGCAACCCCTCCTGACTTTGTGCTTTGATCAGGGAGCAGGGTCTGGGAGGTGACCTGCTGAGAAGTGGAGAACTGAAAGGAGAGGAATCACTGGAAGAGGCCGTGTCACTGTCACAGGCACCTTGCCTGTGCAGAGAGAGGTGCTTGGGCGGCAGTCTCACAGAGGCAAAGCTGATAGCAATGGGGTTAGACACACTCCCTTTGCCACTGAAGGTGTTAGCTCGGGATCGAGACAGCTTCAGGCTGGGCAGAGCAGCACGTGGATCACCATGGAAGATGGACTCCTTTCTCCTGGTGTGGGGACTCTCCAGCAAAGTGCAGAAGCCATAGGAAGTGGGGGCTCTGGGAAAGTGGGGCAGGGAGAGCGCTGCTTGGGACTGTGGGTCTGCATTGGTGCTTTCTTCCTCCAGGACTGCCATCTCCTCTTCAACACTTTCCACCTGAATGAGATGTGGGCAAGAGCTGGGGCTATAATCAGAAGTAAGAGCTGCATCCACTGAACTGTGACCCGGGTGGAAGCCACTGCCCTTAATGGAGCCAGAGCTGGTCAGCCTGGGGGGAATACAGAATTCAGGGATTCTGTCAGGAGTGATCACATTTGCAAAAGCAGCAGCCCTCAGTCGGGCTTTTTCTGACAGATTTGGGCCTTGTGGCAGTCCCAGGAAGGAACAGCTGGGGAGGTTCCCATTTCCATGTGACGCTCTGATCTTTTCCAAGAACCACATCACCGTAGCTGGGCAAGAGGTCCTCAAATGGGAAAAGTTTGAAGGAGAAATCCACCTGCAGACACACAGAGAGTAAAAAGCACATGAACATCCTTCTTGGACACACTACAGCCAAGCAAGGCACGGAGGGTACCGTTCAAGGCAGGACTAGCATAAGCCCATTCAATCTCCATGTTCAAAACACTCACTGGCCAGCATGCTACCTTTAAAGTCAAATGGTGCAAGAACGGAAGCAAACCATTAAAGAGAGAAAACAGCATCGAGTTTGCTCACTAGAGGAAAACCTCCCTCTCGCATAATCCCTACCGCGTTTTTCCCTTAGCAGAGGACGTACCTTGACAAGGGCGAGCCTTGCTGTTTCCAGGAGCCCCGGCTCGCTACTCCCCGAGCTCGGTCTCAGCAGCTCCAAGCAGGACGGCACAGCCCGACCCGGGCCGGCCCTTTTGTAGCCGTGCCGGGCGCCTCCCGGCCGCGGGAAGGGGCGGGGGCTGCCGCAGCACCTCCTGCTCCCATGCGGACCGGAGAGGAGGGAGAGGGCTGCCGCAGCTGCCCCGCAGGACGCTCTGCTGGGCACCGGGGCCGTGCCCGGAGCAACGGGGAGGGACTTGCAAAAGGGGCCTCTCACGGGAAAGCGCTTTCCGGCCGTCTCCTTTCGCCCCCACAGAGCAGCAGATGCTCCCGGCGCTTGGCACTCGCCTGCGAGCGCGGGGGCGACGGGGCTGCCCGCGTCCGGCCCCAGCCCCTCGTCCTTCCCCTGCGTCCAGTTTCTTTTTGATTAATATCTCCTCACAGAGGCGTCCCGAGGTGTTTTGAGATAACTAACAAACCCAGGACAAAAGCAACATTGTCTTGGGGATTATTTTCTTCTGGAGATCCTGGCAGCTTTCCAGCGTTCGAGCAGTAGGAAGTGGAGATTGCGGTTTTCAAGCTCATTTGTAAAGAACTTTGCTGCCTTCCTACATCTGAATGTGTGTCCACCCCCTCGTTACTCACAAAAAACAGGAGACGATGGAACCCTGACACGGTGTTCTTATCACTGATACTGAGCAACAACAGAAACGGGAATGCAGATTGAGTGAGGAGGAAGACAAGGCACAAAATGCTTTGGCAAATCACCTTGAAAAGCAACACGTCAAAAACCCAGGCACGTGTGACGTTTAACAGACCCTGCACAAAGCCAGGTGGGATCCATGAACTTCCTCACCAATGCAGTAGAGCCTGAACGGACCTCTGCAAACTCTGTAATTATTCTGCAAGCTGCAAATAGCAATCTTTAATGCAAAGCCAGGAGGGCCTGCCAGACGGGTTGGCTAAATACTCATTTGAAGCCTAGTATACAAATAATATTCTTCTTCCCTTTTTTTTGCTGAAGAGCTAAAGTGCATGTTTACCGAGTGCTTGAAATAGGCGAGATGTGCTCAGAGAAAACAAATCCCGTGGGCAACAGGGGCAGGGAACATTTTGAACCTGCTGAAAGATTTAGCCGGGTACACACGTGTTCTGGGTGTAAGCCCTGCCTCTCTCCTGTTTGTTTTATACCAGTTACGCTTCATTTGCATAACAATCTTCTAGCGAGTAAAATCTGAGAGAATTCTTTCTGCCGTGTTTTGTAAAAAGGTTCAGGACACCCCAAATATCCCAGCGACGTTTCAGTCGTAGGAAGTCATGTAGTTTGCTTAATGAATTTACTTGATGTGGGTGTGCTTCAAATAATCCCCAATCTAATTTAGAGACTTCTGGAGAGGGTTAGTGCTTCCTCCAGCCAATGGGACTTTACATCAGCATAGTAAAGAGTTAGTGGAGATGCTGAGATGCTCTTTTGGGAAGCAATATGTGCACCTTATGGCTGTTATCCATTCAGACCAGGCAATGCCATACCATGGATCATGCGTTACATACCATGGAGTTTCCAAAGAGCTTGTTCCAGTATATGCACCTCTGCCTTTAATACCAAAGAAAAATTTAACTCTAAACATGGAGAAGAATGAAGGAAATGGTGCTTTTTAGTAGAAACCTTATTGCCTTCAGTAAAAGATCAGAGAAATTGCTCATACACAGCACATGGCTACCAGCCTCAGGTGTACCAAGTTCTCAGCTAGCATCAGGCAGTGATGAAATAAAATAGTGAGCCTGTTACAGGTACACGATTTCTCTTCACTCTCTCTACTCTTCCTGTACTGTCAGGGAAAAGAGTTAGGGCTTTTCCAGAGATGACCAGAGTATGTTGATCACAGTTGCCTGTCTCCCTCCAGTGACTGTAAAGAGGAAGCAGGTGCCTTACACTGGATGGTGGATCCTCCCCTTCCCATGAAAGCCTGCACTTTATAGACATTTAACAGATCGCTCATGTGCTGGGAGTTGAGCAACGCTGAAGCACTTGTACCTGTTCCGTGGAAATAAGCACTCAAATGTGTATATGTAGCTTCCTGTGTTTAGAACAGATTCTCCCGCCTTGATTAGCTTCAGAGCATAATTAAAATACGCTGCCAGCAAGGCTGCCTGTTGCTATAAAAGATATGCCTACAGTAATCCACTTTTAAACCGGATATAATTCGTGGCAAGTCTTTATTGCAACGCCTGTACCAACAACGGGTGAAACCCTGCGATCTGGGCAGGGGCTGTAAAAGATGCAATCTCCTAGCAACACAGGAGGCAGTCGGGAGTTTTCCTTCGTGTGTTGCTGATTATTATTTATCTCCTGCCGTTCGGACTTCACTGGGCACAGTGGCTCAGGAAAGGTCCGTCCGCGCCTCGTCCCCCTCCGGCTGCCGGCCCCGCCTCTGCCGGGGTAATCCATCAGAACCCAAACCAGGGTTGAAGCTGACTGCTTCAAGGGCATGGAACTGCAAGGAGAACCCTTTCGGTGGTTTACAGGCGATAGAGAGGTAGGAGAGCTGCAGGAACTGACAGCCCTTGGAGGATGGGCACCAGGGGAGGGAAAACACTCCCTGCCCCGCCAAAATTACTGGAAAGATAAAAACAAAACAACTTCTGGTTCTGCTGTGAAAGGGGGAGATGTGAATGCCAGTCCTGGATAACACATAACAGCTCAGCACTCTTAAAGCAACAGCAGTGGCTGTGCATTATATTACCTAAAATATTCAACACTTCCTCAAGCTTTTTGTGAGAATAGATAACCCAGTTCAGCTTTATTCTCCTAAAGAATGCAGTGGTAACTCAGCTGTAGCTTCCTGATAGAAGACTTCAATCAACTGAGAGGTACTTAGACATACTCTTTTGTTAGAGATTGGTATCATGAGCAAATATAGCACATTGTATAGCACATTAATACCATCCTGTCACTTTGACAAATGTCAAAGGTATCTGTTAGCAGACTGCTCACCATTTCTGGCCTAAATCAATGGCCAAATCATTCTGTATTATTTTCATAGTAATATAAAGTAGTAACAGAAGTCAGCAAAATTAATCTGCCAACCTGACCTTTTTTTTTTTTTT
>VWYO01004903.1:374875-491299 GCA_013400275.1 Rhadina sibilatrix
TTTTTTTTGTATCACAGAGTAGCTTATCTCATCAGCAAAGGCAAGTTTCTGCATAGCTTTACAAGAAATGTCCATGCTTCTTTAAATGAACAAATGAATGAACAGATGCCCAAGGGCTGGCAGTAAGACCTCAGGAGCTGCAGGGCCCTTCAGGCACTTGGGGCTTTATGCCAAGTATCTCAAGTACCTTGTGTCATAGCAGTGTGAACTGTAAAAATCTAAAGGTATGAACTGAAGAATTCATTCTTGATAGTATGTTAAATAGTCCTGTTGTAAGAAGCTGAGAATTGCCATGCAAAAATCCAAGCAAGGTATGCTGTTCCTAATTCCAGTCAGCCAGTTTCCAAAAAAAAAGCAAGTTTCTACAAACAGATAACCAGGATAAAAATTTGACAGCAAAGTGGAGCAGATTGCCCAGCACCAGTGGATTTATTTGAGAGTCTGAATAGTTTAGGTATGCTGATGGAAAGGGTCCTGAAGAAGACTGGAATTAGTTTGAGAGAGGAAGATAATAGAAAGTGAGATTTAATTTAAAAAAAATACAATAAGCAAAAAGATCGTTTGCTTCTGGAAAAACAAACAAAACCAACCAACCAACCAACAACCCCAAAAAAACAACCACAACCAAAAACCCAACCCAAACAAACAGGGATTATTGAGCTATGTTACACAGCTCCAACTTTGAAGGCACATGTGACTCTCAGCCAAGGCTTGGCCAACTGCTGCCTTTCAGTGTGCTATTTGAGTGACTTCCAGAGATTAATCTTAAACTTCAAAGGGGAAAAGGGTACAGATACCCAAAGGGAGGCTGCTGGTACCCCTGTGTATGGCCACCATTCTGAAGTGTGAAAGTGTCTGATCTTCCTCCAGGGAATTAATATTACCAACAAGAGCTAAAGGATGTCCAGTCAGGAAGATAATTTTGTTGCTGAACATACACTCAACTGAGAGGCCAGCCATGAGGTCACAGCCAAGTCACGCAGGTGCAGACACAAAGAATGGAAATTGCATTTCCTCTAAAAGATTTACATTCCACAGAATACTCTGCAAGTGCCTTTAATTCACGTTCTTGAAGCCATGGCAGCAGCAGAAGTGCACAGTTTGGGTGGGATCAAACCTTGCAGCCAGACAGAAGGAACACATATCCAAGGGTCTGCTGTATAAACTGCATTGTTAGTGGATGTTTCATTTAAATCTTATAGGGCTGAACATGATGAAAACCTAAAAACTCCCATGACATTTCCCACAGTTGCAGCTCTGTGTTACAGACTTGGTGTTTCTTTCAACAATTCTGTGATCTGGTGAAAGCAGAACAGCCCCTAGACTGTGTTGTTCAGATCACTCTTCTGTTGTGGAAGATTAATTTATTACAGTGCCAAACAGCTCAACTTCAGAGCAGGCCTCTCCCACAGCCAGGTAACTGCCTTTCAGGATTCTCAGGAAAAAAAAAGTCCACCAAACTGATTAACTGTTCTCACAGAGATGTAGAGTGTTATAGCAGTAATGAGCTCCTTGTGTCATGGCTTTGTAGAGTCACTGTGCTGTAGCTTATAGCAGGATACATCCCCATTAATGAAATGTGAGAATTACCACTAGTATGTTCCTCAGAGTAAAAATGGAAATGAAATCAGGCAGTACAACTTTATCATTTCAATAATTTCAGCTATTTCAGTTGAAAGGGACCTACAGCTAAGTCCAACTGCCAGACCAATCCAGGGTTCCTCAAAAGTCAAAAGTGTATTATTAAGGGTCTTGTCGCAATGCCTCTTAAAACATTGACAGGCTTGGGGCACTGACCACTCGTCTAGAAAGCCTGTCCCAGGGTCTGACCACACTCTTAGCAAAGAAATGCTTCCTGACATCCAGGCTGAACCCATCCTGACCCAGCTGTGAATCAATGCCACACATCCAGTCACTGGATCCCAGGAGAAGAGCTCAGCACCTCCCTCTCTGCCTTCCCCCATCAGGAAGCCACAGAGCACAATCAGGTCATCCCTCAGCCTCCTTTTCTTCAAACCAGGCAAACACAGTGTCCTCAGCCTCTCCTCAATACATTCACTTCAGATTCCCTGCTTAGACAAACACTTCATGCAACCATCTCTATTTTAGTAGACTCAATAAAAGAATATTTTCTGCCGTTTGGTCCCATGCCTAATGTAGTCTAATTTGATGGTCATTCTCATGTAACTTAAATTAATTCATTCCATATAAAGTTGCATTGACAACTGCAAGGTGAATCTCACATACTGAGGGGAAAAAAACTATTCTCTCCATCTTCTTTGTCCTTAAAGTAAATTTAAACATGAAAGATAAAAGCTAAAAATAATTTTTTGTTTTCAAATAAAAATGAACCTTTGTCAAAAGAAACAAACCAAAAAAGTCTCTACAAACCTTAAAATCAGTAAGGATCACTTTCATAAAGGTTAAAGAGAAGAATAAGAAAACAGTGCCAGGACTGTGTTTTAGGAAACTAAATCTTATGTTTGTCCATGCAATGAAGAAACAAATGTAATTTTTACATCCATTTCAAAAACTCAAATTAGAGATAAGTTATGGATCTATGTGCTGATTTTTTATCATTTTAGACATCATTTCATACCTCAAAGGAAGGCTATATGAGTCAGCAAATGGATAATTATCTACTATTAGCAGCTTAACTAGGTATTACAATGTCAGTAGCTGTCCTTTGGAAGAATAACTCCTAGGATTTCCCTGCTTGCCATCTTCCCTCAAGACACAAGGCTAAAGCTGTCAAGTTAGACACCACATGGTATGCCCCATGATTTGCACAAATAATATTGAGAGTTTCCTCTACAACTGTGCCATAGAATACTCCTGTAGTCATGCAGAAACTTGTAAAAGGAGATAGTGATTTCCAAAAGTATGGCAGGGCTGATCTACACACTGCAAAACACTGGCAGGTTTTATTAAACAAGCAGTTCTTAATAATCTTCCTCCCTGTCCACTCACGCCCACAGGTGTCCTTCTCCAAAGAGCACAGATCCAAAGCAACCTTAAACTGAAAAACAGAGGAAGGATCTCTCTGTAATGCCCCTGAAATCCATGTTCTCAGGACTTCCTGGCTGGCTGCAGTGTGTCCTGCACAGACAGTATGTATGAAGCTTAAAGGCACCACTGACGTGTCCCTGTTGAAGCAGCAACCTGCTGGTACACACAAGGCTCAGGAGAAGGAACACGGCAGCAAGCCAAGAATATTTCAAAAGGGATAACTCACCTCATTAAAACATGCTGGATCTTGACTGGGAGTGTTTAACACTTCAAAAACAGGTGAGTTGGCAAACGTCACTTCCCATCATTTTCCATGCCGTGAGCTACAAAGACTGAGATGTCACTGCAGGAGGAGAGTTTCTAAGTTCTGCCCTAACAACAAGTGCAGCTGCCTGCAGGCCACACTGTGATGGGCTGTGAGAGCCCACAAGCACAGCCCAGCTCCAAGCAGTTGTGTGTGGAGAATCTGTGCTTCCTCCCTTGGCCACAGCCCCATTCCCAGTGGGAGGCAGATTGAGAACCAGGCTGGGGAACTCTGCTGCATAGAGGGATCCTAATGCTGCTTATGGAGGGGTGTGTACAATACATAAAGAACAGCAGCCTCCAGACAATTTCCTCCTCTCCAGAGGATACACAGGGAATTTCTAGTTGTTTATAGCAGCTTTCATCTACACTTTGACTCCAGATTTGACTGGGAAATATTCCTGCTTAGCAGCAAGTTAAGACTACAAGCTACTCCAGGCAGCTTTACCTCGTCATTGCAAATTAAATATTAAAAAAAAAAACAACAGCTCACCAAGAGTATTTTTTTTTCCTATGGAGAGTAAAATTTAGTTGCACATTTCTTCTACCTGAAGGTGGCACAGCATACTGGTGGAATTGACCACAGTATCTTGATAGGTAGGATGTAGTCATGAGAGTTATACCTTAAGTGCAATACATTTCAGAGTAGTTTAACTAACCAGCAGCACCTCATCAAGAAACAGATGTTGCTTTTGGTACACTGAAGTTCAACCTTCAAAGCAGAGCTCAAAGCTAGACTTTTCACCAAAGCTAGACCATCCCCAGCATTTCTGTGTACAAAAGGACAGCTCTTTTTCTAAAATCCCCGCATTTCTAGATTGTGGCTTTCTGTCCCCTAGGTTGTGTTTCTGCAGGAGTATTTTCAGAAATGAGATAGCATTCCACTCTTACTTTCCATTTACAAAGGGCCTGCTATGGCCCTGACCCTGCAAAGCTTCATATAGACAATTTATGATTACCTCCCGTATCTCAGAGCTCCTAATGCCCAAAAAATATTTGGAGAACAACAACCCCTTGGACTATCAGTGGTGTGGGGAAAAAAAATCCATTAATTAACCTGATACTGGTAAGAGGAATCTGATTCCAGGAATCAATGTAAAGAGACCTGCAGACTTTAGGCAGCTCTGGGAAAAGGCTCAGGATTTTGTCGAGGTGCTGGTTTTGGTCTTTGGGAGCAGAAAGGGTGAAAAAAGACAGTGACAGTTTTGTTACCATGAGGAAGTGGATTGTCCAAATTTTCATTTGAAGGAAAATCAGAAGAAAAGTCACAGGACACTATAATTATGTACTGGGATAAAGCAGCAGCTCTGGGGCATGTTGTGGATCACACCCCAGAACTCCTATGTTAAACATCTGCTATTAATGGTTTACAACCAGAGATGTGTAGCAAATTAGGTTGAAAGTGCTTGGAGAACAACACTGGCTCACAGCAGCAAGCAAGAAGAGTAACAGAAATGCAAGGATTTTCCTTGACAAAATCCGTCCAACTCAGGAATCCACAGGCATGAGAAAAACTGTTTAACTACTGTGACCAAACACAGAGTTAAAACATATGGCCAGATATTACTGTATAAAGAAAAATAAATTGCAGTTATTGCTGTCACACATATTCCCATTGGAAAAGCAGAAATAGACTCATGTGGCTGTAACAGATTCTCTAGCACTTGGTAGAAATTGTTTCACGGTGAGGAGCTTTGCTTAAGTAGGGAGGACAAAATTAAACTTTATTGTTTGGCTTTCTCATCCTTTCATTCCCTGAGACAAGCCTGAAGCTTGAATCCTGCCTCAGCCTCCCACTCTCATCCCCCAGGGCCAGCAAGCTCCTGCTGGAGCAGGCAACATGGAACACATGGCACTTGTGTTCTGGGAACCCCCTCCTCCCCAAATGCTTGCAACAGCCTGCAATTTACTTGTGGTGCATGTTTCACTCGAGGCTTCACACACCCAAAAGCAGAACCCAAGACTTCAGCTTTTAAGACACTTATGGGGTTTTTTGCTACCCAAACATGTAAAGTAGAAGATGCTTTCCTCTGTTTCCTGGTACTTACAACTATCTTTCACCATCATTTTATCTCAATTAAAACAACAAATACAATGAAAGCTCTGGAAAATACCTCTTGTAGCACCAGTCTTACAAGGAGCTGCACAGACAGGTCACTGAGAAGAAAGGAGGGACATGAGGGGAGGATACCTTTTCCAGGCCATACTTGTGGGAAGCACAGCTCTTCCTTCATGATGGGCAGCACCATCCTCAGAGCTGAGTGTGAAACCAGCCAGGTGATCCAGTTCTGTATTTTCCTCCTGCATTAATAAATTATAAACTTCCTGGGCAGCAGTCTTTTCCTATCCCTGACATTAATTTATTATGCAGATGATCAGCTGAGGGCAGGGACCAGCCACTCTCATGTGTTTCTGGAGCAAACCACACCTGAAAGCTGCTGTTTCACAGGGAAAATCCCATCTCTGGCCTCTAGATAGAGATTGCTCTTCCACTCTGTGCCACAGCAGTGTCTGCCTCATCTGCACTCTCAGACAGTAGGGCCAGGATCAAAAAGTCATCAGGTTGTCCCTGCTGCTTTTAATTAAGAAGAACTCTTCAGCAAACTGCAGGCCAGCAAATGGCCCAGGCACTAATAAGCCCAGTACTCTGGCTTTGATTATTCCTGATACTGAGCTCCATGGCAGCAGCACCCTCACTCTGTGCTGTCTGCTCTTAATTGCTATTTACTGTGATCAGTGGAAATTGGGAAGAATAACTGACCTTAACTAATTAAAATATTACACTTGGCAATTTACTGCTGAGCAACTTTCCTAAAGCAATGAAGACTGTGATTCATTGAATGACAAATGATTTTGATGAAAAAGACCTTTAAGATCATTAAGTCCAAAATCAGTTAAAGTGGCATTAAGGCCAGAGGAACTTCAGCCCCCCAGATATTTAATCCATATTGTCCATTCAAAGATCAGCTCTTTCAGGCAGACTAAAAGTCATCAACAACAGCCAAACTTCATCTGCCAACAATTTGCTCTCCTCTAAGAATATAATTCTGATCTCTTCTGCTTGTGGTTAGATCTAAGTCAAAGCTCCTTAGAAGTTGTGAGGAACCTTAGTGATCCTGGGCTTGATTAAGTTTTCTAAAGGAAACATGTAAAATAAGCTACAGGTTTGTAGATTCTTCTTCTCATTTTTGAAGTATTGCCCTGGCAACAGGGAGCTGCTATGACACTTACATTGATAGAAGCCCTTCAAGGATGGTTTCAGAGGTACATGATCTTATCGGTACTATGCAGGAGTACATGTCACCTAGTGAAAGCAGTGCCAGATAAGGGGAAAAAAGCACTCTTGGGCTTGTGCTATTATACTGAATGCTTTAATTTTAAATATTTTTTCAAACTGCCTTCAGTGTGCTGCCCAGCGAAATTCTGGAAAAGCATTTCTTAAATTAGTTTAAGTTAGTAGCACATGTCCTCCAGGCAAAGAAGTCCTTTATGGTTTATCTCTACAGTGAGATAGCATTAAAAGAAAGAATAAACTGAGGATTACTATCAGTGAATGGCTGACAATAAGATGGAAGACCAATCACAGAAAATGCAAACAAATTATACCTTGTCTGGGGCATTAGTGAAAAGCAGCATTAAAATAAATCACCATCAGACCTCTGGAGAGAAAGCAGCTGGGAATGGGCTCATGCTCCCTCCTCTCAGTCATGCTGGCTTCACCTCTCTGTAATCCTGCTGACTTCAGACCTTCACTGCACAACTGAGAAGACAATCACATGCCAAATATATACCACACTCCCTTTGACCCAGCTGAGCAATGGTGACTCCAGAGTTACCCACATTAGTCATTCTATCCATCCTGAACATTATTTTCACTAGAGCACTTGAGATCCACACCGTAAAAAAGGAGCTTTAAGGAAGCTCCTTTAGGAGGAAATGAAAAGGGCTGTTCAATATCTGATCCTTCAAAACACAGGTGTGAGCAGACACAGAGTATGTGAAAGGAGGCCCAGAAGCAAACACACACTGCTCCATGTGAGCCTCATCTCCCCTGACCAAGTCCAGCAGGGTTGCTTACACTGACCCAGGACCCAGACATGCCATCATTCCCCCACGGCTTCTGGCACCTAGAGCCACTTTCTCTAGACAGCCATGAGTCAAAAGGACAACATTTCAAAAACAAAAGGATATCACAACTCACTGCTCTTAGTTACACTCATTTCTCTCCTCTATAAAGACACTGATTTCCTGAGCCAAAACTATTTCCCTCGCTTTCCCATTGTCTTTGCTCCCCTTCTCTGCCCAAATTATGATCTCACTCCTCACTATTTGGTAGCTGGCTTGCAGACTGTTAGATTGCAACTAGACATACATGCATGGCACCACCTGCTACATGCTTTTTATTTTTTCTGGCTCTGAAACAGCTGTTGGTTTCCACTTTTGCAAATTCAGAGTAAAAGAGAGGAGGGATTTTTTTTTTTTTCCTCCAGATGCTTTAACTTTCTGCAGGATATCAGGGCACATAACAAACTCAGAAGAAAATTTAAGATCATAGGCAATCAGTGTTTTACATAAGTTTTGTCAGTGAAACAGCAGACATATAATGAGTTTACTTAGAATCCCCAAAATTATTCAGGTCCATGACCACATCCGTTTGTCCCAGGTGTTTTTTTGAACCTTCTGATTTTAACAATATTCACAAAGCAAACTGAGGAACTGGAAATTTTATAAACCAATAAATAGAATAAGAAATTATAAAGCAATCAATGCATCAAAATCTGCCAAAAGGTGAGATGGTAAGATGTCATTTGCTCTGTCTTGAATTTAAAAGTAGGAAAATAAAGATATACACTGCATCATCTACATGATTTTTCAACTCACTGACACTAAGTCAGTCCTTGACTTCATCAATAATGGGACATAACTTCCTCAAAAGCCTTGATGTGTGTGAGCTTATTTGTAACATCTTTTGACAAGTCAGCTGTAGAAATGCAGATAAAAATCACAGCTTTCTACTACTTGATGATGTGAAAAGTCCAAAGTGGGAAATCAACCTGCTATTGCAGAAGCACAGAGCTGGCCATGCTCCCTGAAATAAAGGCTGCTTCCTCGTGGGGAAACACTCCCCAGTACACAGGTTTGCTTGAGGTCTTGGACAGGGATCTGGTAGTACAATGTAGTTTGTATCCCAGTATTAAAGTCCCCACAAAAACTTGAGAGCTGTTCACTATTGACACGATACCAACTACTGAGTATAAATAAATGTATCTTACCTTATGGACTTGGTTTGGGATTATTTTCCCTCAAACATTCTACATGAAAACCACCAGAACTGGTGATTGGCATAGCTCTCCCCTTGGAAGGGCTGCACATCGATGTTGGGTAGGAGGATACTATTACCCCATTCAATTGCTTAGCAGAAACAATGTATAAGCATAGAAGAAACATCTGCAAAATCTGTCCAAGAGCCAAAAAAGGATTTGGAGCCGTGAGATTGGTAGACCCTGCTGCCCTGTGGCCAAGTTTTCTGAAGCAGCATAAATTTCCTTGCAAAACTATAAAGTTGTAACCGACTCCTTACACAGTCAAAAATGCATAGAAAATCTAATGTTATGCTCTCCCTTTTCTTCCCCCCTCTCCTTGTCTAATATATTTGCTGCTTCAAACTGTAACCAGTTTATAGCTGTTTTCCCAGCACTCACAGCTGTTGCACACCTCCAATCTCATGCAGCTGGGAGGCATCTTGTGATGGGCTGGACTGTACCTGTACTAAAATACTGGAGCTCTCCTCTGCAGTGGGACAAGCTGGCTGGCACAAGGGAGAGGTTTGGACACCTGGTGGGCTCTAAGCTGATTGGGATTTCTGCTGTCCTTCAATAAGACCTAAGCAAAGCAGCTCAGTGAAAGGTGCTTGCAGTTGTTTTCAGGAAGGCAATGCACAAAGGACCTGAGTGTGCAGTGATAGAGTTGAACATGTACTTACACATTCAGTAGGGTTTCCTGAAACAAGATTTTAAATAGCATCAGAATGATGTGACTTGCACTTACAGCTCAGGTGCTTCTACAGTCTGCACTGCTTAAGTCTATCTACATAGGCAATTCCATGCCTTCCTGAAATCAGCCCCTAGGCTGTTCAGTTCTCACTATACAGCAACATGTACTGATTTCAGACACACATTTCCCCATCTACACCTGGCAAATCAGCCAGCTCTCTCCAACCCCTTCCCCAGCTTTTAGTCAGGATACACCTCATCCAACCTCCTCTATCTGAGTATTGCAATGTGAACATCAGTACTTAATGAAAAGACACCAAAACCTCCCCCACAAGCTACTGTCAATTCCAACCACCAACCAGGGTGTGCAGAAAGCCACAAAATCTTCAGCCCCTTGGCCCTGCCCTCCTTGTTTTCTGCACAGCACAGCCTTTGAGACTTAAGGAGTCAGTTGTAGATCTGCATGGATGGGGCTCTGGTAGCTGGTCCAAGAGACCAGCCCTGTTAAAGCCTTTTCCTTACCCCTAAAATGACAAGTGTTACAGGGTTAGTCCTTTCCTTAAAATCAAGAAAGAAAGCCAGTTACTAACATGGAACATCACAGACCTGAGCTGAAATTAAACTCTAGGTTGAAATTAAATATTATTTTATTGATCGTGACTAAACAATTTATGTTCATCACTTCAGTTTCCTTTAATTCTGGTGCAATACAAACGGATGCTATCTTGAAATTCAATTTCCCTCCTAACATTATTCCTTCGTGTACTCAGAAGTACCTACATTTTGTTCAAGCACTTAGTCACTATGGCATTTCCATTTTGCCCTCATTTCCCCTTTTTCAGTGGAAGAAGCATTTTTCCCCATCTGGGTTTAGCTTGAAATCTGACTTATGGCTTTCTCAGATAAGTGAAAAGTGAGTCCCAGTGGAGGCCTGATAGATCCTGGGTACATAGGATGGGGAATAAAGCAATAAGCATTGATGACACACTACCCATCTTACAAACAGGAAAGCAATAGTGAGCCCAGCCACCAGCAGGCTGCATCCTGGATTGACCCCTTGTTACATGTCATTGTTAATTTTCTGACACCCCTTGAAACACTCACTTAAGACCTGTGCATATGCCCCCCTGTCTGAGGGTGGCATTATCTCAGTACCTAGTAATCATTTCCACTGTACCCTGCAGTGCCTCAACACAAAAGCACTATGGTAATGCAAGACCCTGGTTGCTCTTATTAGCTCACAACAGATTGCAAAAGCCCAGCTTTGGAGACCTCTCAGCTGAGCAAATGGAAATCTGCCTTCCCAAAGGCAGAGGAAAGCAAGGGTGAACATCAAGTCTAAGATTATTTTCTATTGTAAATCTTAACACAAAAAGGCTGCTCCTACTTACAGCTAACAGGCTGCATTACTTGAGGAGACTGAGTTCTGAAAGAAAATCATATCAGCTTTCTTCTGTAGTTACTCACAATGTGGTAAAGCAAGTACCAACCTCTATTTTCTGGGGAGTTTTCTTGGTCAATCCTATATGAAGCCAGTATCTCTGTCACAGAAAGGAGATATAACCATTGCAAGTGTATTCAAGAGATGCTCCCAAACATGTCCAATTCCCAGGGTGTGAGTGACATCCCTTTTACTCTCTCCTAGGCAAAGGAGAGAAAAGTCCCTTCTGCTGTGTGTTTGGGGCATGCACATCTCTCATTACCACTGTGGCACAGAGGAATCCACATTGTAGCTGCAGCACTGCACAGCCTTCCCCTCCTCCTCCCTGTGCTTGAGTAACAGAAGTACACACAACTGCATTAACTTCACCAGGCTGTGGAAGATAAGAGTATCATGACATTTACAAAATGGGTTCCAGGTTCCTAAACCTGTACATGAAGTGCAGTTATAAATCCTCGTCTCATCTGTTACTCCTGGGCTGCAGTCAACAATGATGAAAAATTTCTCTTTAGGCAAGCAAGAATCAGAAAAATCTCTCATTTTTCCTGCACAATTACTTAAGTCTCTTGTCAGAAAAGACTTGGAAAAAAAAAATCCTTTTTACTTTCCTTCCTACCCCCAAACATGCATGATACACAAGATGTTCCAGTCCTGTTTGTTAAGGAAAGCTTGAGATATCTGCAAAGCTTGCAAGCCAGCTCTGAGGGGAAGGGCTGGCACTGACAGGGGAAAGCACAGCTAGAGAGCCTGCTCTGTTGCTGCAGGAGAGAGAACTTCTTCCTCCCTAGGTGGCCAAGAAATACTTAAACCATTCCAATTCTATGAGCATAAAGTAATACTAAGTAAAATTCAACTAGAACTGCTACAGTAGATTGGTATTAGGATAAAATTGAATTAAACACTTCAGGGATAGAAAACATTTCTGTGCAAGCTGTGTTTCTAATTTGTGTGGTATCTCTAATTGGCACTGTTACGTATTACTGAAGGAATGCCAAAATCATTCCTAAGGCAGGATGCTTACACTCACTAGTAGTGCCTAGTACTGCTTGCTGCAGTACTACAACTGCCTAACTATAAGGTTATGCTGGCAACCTCAGGAGCAGTGAAAGGAAAAAGCCCAGCTCACTGTGTCATGAGAGTTACAGCTCCCAGTTCTCTAAAAAACACCTGATAAAACAGGACAATCCATCCTGTGATGTAGCTGTTGCTTCAGCACCATGCCAGCCATTTTTAAGATTCCCTAAATGCTTGCACAGAGATAGACCTGATATCTGGCAGGCCAAGGTTCAGATACAACCTCATCTGATGGCCTTCACTCAGCAACCCCGTAAGTGCCTGTTGGCCACAAAACAGGGCTCTGCCTCATCACTTCATTGTGTGCTTTCTCCCTGTCAGTACAGCAAGAGTGCCAGTGCTCACCAGCAAGCTGTGGGAATGCCTAATCCTGCCCCACAGATTCCAGCAGGATTTGTGCCATCAGCTTCAAGAGTGCAGGATCAACCAGTTAAAAACTAGCTTTTTCACAGGTAGGACACAGACTAGCAGGACTTGAGCTATTTCAAAATGGCAGCAGGGTTCTACTGGCCTTTTTAGGTGATGGGCCCCTTTAGAAAATGGATCCTTGCCCACTGGACTGTTTTTCCCCCAAGAAAATGGATGCCACTATAGACCTAACCAGTTTTTCATTTTCACTGTTGCCACAGTCCCAACTCTGACTGTACTGCTATTGCTAAGACATTCAATCCTGATGCTGGCTGCTGAATCAGGGCCTAGAAAAACAATCTGACACACACAGAGCTTCGTTAGAGCGGTAGAAAGAGGCAATGCAAAGAAATCCTGACAAATACAAAAGGGATCTAAAGGTGCCGAGTTACTGAAGCTCCGTGAAAAATACATTTAACAAAGTAGGTATTGTAACAGTATTGTATTGTAACAGGTAGATCAATTGACACTTAATTGCATGGACAGTTATCCCCAGATACTGAGTGCTGTACATTGTGACACTTCAGCATCATTCCTCAAAGCACAATAGTGAGAAGAAATTCATTTTGCCCCTGGTGTGGCAGCATTCCTGCTAAATTCATCAGTATTGGTCTCACAGACATATTATTAAATTAGCTGCACCTAATACAGTGTAAGTAAGACTCTACTGTATTTATTTAGATACTTGGTAGAATCTGCAGTCTAGACTCCTACATGGAAATGCAGTTTAATGGCCAACAAAAGAGATAACACTTCTGGGCAAGAGAAGAATATTCCATCTCAGAAAGCTCAGAAGACAAAAATGGTTGGAAGTGTGCCACTGGAGAAAGTTATTCATTGGACTCAGCAACAATTGGAGACATTATTACAATTTCTTCTGGAGAGAATTGTGGAAAAGTAAAAGTAACACTTATTAATGACAGATTATTTATAGACAGATTCTCTAGCACATAGACTTATTCTCTATGCCTCACTTCCTCCACCAATTCAGAACAGACTCCTTCTAGGTCCCTTTACAAAGGCTCACAGACCAAGAGCATTCTCTGCAACTCTGACATCTGGAGCACTCTCCTGCATTTCCTGCTACTTCCATCTGCACACCACCTAAGACCCCACAACTTGGTGCTCTGCTGGAACAGATGAGTTTCTCCTCAGTTGTTCTGCTCATCTTTCATACTGCATTTCATGTGGGTCTAAGTATTTCATCTGTCTGTAAACAACCATGGGTGTCTGCCACCACTCATCAATAGTTTTCCCTGACAGTTGTTTTTAAAGCAGTATCTGTTTGATTTGTGAAGTGGCTAATGAGTAATTGAATGCATTCTATTTGGAAGACACAGTGAATGAAGCCAACCACCAGAGCTGGCTCAAGGCTTCTTATCAGCATAAGCAAACTACACTGTGCTGCCCTGAGGATGAAGTACATATATTACACAGAGCTGGCTTTTTTCTGTGAGAAAAGTGAACAGGATCCAGCAAAGGCTCACATGACCCATTTTCCTGAAGTAGCTGCTGTTTCATACATTCTCATCCCTTTCCTGGCAGCAGCAGCTGCCAGGCTGGTTTTCAGGGCTCTGCCAAAGCCCATTCTGCCATCCCTATTGCTGCCTCCTTTGCCTGTGCTGGGATCTGGCCCTACCAAGCACCAAGAGATTAGCCTCATTCAAAAGTAAAGAAAAATCTCCAAATCAACTCTGTCTATGAGTTCTAGCTATGCTTATACTTTCATCTCACTAGAAATTATTTGTCAATAACCTTGCCTGCAAAGTTGAAACAAAATTATCTGCAGCATGCATCAGTTCCCACCTTGTCTTGAGTTTAACTCTTACTGAAATCTGCCATATTATGTTAAAAAAAAAAAAATCACCTCTACCCAAATTACCAAGGTCACTACTAATTGCTTCTCTTTGGTAAATGAGGTAGGCATGCACATGCACACACATGTTCACAGACACCTACAGCATTCAAAAGGCAAAGAACTTGTTTTGTGCTTTATTTGAATGATCAAATTTTTGCAAGGGTACTTGAAAAAAAATACAAACTCTAAAGCAGCTATGCACAATGCAAGGTGCAGAATGGCTTGCAAAGCCTAAGAATGACATCAAGGTCCCATTAGGATACATGTGAAGTCTCAGTTCATGCTTGCTAATTAAAAAAGATGTACTACACTTTAGAAATCCCTCAACACACTCCATGAGCACAAGGCTAGAGCGATATAAGAGAACTTGTACTGCTCCCTTGCTTTGGGATACATTTTTTCTTAGCAATTGACCACAAAATGTATAATAGTGCATGTTCATATGCAATACATTCCAGCACGTAAAGCATCAGGGATTTATCCACACAAAAGTTGCAGATCTCTCATTCCCCCTTCCTGCAAGATAAGGAGGAGGAGCATAGAGTACAATGCAGACTAACCCATTCTGGAAGGAATGCACATCTGCACCGAAACAGTGAATTTTGCTCTTGAGGTCATAACTACAATCCAAGAACAGCAAATAATTTTGTAGAATTCATTAGAATTCATCTGTGGGAAGAAATCCATGGGTCCATTTTCCGGAGTTGGGACAAGCTGCCTCAGGTCCAGCCTTACAAAGCATTCAGCTGTGGGAAGGAAGGGGTGGCTTGGCAGAAATAGTAAAGCTGGTCAGGGAGTAAGGGAAAACTGCCAAATACACGAGCCCTGATTACAATTACCAGATTTAAAGACTCTTCTGCTATGAGATGTCTGAAATGAAAAAGAAAAGGTTGGGGAGTGTTCAGCCCTGTTCTAGTGGTAGAGCTGGGTACATTAGCTGCTCCAGGGCACCTCATTTCATTTGCATTACAAGCAGCAGAAAAGCAATGGACGTGGCCCTTTTCAGGGAATAATGTCCCGAGAAGGGGGCTGATGGCAGCACAGGGCTGGCAGTGCAGCTTCCTAGAGAAGTACAAGGGACCTGTGCTTGAAGCAGTGTGGGAGAAGGAACAGTGCCAGCCATCCTTGACTTCCCACCACCCAGCAAGAGACAGGACAACTAAACATAAACGAGGCCAACCCTGAAAGCTAAAATGTCCCTCAAAACCAGAAAGTCCAAAGGCGTCACACAGCTGAGCATTAAATCTAGAGTTGTGGCTGCTGCATTTATGTTCCCCCCAGCCATGCCAGAAGTAGTACAGTTCTCTGCTAGTAAATGCTGTTATAATTCTTAAAAGGCTGTTTAATCATTATTAACTTAATACATCAACAACAGATCATAACAATCAAGAGGTTTATCAATGAAGTCATAGAAAAGGCAGCTTACTTTCAAAGCAGTCTAAGGACTCATAGGACACAAAAAGGATGCACTGATCTATTTTTATAGAAATATAAATTACATGGAATATTATATTAATTATGTGCTATCCATGATTTCATATGAAGATGATGAATTTTTCATTTTACTGAGGGAAAATCTAATTTGCTATTCCCATGGCTAAAAAGCTGATTATATATGAATTTGACAATCATAATCAGAAATGATTAATTACTTAGTTGAGACAGTTATTCTTATAAACCTGGTTTCATATGCATGAAAAAAAATGATGTGCTCTGATTAGAGCAGGAAGCAGAAATAACAGCGCCAGCACAAATGTCTATAAAATGTCTCTGCAAACAAGAATGCCACAAGATGTACACATCACCTCAGTTAAATACAGGCCATCCTGATATGCACAAGGTAGAGGCTGCTTGCTCAGCACTGCCTGGCAAGGACTCCACTTGCACACTTACCCTTAAGACACATTATGCAGAATTATGAATTATGTATAATTACAGTCTCCCACTTAATGGCAGAAGTGGCTCTTTTCTTCCCACACAGACCTTGTATAAAAGCTGATTTACTTCATCAGGTTTTTATAATGTGGCATTCTTCACCCATTTGGAGAGCATTGGATAAACTGACCGAAGACTTTCTTGTAGAAGACAGATTCTCAAAAATCTACTACCCTCTATATAGTAATTCCTTTTATCCTCCAAATTACTGACTGTCTAGCTCCATGCAACTGCTTTGTTTATGGAACAAAATTCAACCCACATACTGCAATCCCTTTCAGAGCTCAAGATTATTCAAAGCATTGCTACCAGCCATGAGGAAGTCTCCTTATCTTTTGTGCCCCCGCATTTTTCCCCTCAGATTTTAGTATTTGTCAGCAATACAGTAAAATACCAGTGAGCAAAAGCACTGGAATATTTCTACCACATGAAACTTATGCTTTTACATACATAGAATGCTTAACAAAAAGGAAAAAAACCTTCTACTACCGTTTTGAGCAGGTTTGAGGATTTGGTTTACTTAAAACAAACAAACCCAACAAGACATCCAACAGGAATACAAATATCTAGAAAGACACCCAACCAGAATCTCAGGTGTGTGAAAATTTAGTTTAAACTAAGGTCAGTAAGCACTATAGCAGAAGCCCTTGGCATGGCTTCCCTCTTGCTGTGGAAAAGGCCAGAATCACAAGCCTGTGCAGTACATATGAGCCCACCTGCCCCGCTCACAGCTCCATGCTCACCTTACACCTGATTGTAGCACCCACTCCAGTTAAGGTACAAGGACAAGGGAAAGCACCAGAAACAGTCAGGAAGAAACAGACTGAGGAATCAACGTAAGCAGCTTCCTGACAGCACAGATGACAAATGTCTTCCTGTACTCTGGCCTACCACGTGCCTTATCTTTGAAGTAACCATCCCCAAACACAGCTCCACTTTCCTGTGATTTCATTCCTTGGCTCTCCAGAGGAGATCAATGATTGCAGCAGTGCTGGCTGCCTGCAGAAGCCTGGGGCCATGCCATGGAAATCTCAGTGCGGCCATAAAGAGAGCACAGCAACTAAATGGGAAGTAGAGGAAGGAACAAAGCTTATCTAATACTTCAGTTCCTCAAAGCCCAAGTGTTACCAATAAGTAAAACTTGACAAATGGAAAATCAGAGCTCAGGTCTGTTACTTCAGCTAAGTAGAAAAGGACTGTGGGAGAGAGACTCAGCTGAATTAGGGGTAGAAAAACAAGTCATGCAACCATTGCATGTTCACATCGTGGTGTATGGTGGTTGGTTGAATTATGTTTGTTATGCTTTAAAATTATGTAACTGATAATGGGCTAACTGCTTAAAAAGGCCTGGTTTATGCAATAAAGCAGCTCTCCTTTGCACCTTGCTGGGACTCTGCGTCACCACAGACCCTCACCCACACCCAAGTACTGCCAAAGTAGCACTAAAGTAGCACATGGCCCCAGAGCAGATACTTCAGGACAGTTCTGCTCAAGTGAAAAGTCAGCAAATAAAAAGTGATTCAGAAGAGTTACACTGCTGGCACACCCGGAGTTTACCCGATGTGCGCAGATGTTCCCGTTTTATTCAACACACACATTAGAGGAGACTCGCAATAAAGAATAGTGCAAATGATGCCAATTTTTCTTTGGCAAAACTCCAGCAGGAAATAATCCTGTGTCAACTATAGCTCTGTCCTCTGGTACCACACAGACTCAGACAATGCACATGTTGGATTCGTTTAAAGAAGTTTAACACAAGTCTGCATTTCATTGTTTTTAAAGACTTTTTTTGTTAAAAATCATAAATAATAATTCTGAACAATAGAATAATTTGATAAAAGTAAGGCACAGCTCTTAGCAGTCATTGAAGGAGATTGGAGAAGGAAAAGGAAACAGTTATATGTCTTCAAACAAATAACTTAGGTAACGTGCAGTATTAGGTAAGGTGCTAACAACATCTCTCATTTTAAAGGTAAAGATTTTTGTCTAACACTGAATCACCCCAGTTAAAGAAATACAATAAAAATTATTCTTTACTCTTGGAAACAGAGTTAACATACTGTAACATCTGGTGATCTAGGGAAACAGCAATGCATTTCCTAAAACACCTGGCATGGTTCCAGTGCTTTATCAGCATCCTGAAAATACAGGCAATTGAAAAAAATACCCACTACTGCTGTGTGATACGAATGTCAGACAAAGCAAAAAGTTCAGCATAATTCCATACAAGTCACATCCAATTTGGATCACACCATGTAACAGCCATGCTGTTTAGAAGGCCAAATGCTATTTTGAAAACTACAATATTTTCATGTGCAACTTGTACAGCAAGCTTTATGTTCTGGATATGGACAACAAAACAACAGAGGGTCAGACTTCTAAAAATCAACACTAGTTTTTTTTGAAAAAAAACCTGGGAAAGCATGTATACTGCTACTCAGGAATACCTGGAACCCTGTATTAAAAACTCTGTGTTACTTACTGTTCATATTATCAGGGAATTATCACTGAGATGGATGTGGGTTTGTGGACAACAGTCTGCATGTTCATTTTCTGATCCATCTTGCAGCACTCTAGAAAACCTCAAAGTGTTCATCAGACCAGAGTGTAGCTCAGCTGCAAACAGAAGTGTTAATGTATTTATCAGAAGCCACAGAGAACTTAGGCTGCCTTCTGAGGGACAACATCACAGAAAACACTGCTATTAGGGAGTCAGAATTTTTCTGATGATACATATCACCAGAAAATCTGTCTGCTCAAGGGCAGCCAGACACACTGACTATGGGATCAATTTATGACCCTGCCACTGCAGGTGCTGTGTCAGACAACTGTGAGGAATGCTACTCTGGTTCTCAGTCTCCTGACCTCCCACACCACCAAAGCTGTGTCCCATTAACTTTGCAAGGAGTGACATTTCCAATGGTAGCTAGACCTGAATTAAAATCCTATCCTTCATTCTCTTGTAGCTGTTCCCTTGAAGTTTAGGTACCAAAGTATCCTCTTTGTTTTCTGCAGTCTTGGTATCGAGTGCTCCTTACCAATAATGTCAACCCTGTAAATTTATTTTCTCATGTAGAAATAGCTGATTGATTTTTTTATAGGTATAGCCCTTATAAAAGAGAAATACAATTTCTTTTCCATATTGTATTTTGTACCTACAAAGCTAAAAAATGAATTTTATAAGATTAGCTGATCCTGCTTTGACAGACAATGCATTGTCCTTTCATCATAACCACAATTAGTAGAGCTAGGAAAAATTGTTAGATCACGACAAGACTGCTACACTGCTGTGCATTCCCCTGAATTCTTTAATCCTCTACCATAAGATGAGAGGGGCATGATCCCTTCAGTCATTTAGCATCTTTTTTTAAGATCCTAAGAAATTTTTTTCTAATAAAAAATTTTCTGAAAGCTACCGTGCAAATCTGAAGAGTAAGATCCAGCAATGCTGTAACACCTCTTAGTAATGATCTACTTCCTTACAGAACCACATCTTTAGCAGGACCAGTGAAAAATTTACAGAAAAGTCCCATTATTACCAGAACAGAGAAGAACGTGTAAATTAAGGACATGGCTGGTGTAGCACAGTAATACTGTGAGTTTTGTACAGTGCAATGGTATGGAATAAAGGGGATGCTGCCAAAAAAGAAAACAGTTTTTACACCAGGCAAGCAGCATAATTGTCACCCACAAATTCACTTCCCTCTCACACCTGCAAGACCTTCACTGAATGTGTTGGACACAGGATGTGGCATTTGCTCTTTTACACCCACTGGTGGATACCTGGCAGCTACCAGTGGGGATAGGCAACAGGAAAGAAAATCAGGATCATCCTCCCTCCCCCCCTATGCCCTGGCCACCTGTAGCACAGGGGGTTTTTGCTGCCACTGCCCCTCAGCTCAGGAAAGTGTTGGGATGAGATTGTTATGACTCTGATGAAGTCAGAGGACAGCAATAAGCCTCAAGAAAGTAGAGATGATTTAGTCTTCATAAAGCCCATGAACTGCTCACAATACCAGGCACTAAACCAGCAGAAGAAAGCACTGCAGTTTGAAATACCTGTGAGTACTGAGAGAGTCCAAAGAATCCAGAATGATGAGAATAACCTGAAGATGGACTCAATTGTCAATAAACTAGCTAGTAAAGAGGGGCTCAAAGGGAAATTTAAAAGCCTAAGTACAAATGCCAATTAGAAATTAATCAGCTCAGTATCAGAACACCAGAAATCAACTAGAGAGCTAATTGGATTCACAAATTAAAGCTAAAAAGACACTGGAGAGGGCTGCACTGGATTTTGAAAGACATAAAGCTATAATGATCCAAAAGCATAAAGTTATAATGATCCAAAGAAATTAGTGAACTTTCTGTGAATACCTAAATAGGTGACAAGCAGAACAATAAAAAGACTTCAAACTATAAAGCTGCAACTTCAATAACATAAAGTCTAGACTACAACCTACTTGCTTATTGCAACTAAAGAGAGCAGAACAAAAAGAACTCAACTAAATTAGCCCCACAAACCTGGACTAGCTCCCCACAGAAACTTCCTAGTAAGCCTGATAAAATACCAGAACCAGCTACACCAAGATACTACAATATTCCCTAGTCGGAGGACTTTAACAGAGGGAAACACCAAGCAAATAAACAACAAACCAAAACCACTCTCAACAAAACAAAAAAACCCAGAAACCACCGTACAGTACACAAACAAAAGTATCAGAAACAGACATCAGGATAGCAGGCAAACTCAACAAAGAACCCAAACCTCTAAAGACATTTACATCAACACAGCAGAGCCAGAAAGCCCCAGGCTTATATTGAGCCCCAATCTTATATTGAGCTCCTGGGCCACGTGGGCGGGGGGTGTGGGTGGAGGCCCCAGGTGAGATTGGTCAGGACCATTAGGGATTGTGAGAGCACTCAGAACCATTCCCACCTGCAATGCTGAAGTAATACTGGCAGGGCTGAGCTTTGCTTCATATTACTTAATAAGGGTAAGTTTGACTCATTATAAAGGTCACTTTTATAAACGTCTTCAATATATCTTTCTAAGCTATCCAAAGTAATTATCAAAATAGTCTTGTCACACACAGAACCTGGTTTACAGGCTTGGGTATGATTTAGGCTGCATTTTAATGGACTTGTACTGAGGCAGTGATTTAAAGTATGTTGGAAATGATAGATGAGAAAATTGTTTATAAGGTACTTCATTGAAGGTCCCTGCACACAGACTAGTTCACCTAAAACACCAGTAAATATGCCAGTGCTGCTCTCATCCACAGGATATTTTGAGGGCCAGAATGCTAAAGTAGTTGCAATAGAAGGATTAACAGAGGGCTGTGAACAAGTAGGACAAGTGTGACAGCATTTAGGGACAGTCTGTGAGGGTGCTTGACAACTCTTTTGGGAGATCATTTAATGTCTGTCTCCTGACCTGTGGGAAAGGCAGATCACTAGAGAACATCCCTGACATTCACACACCAGACCCACTTCATTTTGAAAAGGACATGAGATTGTTGTAATTCTCTGATAAAATACACTTACCCTTAAAGTTCTAGGGTTCCATAATGGGAAGATGGAAGGATAAAGTGTTAGAATAGCTGGGATGGCAGGAAAGACAACCTTAGAAGTGAAATCAGGTGTCCAATACAATGCCTTAATTTCAAATTGTTCTCTGAATAGAAATAAAGCCCAGAATTATTACTGAATTAACAAAAGCTGAACCCTCACACGACAGATTGACAGAATACCTCATTTACTATTGCACTAGTTTTGTCAAGGATTCTTACTGTAGAATGCAGGTATGTACTCAGACCACCTTGTATTTTGTCTGATGCAAACATAGTGACTTTGTGCCAGTCACTAGCTGGGCACAAAGGGAGACAGTAAATGTGTCCAGACCCACAGATGTATTTGGGAGGAACAAGAGACAGAAATGACACAGAGGAGCCTGGTGTTGGCATTCCACTCCACATTGTAGTGACATTTTGTTCTTTGGGATTGGAGGGTACTTTTACTGACATTTTGCTGAAATCTCTTTGCAGAGATTTCCAAGGAGCTCTTTGGAGGTGAATGCAGCACAGAGATTTAAACAGCCTTCCTGTGAGCTGAGAGGAAACAGAAGAACACAGAAATGACAAGGGCAACAGAGTCTGGAATTGTAGCCTTGCATGTTACTATGTGAGAGAACACATAGGTTAGGAAAAGGTTTAAAAGTGAAGGCAGAAAAAGATAATGCAATCAAGTATAGTCATGGAGTACAGAAATTTCTCTTGAAGCAGTATTGCAGCCAGGAAATAGGAGAATACTGCATGAAGAGAAGAATGAAATGTATCATCATGTATTTTTTTAGAGAGAAGTTTAAGTTGGATATCACACAGAGAAAACCACATTGTTGGAAGCTTATCATTGTGGTAGTAAAAGGGCAGGAAAGAACTCAAACCAAACAAAAAAGCCAACAAACCAAAACACCCCAAACTGTTCTTTATGTAAATGTTATGGCTGTTCACAGGTAACTTACATATGCAAAAGTACCTCTGAACTACAAAAAATACTTTAGTTGTTGCTTCTTTTAATAACAGATTGGATAGTATCTCTAGTTACAGATAATAACAGTAATTCATTTGTAAAACTAATACATTGTCAAGTATTGGTAAGTTATAAAGCAAATCCTGTGTAGCCTCTATTTTAATTAACAGAGCAGATACTTCTTGTTTGTTTGATAAAGCTAGCACAGCTCAGGGTAACTCTTAGGGATGTTAAAATTGTGACGTTTTTAATTCTGTAGAGTGGGTGTATAAAATAATCTGGTTGGGTTTTATATCTACAGACTGCCTTAAACATGCACACCAAGTGTATTGATACAAGCTGTGTAGCTGTGTTGGACTGTGCCATGCATTGTGAGTTTAGTTCTTAAGGTTAATTTGTTGGAACAAGATTACTCTAAAAGGCAAAACCACCCATATACTGATGCAGCTCTTCTAAGCTGGTTACAAATAAAATATTTACTCATGACTGTACTTCAGCTAAATCTGGTGAAATTAGTTTAACTGCATGATTTTCAATGGTTGCAGTTTTACAGAGGGCCCAGTATATGTGGCACTAATTCATGTAAGGGACCTAAGTTGGAATAGGTATTTCTTTTCTCATATTTGTACCAATATATTGGTGTGAAAAGCACTTACAGGACTCTAACAGAGTTAGAACTGCTCAAATGATACCAGCTGTGTAAGGGAAGCTCTGAGTCTCCTTTGCTGCTGCAGCAGTTCACCTGTTGCTGTGTTGGGTCCTGGCCTGTGTCAGGAATGGCGTGGCCAGCAGGGCAAGGAGTGTGATTCTTCCCCTGTGCCCTGCACTGGTGGGGCCACACCTCAAGATGTGTCCCCATCTGGGCCCCTCAATCCAGAAAGGACACTGAGGTGCTGGAATGGGTCCAGAGAAGGGTAACACTGCTGGGGAAAGGTCTGGAGCACAGGTGCTGTGAGGAACAGCTGAGGGTGTTTAGCCTGGAGGAGACTCAGGTGTGAATTTATCACTCTACCTACCCAGCTCCCTGAAAGGAGGCTGTAGCCAGGTGGAGGCCGGGTTCTTTTCCCAGGCAACCAGTAATAGGACAAGAGGACGTAGTCTTAAACTATGCTAGGGGAGGTTTTGGTTGGGCAGTAGGAGGAATCTCTTCACAAAGAGGTTGACTAAAGACGGGAAGGGGCTGCCCAGGGAAGTGGTGGAATCACATCTCTAAAGACGTTCAATAAACGTATGGCACCACTCAATGCCATGGTCTGTTTGACAAGGTAGTGTTCGGTCGTAAGCTGGAACTCGATTACCTCAGTGCTCTTTTCCAACCTAATGGATTCCGTGACTTGTGGGCGCTCGGCAGGACACGCTCCGCGGGCGGTCCGGGTCTCCCCTCACGCCTGCTGACCGTACCCGCGCTTCTGGCGCTCGGGCTCCGTCCCTGCAGCGGCTCTGAGGGCTCCGCTGGGCGGGGAGCGCGCGGCCCCGCGCCTCGTGCCCCCACAGGGGCCCCGCTGCTGGTGGTGCCCCGCGGGGTCTTTCCCCTCCCCGTGGGGCTGCTCCGGCTTTCCTCCTCCTCTTTTCCCCGAGGAGCTGCAGTGGCGGGCAGGCAGAGCGAGAACGACGCTACCTCGCCGCCTGGGTGAGGGCTGCGGCCGGCCGAGGTGCCTCTCCCTCAGGCCCAGGTAAGGGGCCCTCAGCTGAGGCGGGCTCTGCGCCCGCCGGTCTCTGGGCGCGGGGCGGGAGCCGCGGGTCCCTCAGAGCGGGCCGGGCCGGGCGGAGGGCGGTGGAGCGGCCCGGAGTGATGACGCGCTTCCTGCCCTCCCCGCCGGGGGTCTGCGCCTGGAGTCCGCTGCGGCGGCAGCTGCGGGCGGCGGCGGAGCCGGCGGGAGCGGGCAAGAGGCGAGCGGGGAGGAGGAAGGAAGCCAGAGAGCGGCGGGGCTTAAAGCGTTCCGCAATGCCACAGTAACAGCGTTCTCGGTAGGAGCCCGCGAGGACCCTCGTCCTGCCCCGCCGTTGCACACCGCATAGAGCGTGTGGTCTGTGCGGAGCCGCCGAGAGGGGGAAGACTCGGCGCGGGGCTGAGCGGCTGGAGCGCGGAGCCGCTCGGCTGCCGCGGGGTTCCCGATGCGGGCTGCCTCCGAGCGGCGGTGGCTGCCGGTCCCGGTGCCTGCTTCGCCCGTACAGGCTCGCCCGCGGGCAGCGCTGCCCGCCCAACAAGTTGCCGGTTGTAGGGAGGGCAGCAACAGCCCGGCCCAGTGCCGTGCGGGCTGAGCCCGGGAAGGGGAGAGCGGCCTCGGCTCACCAATCGTTCGTCAGGAGCCGGGCCGGGATGAGAGGGAGACAGCGCTCTTTTGGGATTTCCCTGGGCCATATAGGGCTGGAATAGGAAGCAGGTGCTGCAGTGGCCAGCCTCTCGCATCATGCCTGGGGGAGCGTGGCGTGGCCGGGTCGGAGGTGGGTTTGCCCGGGGAACGGAGCTGCTCGCTGTTGGGCGCTATTGGCGACCGTGATGAAAAAAAAACCCTTTTCGCAATACGTGGTGAAGTGACGACCTCCCAAGGACGATCTTGCCGCGCCTGCATACGCGTGAATATCTATTTATCTGTGTCTCTGCCCGCATCTTCCCACGGTGGGACGGCTCGGGTTGGAAGCGGTCGCGGGGCGGTCCCGTAGGGCCACCCCGGCGGGGAGGGAAGGACGCGGCCGCCCCTGCGCAGCGCACACGAGGATGGGTGGGCGGCTGCTCCGCAGCCTCGCTGTTCTCCGGGCCCGCCTGCGGCTGCAAGGGTCCAGCGGCTCCGGGCTACCTGCCTCGGTGAGGCTTCGTGTCCGGGGCTAAGCAAAGCGCAAAACCTCCCTTAGTGCGAGGCGGCGTTGTGTGCTTGCACGGGGCTGTCCACGTCCCCGGCTGGGGTCCGCCTGTGTGTCCTGATACCTGTGTTTCTCCCGTGCCCTCCTAGCAGTTATCTGTCTCTGCGTGCTGGCTTGCCTTCGGGTGTCTGGAGAGCCGCAGCGCAGTGTCACTGCATGGGAACACCTTACTGAGTACTGGGGCCTCTGCTGGCTTTATGCTCACCTTCTGTAGTGCTTTTGTTCTGCTGACCAGTTATTTTAGGCTTTACTTTTTGTGTGTTAAAATGCTGCTATGACGTCTAGTTAGAAAGATTGTGGGAATGTTCATTCTTGTCAAATTAAATAGTTGTCCACTTCCCTCCAAATATTTCTAAAGTTTGTTTTGTAGACCTGTATTTTGGAGTAGCGTTTGAGCCTTATTAAATTTCAAGGCAGTGCTGGGTTTGGAAGTATGTTACTTGGAGGCATTGAGAAGTTCTGTAGTCTCAAAAGAGCCCAATGGCTATGGAACAATGTCCCTGTGATTTAAAAACAAAGAAGCAACACATTTCTGAGATTGTTGTTGCTTATGTAAAACGTGACTTATTTGTAGGTTTATGGCAGTGTATTTTAAGTAAGAATGCAAGCTGCCAGTGTTGATTAAAAATACCTTACAGATTGTAGTGTATGAAAAGCTTTCATATCTTTATGGTGTAATGGTCAGTCATACTTTCAACAGAACAGCTGTTAGACAAGTTAACTGTGAGTTTAGTTGGCTGAACTACCATTCCTGCTTTGATTTTCATAATGTGACATTTTCAAGGGAGATTCAAGGTTACCACAGAGCTGAGGAGGGAGGGGGAGTGTCTCTTGCCTCTTGGAGGTGCATCTTTTGAGTTTCCTAGTGCCTCTTTTGACTCACTGGTCACTGCAGAACTAAAGGGTTAAGTGGAATTCCACCTTATCTATTCATGACAAAATTATTGAGCTTATGTAAGATAAGAATACTTTTTATTTCTGGCTGCCAATCTAAGTGGGTTAACTGTGGCGAACTTGGATAATATTCAAGTTCTGAATCTCAGTATAAAGTTAGATAAAGTCTACGGCCATTTCATATGGCATACCCATTCATTTTTCCATTCAGATTACAGGAGTTTATCCTGAATAATTGTCCTCTGTGTTTTTAGAGTAACATCTGTTGCATGATATCATGTAATGGAATGTAGTACAGCCTAATTTAAGTTGATTTGAAACATTGCCACTGCACTGTAGTAGTGCCTGAGAGGGCGAGAGGTTTTGTGCTGCATGTGATGGATAGATTGGTTATGAGTAGACAATATTGAGAAAGATGAACTTGCATTTGAACTGCAAAGGATTAAGTAATTTTACTCTGAGCTTGGTTTGTTTCACAGTTTTACTTAGACTTCTTTCATCATTTGCCAGCTAATGCAATGACTGAATTCTACTTGTATTAGGAAATCTATCTAGAGTTATAAATATAACTATCAGTATGAAACACCACTACAGGAGAATCAAGTCTTATTTTGGAGTGGGTTTGAAAGAGCTGTCTAGCTGTGGCATAGCTTGAACTGCATGATGACTTAGAAGTTTTGCTCTGAAAACTTCCTTTTGGTATTGTTTCTACAAAATTTGACTCCATATAGCAAGGATATTCTGAGGCATTAATATTTGGGTTGTCACTTTATGTGCTTGCCTATACAATACGTATCTATTAAACCTGTGCAAATGTAGTCTAGATTTTGCCATTGCAAAAATGGCAGTACTTAGTCACTATATCTAGACAGTAATTCAAACATCTCACCTCCATTCCTTTCTGTGACATTGTAGTGTCAGATAACTGTTGGGATATCAGTATTTGCATGCTCATGAAATATGAGCAATACCATTTGTTGAGGTATCCCTCCTATCCATAATTTTAGCATTATAGTCCTGAAAACACCATTTGAGTTGATTCTCAGCTGCCAGTCCTATCTGACCTTTGGAGATTTTGGTAAGCTGCCAAATGTGTAGACATCTTGATATTATTTATTTTAATATGCAGAGTTTCTTGCTCAGCAGCGTTTCCAGACGCTGCCTTTGCACCAGGCCCTAATTAGGTAAGAAGTGTGAATGTCTTTACAGACCACTGTACCAGCTTCAGAAAATCTTTTCTCCTCCCTGCTTTTGAATCTTTAGAGTTTTTGGCAAGTCTGCTTATGCGTGTTTCTACAGACAATAGAATGCTGATGCAAATTGAGAACAGCAAGCAAAATGTTGGGTGTTGCAAATGGGGGGAGGCTGTCTTAATAAAGCAGTGTTATGCTTCATTCCTTTACTTTCGGGGTTTAATGTTTCATTTGGGACAAATAGAGGTGGAAATTGCAGTTTCAGATAGTCCTGAAGGAGAGTGTACGTTTTTACTCCCAGGGTTCTGCTTTTGACCACATATGGTTATAAAAATACACAGTAAATTGAACTGCAGAAGTTTTGGGGCAAAGGAGATGCAAATGGTAAAGCAGAGAGGTTTTTCAGAGTAGTTTATCTTAAAACTTCCAGAGGCTATGTTAAGCAAAATAATCTAGGGTTTTGGAACTCTGTGGATGGGATTATGATTATGGACATCATGCTGCGTCTTAAGATCTTTTATGCTTTATTTTTATTGTTATGATTAAACAGTCTATTCCTTTTACACAAAGAATCCCTTGAAGGTAGCCTGAGCTCCTTAGATGTCTAAGTGCTGATCCACAGCATGTGGTGCAATCCTGGGTCTGATCAGTGTTTAGAGAGTTGTGCCTTTTGTCTCTGGGTGCAGGGAAGTTCCACCTTTGGAGTGAGGCTGGTATGCTTGAGGATGAGAAGGTGGTAAGGAGCCCTGTGTTTAGTTCTAACATCAGGCTTCTAACTGTGTACAATGAATTTTGTAGCTTTCTGTCCCTGCTAATGCTGCTGAAAATCCATTTCACAGTAGTCAGAGAACCATTTCCCTGGGTGTGCTTTGTGCACACATGCTTATCTTGGAATTGAGTTTGAATTAGCCTGCATACTTGAAGCAATTGTGATAACATTTTGATATTTTCCACTTCCAGTTGCAAGCTGGAATTTCATCCCCAGAGATCCACCCCCTCAATTCTCAAAGCTCCAGCACCTTTTTACTCAAGCATCTTCATAAAGCTAGAAAATGCACTGACTGACTTCACAAGGTGAGGGTGACTATACAACAGTAAGTCTTGTCTTAAAATATCTTTACAGTATTACAGTGCTAACTTACTTGTAGTCCCTTCACTTGGCAGCTACCAGTTGATTTCCTGCCAAGATGGGCCAGGCTGGCACTTGAAACTGCCTTCCTTTCATTCTCAGTAGGTAGCTCATCTTTCTGTGTTTGGGCAGCAGGAAGAAAGTATGGGCTGAAGTGAATTGTAAATGAACCTTGTGTCTTTCTCTATGGCAACTTTTGTAAGGCTGAAATTTCTTATTTTCATGAAAAAGTAACATATAACCCAGGAACAAGCAGGAGACTCAGTCTTCTAAATCACAGCAAATAACAATTGAGGTGATAAAGAATCAATGATACTACATGGCCTGATTACTTTCTTGAGTTGAATAACAATTTACATTTGCCAGCTGTGGTAGATCTGTTGCTCTAATGTATTGAAAAGTTTAGTGTTTTGCTGAAGTACTTGGTGTAGTGGTGTGAGAACCTCTTAAACAATGGCATTGTCTTCCACTTTAAAAGGTCTTTGTTGTAATCCTTTTCTTATTGCATATTGTTTATTTTCATATAATCTCTCTTTGCCTTTCTTGAGAGTTGATATCAGTAATGTGGTGAGTAACCTTTTGACTCAGTGA
The DNA here is from genome assembly GCA_013400275.1 of Rhadina sibilatrix. Lineage (NCBI taxonomy): Eukaryota > Metazoa > Chordata > Aves > Passeriformes > Phylloscopidae > Rhadina > Rhadina sibilatrix. The sequence continues at coordinate 404,094 of VWYO01004903.1, forward strand.
CCTCAAGTCTAGCCTGTGTTGTGGTTTGGTTTCAGCCATGTTCTGTACTAGCAGGAAAGTTCTGATTTTTCTGGAAAGTGAGATTTAAACTTTGTGTGTAGTTGACATAAATATAAGCATAAAACAGTTCCAAAAGTTGCTGACTTGAATTTGTACAGCTGGAAACATTAATTAGGCTTAAAGTAATTTACAGTGAGTACCTTTTACTTTTGTTCAATTTACATGTGCCAAGTGCTGTGTAGCAGGAAATGGCAAAGTGGCACTTGGCAGACAGAACAGCAGCAGGAAAGACAGATTATCAATGTCTGACAGAAGTGATGGTGCCTGTTTAAGACAAGACCTATAGGAGTATGGTGTCAGGGATGTGATGGTGGTATAGGACTGATGGGCATAATCCTTAGACACAATAAATGTGTTTAGATACCATGACAGAATCAAAATTTAGCAATGGGCCTATAAATAAAATCAGGAAACCCAACTTGAATATTTCACTTCACTGTAGCTTGTTATTCTTGTATTTCTTTATTATTTGTGACTGAAAGATTTTCTTAGATGATTTTTTTGTTGTGGACAAAGGACACATCTGTTGACAAGGGCGTGTCTGAACTCTCTGGGGGAAGTTGAGCTGGTGTCATTGCTGCACAGCCAGCATGCAGGATCAAGCAAAAGGAACCAGTAGTGTCTCCTGGGTCAGGGTATCACTAAAGGCACTGGTACAGGGAGGAAGAGATAAATGTCCAGCTTCAGCTGAAAAAAGCAAAGGCTGTGGGAAATGAGATCACTGTTGTGATGTTTAAAGTGCTCTTTGGAAATGTTATGTGCAACAGCTGAGGATGTACAGACTGCAGGCAAGAACCCAGGATGTTGTAGTATGTACCAACTCTGAGGAATATTTGGGTTTTTTAATTAAAAAAAAAAAAAAAAGTGACTGTGTTTGTGATTGTGAGGAAGGTCCAAATAAGCCTGGTTGATTGCTGGGTTGTCTGTTCAGCTGCACTGTGATGCTAATGAGAATTAAAACCAGTTGATTAGTGCAGGTGTGTGTACAGAAGACTAAAACCTGTGAAGAAAGGGTAGTTAACTTTGCCTGTGATCTTGGGCAGACCTGACCACAGATTAAGTAGAGAACAAATCTAGACTTTGAAGAGGGGACCTGGTTGTGTAAGGGGTCAGTTCAAATGGATCACAGGTGGTGTATGAGTGAGTGAAAATCTGTTCTCTGTCCTAGGCAGAGAATGTATTTTTAGAGGTTTCATGTCAGGGCTTTTGCTGACTCTGTAATACCATTCCCAAGGGAATGGCAGGGCTTCAGTGATGAAGAGATGAGGCAGAAAACCACCTTGATTGTGATACAAGTGTGTGGTTAAGGTGAGCTCCTTATGCAGCAGTTATGCAGCTGGAGGTTATTGAACACGGACAAAGGAAGCCTGCAAGCAGGAGGAAGGGGAGATGTGGCCTGAGGAACCAAGCAGACCAGTATGGGAGCAACTGTAAGGCCAGGCTATGAAAGTGGCTCAGTAATGAGTGTGAATATCTGTGTGGGAACTCTGTGTTCCTGCCTCAATGCTATTATCATTCCTTTTCAGGGATAAATTGCAGTTTGAAGCGTTACAAATGCCATCTGCATATGAGGGTAAAAATCCTCTAGTACTTTATATTGGAAACTAAAAACAAAGCACTGTTTCCCTTGTGGATCTCTAGTATAATCAGACATTGCTTTGACTTCCCTGGGATAATATTGTCAGCCTACTGGCTCATTTAAGGCAATGGTTTCAAAAGATTTTTTTTTTGGATCTCACACAAATCTTTTATCAGTAAAAGATTTGTGAGCACACACACCAAAAATATATGTACTATTTATAGATTTGCACACATACTACTCTGGTATTATTATACACATTACGGAACGTACACAAAAGTTAGGAATTAATAAAGGAAAGGACAAATAGTTAGAAAATGTGTTTTGTTTTTTAATAAAACCCTTTTTTTACTCTTATTAAGGAATAATTTAGTGAGAGTTATGTGATTGAACTTGCCCCTCTAAATTTTTTTAACATGTTGGTTCATCACTTGTATACAGCCATTTTAAGGGCCTGTTCTAGGTTCAGTTTATTTCAATACTTGGGTTTAATGACTTCCCTAGCCAAATAAGACACCTCACATAGATCCAAGTGGAAGAAGTGCATTGTTGGTTGTGCTTACTAAGTAATGATACTGATTTTCCACTCCCATATGCTAACTATGCAGAGATTCTTCTTGGGATTCATCCATTAAATTTCTACCTTCCCTGATGGCAATCAGTTCTTCTCGCAGACTAATGGGAAGATGTTGCATTCTTCTCTTTTCCTAAAGCACTTCTTTTGGAAAACTTTTAAACAGAGTTGAGGTTTTTAAAAAGATTTGGAAGTTTGGGAAATTATGTACAGCTTTTGGAGGTTTTTATAGGGGTTTTTTTCAGTGGAAGTATTTCCAAACATCTATTTTCAAAACGGACTCTATAAAGTGAGTTCCTTCTGGAAAGCAGTTACTCTCTTGCTCTCTCTTAAAACGTCTTCACCTTGAAGGGACACCTTAGGTGTGTATTTATTTGAAAATATCTGGTAGGTAGGATAATGCTGACAGCCCCTTGTCATCAGAGGAAAGATCAGCCAGGTTTGAACAGCTGCCTTTGTAGGAAAAAAACACATGGTGTGTTATTAAGTTTATCAATTCTTAAGCCCTTTGCCACAAGATAATTAGCAAAACTTACTGTGGGAATTTTATGGTCACTCCACATCTTGTTACAAGATATTCTACTGCTTGAAGATCTTGTTTTTATAAAATCACATAATCAATGACATCCTGTAGCACTTGGTGCACTTCTGCCTCCAGTGTTGCTGTGTTAGTTTATTTATCTATGAATGATGCAGTGAAAGAATTTCATGTGTGGTTATGGAGTGACTGCTTTAACTGTAATAAAAAATAAAAGGATTCCAGTGTAAAGGTTACAGATAAAATCATGTAAATGTACACTTGCACAATTTTCTCTTAAAACATTGTTTCTATTAAAGAAATAATTTACTATTGAGTCTACTCCGATCCATTGTTCTTGGAGTGACTGGCAGAAGAGAAGTTCCCAGTGTGTTTCACAACAATCCAGCATATACCATGAGGCATGTCAGAAACATCTGTAAGGTCAGCCAACAGTGTAGCACACCTCCCACACTGCATAATTTGTTCTAATACTTCTTCCCTCAATTCTGCAGCTCTTTTCTGTGAGTCTTCCAGCAGCATTTGATGACAAAGGAATGTCATCTTTTCTTCCATGTATTATTTCAGCCACTTTTTACTGCAGTAGGAAGACCAAATGCTTCCCCAATGCTGTATGCCTTTGTCTCTTCTGCAGTAAAGTAAGAAACCTTAAAAAAGACTTTTGAAGATTTGCCATTAAGTTCAGGTAGTTGGGGTTTTTTTTAAAGTGAAGTGCTGTATAAAGTATCACATGACTTGAAGAAATTGTAGGGATTTGTCCTCACCTCACTGGGTACTTAATTTTTAAATGTCTTGCTAATCATGATGGTTTCATATTATCATTATCTAATGTCTCAAGGTAAAATGTGTATTTAGAGCAAGGTTTGTCATTATTAATGGTAGATGCAAATCCATATTTCAAATAGTTATCATCATAATTCAAAAATTTTTTTGGCCCACTTTTTGTCAGATCTGATTAGATTGTTGATTTGACCTCATAATGTGTGTGACAAGTAGCTTTTTTTGGGTATAGGAAGTCAGTTGTTGCATACACATTTTGAAACAAAAAGATCTGTGTTGGCATCTGTGTATCTGATATAATAACACTTCAGAGTCTTCAGGATCAGAGGTGGTTTTAGCAAGATTTGCAGCTGTAGAGGGCCCTAAACCATTTCCCTGGTTAGAATTCCTTGCTCTCATTTATCTCATGTTACCATATTTGAAAATAGGGTATTTAGTTACGTGGCCCACATATGTTGTGACAGCATGCAAATTTCTATAAGCATGCTTTTGTGGGTTGTGGTCATAGGCTGTGCCAGTTAAACTTTTAGAAATAAGCATTCCTAAATAATGGAAGTTTTGTTTTGGTCAGTTTTGTTGGTTTTGGTTTTCTTTGCATCTGGAACTTGTAAGAAGGGACAGCAATTCTTCTAGTTTGCTTATAGCAGCCAACATAGTGTAGTTGCCATCCTGCCTGAGGCTTCAGCAGATAAATTCCAAGTACCTGCAAAACATCTGCTATCAAGCACCAGTAGTGTCTTGGTACCCACCCAAAAAGTGTATCTTTTCATGTACAGCTCATCTTTCTGTAGCTGCCAAGGACTGCAATACAATTTTAGCCCCTGAAGAAGATGGAAAAGCAAGGTGGAATTGCAGATAGTTGTGTTTTGGGTAAAAAAAGAAGATAAAGAAGGGAGTTACTTTTTGAAAGTTGTTTACAAAGGCACTTAAAACCAAAGGAAGAAATGTAGAATGAAGACAGAAAATGATAGAATAGAATGAAAAATGAGAAAAACATACAAAAAACCCTGCAGACTATAGTTACAACTTTGCAAAGACTGAGGATTCCTAGTAGTGTGTATTGACTAATTGTTTTGGGTTGATTTTTTTTTCTGGACTATATACTCATGCCAAATTTCTTGCTCCATGTTTACCCCTCATTATTTTAACCAGAACTATATTACTGCTTGTCAAGTACTCCTTGTGTTATTATGACCAGATACAGAAAGCAACCATGTCATCACAGAAGCAGACCTTACAGAACAGCTGTATTTTGTATCAACACTTGTTCTGATGTCTTCAACAGTTTTGCTGTTTCCTCCTGAATTTGAGTTGTTCTGTAAGAACTCTCTAATTTAGCTTTCTTTTATTTTGGATTTTTTTTTTTTTTTTACATGTGTTCTCTCATGCCATGTGGTAAGTGAATCAGGATGCTGGAGACTTGTGCAAATGAAATTTGTCTTCCTTCTGGGCCTCTGAGTGCTTAGTAGGAGTTTTGTTTCTTCCTGGTCAGTCTACAGATGCTTGAAATAGTTGTGCTTGCTAGGAATTGCCATTTGAATCTAAGCAATTCATACTTTAGCTATCTCCAAGTAGCTTAGAATTAGAAAAGCTTTCTTCTGGCAACATTCATGGGATATTCAACTAAGCAATAGGAAAATGCTTCTTTATAAGTAATAAGCTAATGAAAGCCTAGTATTTGTATAATCAGACTTGCCTGAGGAGTATGAGTGTCTTGTTGGTAGCTGTTGGAATGCTGCCTTTTGACAGCAATCTTATGTTTTGGTTGGTGTGAATGACCACTGGGTAGTGAAACAACTGCACATGGGGTGGAGTTGGGGCAAGTAGGGCTTCTCTCTTAGACTTGTTGTTAGGGAGTGCTGGCATGGAACCAGCTCTTTATCCACAATGCATCTGATGTAAAATGGGGTTAAACTGAGCTATCTGCATAAAAACAAAACAAAAACCATTATAAGTCTTGGTGAGCATTGTGAAAAGGTGGATCTGGGTCATTATTAGGCATGCTCTGGTTCCATAGTGGATGTCTTGGGAACAATGAAATGAAACTCAAGTGGGATGCAGATCTTGGTGAGTCCCACAGTCTAGAAGTGCAAGGGGTGGTTAACAAGGAGCTTGTGTTCAGCAAAAGAGTTCTAGTGATATGTGGAAGGCAGAAATCCTGACTAATAGTTAACTGAAGAGGGGGTTTAGACAAGACCTTGTGCAGTTCCAGCATCCTTTTACCTGCTTTGTCAAATAATACTTGTCTATCATGCAAAGCCTTAAATGACCTGTTAAGGGCCAGTGGCTGATAACTCACTGGAGGGGGATGAAGACTGAGTGTGCTTAAGGTTCTCTAACATAGGTGTTGTACTGCAAAAGACTAATACAGTGCTGTATCTTCCCAGGAGAGTGAATAAGGAACTAAAGCCCTCAAAACAAGTATTTATTTTAGAAGAGTTGGATTCTTTGACCTGAAAGAGAGAACTTGATATGTTTAACTGTTCTGAGATTCTATGGCAAAGTCTGCAGGGTGCTGCAGCCTAGTTTGTTTGTTTATACTGATGGTTTCTAAATGTTTGTTATTGGCCTGTTTGGTGGCAAGTCTCACAATAATTGCTTCCTGCAACTGAACAAAGGAGCAGTGTTGAGTATTTGAGAGAAAATAACATAAGCAAGGGACAGTGTTTAGTAAGTAGTTGAGAAAAGGTACTTCCAAATAACTCAGCTTTGAAATCCTTGAATTGAAAAAAAACCCCTTGTTTTCTCACACATGCTCTCATTTTCCCATGCATGCTCTGTTGTCCTGCTTTAGCATCTGCTGTTTCATGTTTGCAAAGACAGGAATTTAGGTTTAGTTCTACATAAAGCACTGTGTAGGAAGGAAGAGGTTTGCCTACTTCTGGATCTCTATGAGGTTTGTGTTAATGCTGAATACCTTCTCACATTGGACCAGCTGATTGCATTTTCTGAGCTGTTGTTTCAAGTTCTTGCCCTGCTGAGATAAAGATGTGATTGCTTTGTTTTTTAAGGTGCTCTTAACAGACATACAAGCTGGAAATGCAAAATTGAAGTAGTAATAGTTTAGATCTCCATGGTGGCCATGGGATCTTGGAAACTAAGGAAATCATCTTTGATTTCCTAGGGCTTTAGGTTACTCCTAGGCCCTATGGCTTTAGGCTTCCAGTGGCAAAAGCTGTATATTCAGGCAGTGTAGAAAACTATATACAATATAGAACATAAACCCCAGGTTTGTTTTTACAAGAGAGATGCTGTGGTAGTGTTCAGTTAAAAAAACAATAGGAAACCTTTGAGGAGGTCTATGGAGATGAATTACACTTTACAAATTACTTCAGAAAAATCTTATAAATAGTACTCTGGGCTGCCTCCATAAAGTGTCAAAAGAATAAGCTTGCTGTATGACAGTTACTACACTTGAAGACAATGTGAGTTATTAATGAGATAGTGAAATTGTGCTTTGCATTGCATATACTTGATATCTTCTAATCTAGTGAACCCAGATTTTCAGTTAGTTATGCACAGAGGCATAAGTCGAAGTCATTGAAGCACTACTGAAATCTGAGGATGAGGAGGAACAGCTCTGAGGGAATGTGTCTGTTAAAATAAGCACATATATGATGTGTCACATCTGTCTAAATGAGTACAAATACAGCCTGTGGCTTTGGCAGTTGATTACTTACTATAATTCAACCCTCACATCAAAATAAATTGACTTATTTAGTGCTGATGGTCAGAAAGAATAAATATACATTTGTTTTGAAAAATGGAGATAATGTAACTTCAAGATGGTTTGTTTGACTTTGCAAGGATGAATAGACCCAGGAGTACATGGAATTGATTTTGAGTGGTTTAACATAGTTATTGTGAGTTGGAGACAAGGACCAGTCTTTATGCTTCAGTGACAAAGTGTCTAGACATGGAATTGAAGTCTGGAGTATTGTTGTAGCTTTCTCTTACATAGAACAATGGAGTAACATAGCCAGTATCAATAAATTACTGGTATCCATCTTTTGTTTCTGCGTTCTCTTTTGGCAAAGAATGGATTTGATAGTTGAAGGCAAAGTTCTCCTGTCACCTGATACTTTCCCACAGCTTGGAGCCCCTCTGTGGCTTTTGGCTGTCAGAGCTGTCAGAGGTACCCATTTAGTCTGTGGATGTGCACATGTTACAGCAGAAGGCCTCAACTTCAGCCACAGGCAGTGTGATTTCCAGAGAGAGCCTGGGGGAATGGTTTCTTCTTTGTGTTGCATATGCAGGTATGACTGAACAATCAGGATTTTACCCTTCTCAGAAGCATTACAGGCATTTAATTGCTCTGTCAAAGGTAAAGGCAGGAACCTTGATGGGCAAGGGGAAAGTAACTGTGTGTCACAGCAAATTGAGTTCCTGAAATGTCAAGTTTGGATTTGAAAATGTAATTTGAAATACTGACTTTGAAGGCATATTCTGACCTACAGCTTGAGTTTGATGCTTTATTAAACTTGCATCCCTCTGCCCTTTCTTTCTTGTGCCATTCTCCAATAATGTTTCATATACTCACTGAGCATGATGGAAATAACAAATCTGAGTTGCTATATTCTGATGATACTTGAGAAACTCAGGGAATGGATGTTGTACACCAGTATTAGTAGTGTGAAAAGTCTTTTCTTAATTTGCAAAAATATATTTTTTTTCAGGGGAAAAAAAAAGGCTAATATATTCCAATTATTGCATTATTAAAAAAAAAGCCAAAAAATGGGCAGCAATTCAGGAAAAGTTAAAAATGCTTCATTTCCCCAGGGATATATTTCTCTTCTTGTACTCAGTGTTGTAACTGACCCAAACTTGCAGTGACATCTAACTTAAGTTTGTTCCAGCGTCCTAAGCATTAATGACACTTGGGCTTGAAGAACTTGTAAATAGGTTTTTAGATTGTGGCTTGCTCTCTACTTGTGCCTTGTTTAGGATTTGATAAGTTGTGAGTTTGATTAAAATTAAAACTAAGACAAACTGTTAAGTGCATGATTTTAAATTACTTGTTTGTTTCTAATGACTGAATAGAGAAAGTGGAAAGATCTTGCTCAGCAGCTTGCACCTGGAATGTGAGCAGCCCATTTTGGTGTGCTGTAAATATTATGCATTCTTTAAGTTGAAATGGATCAATCTCAGTTATGTTCTGTTACTCTTTATCCTAAAACTCAAAACTAAGCTTCTTCAATCTTGATTATTTGATTTGGTTCTTGAATTTGTGCTGCTTTGCTTCCCCCCCNAGCATTACTGAAATACCTACCAGCTGCATACTGGTGTACAACCTGTGACAATAAAGGGGTCATTCCTTGGAAGGTGTCTTCATAGCAAACCCTCATTGCTGTACACATTGCTAGTTAGTATCCTATCTTTCTGTTTTGTAAAGAGATGATCTTATTTTATTAAAATTAAGACTTGGGAAAAAACATGTCCCTCTAGCAAGGTTTGGGTTTCAGCAAGGTTTGGATTTCAACATTTGGGATGAATACCATAAAAATAATTTCCTGTGTCCAGCTACCACTTGCCCTCTATAAGAAGCAGTTCTTTGTTTGAAGGCTGTCAGGTTACAGGGCAGACACTTGCTTTTCTTTGGCTCCTCCTCAGCTGCTCTTAATAGGGAACATCTTTTCCAGTTGCCTGCTACTAGCACTAAAGAGAACCCTTGTTTTGAAGTGTGGGGTATGTTTGGCAACAAATATCTGATTCCAAATCTTGCAAGAAATGTTCATTACAAAGTAACTTTATTTTATTCCAGCATCACAAATCACATCATCCATACTGAGCAGTTGTCATCAATGCTGTTTTCCTCTCAGATTGTCTATTCTGTGTGAAAATAGGGATCTTATTCGTGCCCTGGTGTTTATTGAATCTTGCATAAATACTGCTGTCACAGCACATGAAGGGGTGGCTTTTAGACACACAGCAGTTGTTTGCAAACCAGTGAGGAATCTGCCCTTGCTGTGGGTGTGACAGCAGCATGTGCTGGGGCTCATGGAAAATACTGTGAAGCTGGAGATGCTGATGTTGGGTGACTTGTCATCTTTTTCTTAAACACAATTTTTGAAAGACTTGGGGCAGGTTAACTCTGCACAAGAGGATGTTAATTTAACTGGTGTCAAACTTGCTGGCCCCTAATCTGGGTTCTACTTTCGAGCTATGTTTGAAAGAGAATCTCATCAACAGTTAGTATAATTTCATGTGTATTTTGCTGTGGTAACCCTTTTGTTTCATTTCAAGGAAAGTTATATTGAAATGCTGTTAGTTTATGACAGCCTTTCATCAGGACTGAAACTTTTGGTGCCAACTTTCAAGAGCAGAATTCTCATCAGTTTTCTGTATTAACTGCTCTGGTAAACATGGTTTCAAAGACTGTTTCCTGCTTCAGGTGATCAAAGGGAATGCAGAGCTCTGCAGTGATTGTTGTGGTTGTGATGAATTCCTGGCCCATCCAACAGTGCAAAAAAGCTGTTTTACAGTCTCTTGTGTCCAGAAACATCTACAAATGAGCTTCCTGATGAGACTTTACTGCACTGCTGGCCACCCTTCAGTTTTTCCTGAAATCAGTAGCTTAAGTGGACTGTAGTGCAGTATCTATCTGCTTGATGGAGATGGGTCAGAAAGCTGTTTGGGCAGTGTATTAATGGAAGACTTAGTTGACTTCCAGTGTTGTTCTCCTCAACCTTCAAAATTTGAAAGCATTCTTATGTTCTTTCTTTTAAATTTAAATGAGTTAGGGAGTGTTGGGAGAGATTCTGCCTAACAGTGGGACAAAAGTTTTAATCAACTGTGTGTTTTGATACTTTTGTTGTGTGAAAGCAAATAGTGGTGTATATCAGTTTGCACACTTTCTCTGGGTTGAGCTGGAAACTGGAAATTCCTTTCGAAATAAATTCTTTCTGAGGAGTGAAGTCTGCTTGGTAGAGCAGACTTGCAACCAAACCAAATTGTCAAATGAGCCAACCAATGCAAAATCTAGTCTTTCTTTCAGCTGAAAAACTGGGAGAAAGCTAGTATTAGTTTTTCTTGTTTACTCCTTCCTTCAGTGCCAGGTACTTCCCAGTTCACTGCATTTGGCATTAAAATAAATGTTCTACACAGAACACGAAATGTTGACTTTTATTAATTTGTAGTGTAGAAATGGTCCGTGTGTCTTGCTGGCAGATGAAGCCTAATAATGTTGTGTTTGGAATACTTGTACCTTTCATTTTTTTCCCTTCCCTGCAGAAAATGTTGCTTTAAGAGCTGCCTGTTAAATTGGAAATGACCTTACTTGCTTTCAGTTATAAATAGCAGTATAAAGGAAGGGGATTCCCCTGCTGTCAAGCCCCATTCATGGCTTTCTATTTTGGTTAAAGCCGTGTCTTACAATGAGTGCACTGTGACTTCCAGCCCTCAGCATGCTGCAACAAATATAGTTGCATTCCAAAAACTGTACACATGAGGTCATAAGCAGGTAACGTGTCTCTGGTACAAGTCTTTTTGTTTTGGTTTTTTTTTTAGTTAGTGATGTTACTAATTTGTGTGTCTCATGTGTTCCTTTGGGCTCTGTTGAATCATGAGAAGCTGTTACTGGTGAAACACTACTGTGCCTGAAATTTGAAGAAAAGAAATCTTGTGTATATGACAGCTTGAAAGGGCAAGCCTTTTTCTTTGTTCATATTGGTTTCTCTTAGAGGGCTGTGGTTTTTGCACTGTTGTGGAAGTGAAGCACTTGAAATAAATGGCAAAACACCTTAGTCATGTTTTGATGTGTGTTCTATCTTTAAGACCACATTTAAACATAGTTTTAAAGATCTGTTATATAAATGTGTTAGTTTAGCTGTTTTATCTGTTAGTAAAAATATACCTTAACTTAATACTAGAAGTGCTAACAGTTCTCAGCCATTAAATTACATATATTGTGTATCTCACTAGCTGATCAGTTATCTTATTAAAATACACCTTTGTCCATGTGCAGGTTGGTACTGGTGACCAGTTTCCACCTCACCTTCATGTCATACTGTTAATATCTTCAACTGCAGTTCAGTAAGTGTGAATATGTTGGGAGGAAGCATTTGATCATTTAAAATATGATTGTGTGATTGATACTTGTTCTTGCAAGCAGTGCCACTGGACAACAGGATTCCTAATCAAAGGTTTCTAGTGGATTGTATGAGAAACCTGTAATACAATGTGAAAGGCTCTGTATTTGATAGGTGCATGGCAGGGCATAATTAGTGATATTCCATAGTTTTGTACATCAGTATAACCTAGTTTTGAAGGGAGAGTGAAGGCAGGCTTGGCCTCTGACTTCAAGTGTTAGTTAAATTGATTTGACATAAGTAGTAGTTTTATGTTGTTTCCCAAAACAAGACAACAAAACTGTGGGCAAAGGTAGAATTAGTTTGAAAAACATCATCTGTCATAGGCTCATGACAGTCCTTTTCCATCCTTTTGCTCATGTCAGACAAACTAAAACCAGATTTGTCTGGTTCAGCTTGTCAGTGATTGACACAAGTAGGTTATGAGTGATGATTGTACTTTCAGTTGTTGAGGTTAAGAAACAGCTACACTTGTGGGTTTTTAGTGCTCTTCAATACATAAAGGAAGCTGTTCAACTTCATTTGCTTCTCTTTGCAAAGCTATTCTGTTGCAGCCAAGGCCATTGTTTACATGTACCATGCATGAATTGAATGTTTTGTCCTGTATGAAATTAAAGAAGATGGTGGAATATGTGCTTGTTAGTAAGGTATAATTGTCATGACAGAACATTAGCTATCTCCTGATACAAGGATAATTTTGAGGTGATATAAATCATCAGATTTAGCAGTATTAACCACTGTCAGCTTTTTCTTATATTTTTGTTTTTGAAGGAAGCAGCAAAAGACCAGAATATTTGTACGAGTATCAGTCTGGGAGGATGTATGAAATGTAATTAAATAGCTGATCTGCATGGAAATGAAATCAGTTTTATGTGCTCCATCTGGGATGGCTCTAATGATTTTTGAGTGACCAGCTTATCAATATTCAGTACTTCTCTGACTGCGTAAACCATTTGAGAGCTGGGTCCAAACCAGTAATTTTTACTCAATGCTGCAAGGACTTTGACATGCACAAACTGAAGCATCTTTTAATTTCATCCAGATGCCATAGAAAAGAATCCAAATTCTCTGCTGCTCACAGTGTGCTGCTAGTATTTAACTGCAGATTGACTACAAGTCCTTACTGATCCCTGATCTGCAATGGGCATTGCATACACAGGAGAAGGCATCTCTGAGTATTCATTGTGGAATTTTGTAGCATGATACTACGTTCTCTGTCTTAAAAAGACAGGGATTGTAATTTCACTTTTTGAGAACAGCTAGTCTTGTGAAAATCCCCCAAGAGTGCAGCAAGTTCATCCAGTGCTACTGCAGTGCTGGCTGTGTTGTGTTCTCCAAATACAACTCCAAAGTTCCCATCCAGTGGATTACTGAAGTCTTACAGTTGCAGTGCTGAGACCTCAGAATTCAACCTGGCATTTGATGTTTGAGGTACTATTTCAGTAGTATCTCTGACAGGTCAGCAATACTTAAATGAAGTGAGATTGCTGCTGGCAGCAGGCACAGGATCATTCCAGTAAGGACTTGGGGTAAGATAGATACCTAACAATAGATTACAGTGTAGATTTGTTTTGAATCCCCAGTTATTTCTGGCATGGCTTCAGTTTTCTTAAATAAGATTAGCATTGCCCTTATCTGTAAATTCTTGAGATGAAATGACTTAAAATAACCTGCATAATGTTTATGATGTACTTTTTCCTACTGAGCCTTAAAACTGAAGGAAAGCTATTGATGCACGTTATTTTCTTTTAATCCAAGGGAAAAAAAAAAAACCTAATATTTTACATTCTTCTGTACATTACCCTCAGTAGATGTAGAATGGTGAATTGAAGGGCAGGTGCCCATGCTGGGAATATCTGATGTCTCTTGAAACATCCAGCTTTACTGCCTAGAAGAGCAACAGTGCTGAAGTGAATGGCAATGATGGCTGCTGTAGTTTCAAGACCAACAAATTACTTAATTTCCTAGATTTTTTTTTTTTTTTTTAAGGTAAGCACATGTAAAGTAACACTTGCAGCCTCTAACAACATGTTACAGTGGCATGTTCATGTACTGAGGTTGGGAGTAATGAATCCAGTCAGGAGTAAAGGGTACACTGTGTGTCTTGTGTATCTGCATGTAGGGTTGCTCTTGTATTTGCATCGCTGGATAACACCATCAGCAGCTTTTAAGTGCTGTTTAAACATTGTAATTCTTTTAACTTTGTAAGCATGTTGAAAGTTTCAAGGGTGAGTATTAAAGTAAGAAACATTTGTTAGACTTGCATAATGTGAATTTCAGTGATTTGGAGGAGAGATGAGGTCCATGAGGAAGCACTTGAGTTGTAGAAGATACATTTCTTCTCAAATTAACATTTTAGCATCAATGTTTTAACACTCACGAAGACTGAAAATATTTTTTTGGATTGCAGTATTTACTTCTTTACTGCTCTAGTGTAATTTCTTTGCTTAGTTTGCTGTGTGAAGTTTAGCCTAAAAATGTCAGTGCTGAATTGATGAGTTGCATGAGAATGAAATATGGGATTTTTAGAAATATGTAAAACTTGGCATTTCTTAAAGGCACTCTGTTACGATTTGGCAAAAATATTGTAGTTTTTGACAGCCTCAGACTGTGGCCTTCAGGTTCATAGATGTCAGTGAGGACAAATGACTTTGGCATTTAAGGAGAAACTGGATTCAGAAACAATTAGAGTCACTGCTTGAAGCGTCACTGATTCACTGTAGTGTTTTATCACAGATATCTTGAAAATTAAGATACCTTGTCTACAAGCAAGTGCTGGGTGATAGAAATAGTGACACTGCAAATCTTAAAATTATCTATCAAGAGTTTCTTCTCCACACATCTCTAATGTGAGCTTTCTTGGAAGCATTGATCAAACACTGTAAGTTTGCTGTAGCTCATGTGTGTTTGGACAGCAGTTGCTGCTGTCAGGTCATTCCAGCTCAGTTCTGCAATTTGAGCTACCCTAGTTTGTTATTAACTTTGCTCTGAAGGACTGAAATGTGGTTGCCAGAAGTCAAGTTGTTCAGGTTTTTCTGTTATTTGGCTTGGTGTGTCTGTCATTTTGGAAACCAGTGTTATAACATGCTGTTTCTTCCATGAACCTCTTAACTTAGGTAAAGTATTTGAAGTGTTTTTCTCCTCACGTCTCCCCACAGCAGTATTCTGATGTGAGTTAACATCTAAGTCTTGCTTGCTGCTGGACTGTCCTGTAGACCTGTTGCATTATTCAGAGATCTCAGATTAGCAGGAAGGAACCAGTAAGTACAATGGTATGGGGGAATATTTTACTGACATTGAATGCACTACATGCCTCAAAGCCAGATAGCACCAGTCAGGGTGATACTGTGTGTGCCTTGAGAAACCTGACAAAACACGTGGCCAATGCCAGCATTTATTTTATACTTAGCCTTTAGTGGTTAGCATATGTAGCTGATCAGTAATCAGAGTTTAGGCACTGCTACCTTAGAACTGTATTTTACATCTGGATTCCCTTAAAATACTAAATCTAAAAAAGAGCAGAAAATTCTCTTGGTGTATCTACCTTCTTTAGAGTCTTGCCATCTGTCCTGGAAACCAAGACACCATCTTAGGGGAAATGTTTTGCTGCATAACCTGTAAAATTGTATCAACAGGAGGAGGAGCACTGTAAAGTATCTAAAATAACAATATGATCAGATTTAATTTGACACCCTGGAGTTTGCTGCGAGGAACTTTTGTCTTTGACAGGACATCATGTGTATGAGTTTTCGCCTCATCTCAGTGTTCTTGGCATGTGAATTATTCACAGGAGTTATTTGTATACCAGTACATGGTAAATACATGGAAAGATTTGTGTTGTAGTACATTTTGTTACAGTTGCTTGATTTGGAAACAAGTCTTGTCATCTGAGCACCGTTCTTTCTAAATGCCCAGGGAGTGTCTTGTTAGGTGGCATTTCTAACCAGAGACTGGAATTCCTGCCCAGATGTCTGAGCTGGCTTCAGGAGCTGAAGCCCTGTAGCAGCTGACTTGATTTCCCCACTGATCTCATGCTTAGGGAGTTTTTGTCTTTTTTTTTTTTTTTCTAGTTCCCCTCTTGGCCACCTTTGTAGCTGGAGCTTTAGCAGGTAATGCTACAAGGCCTTTCTGCTTCAGGCACATGCAGCCTGTGTCATCACCAATGTGTGTTTTCTGTGATGAACAGCTGAACACATCACTCCATCTCTGATTTCAGACCACTGAGGCTGGGTCCCTAATCAGCAGCCTCAGGGTGGTTGGGTGCCTTTGCTGCTGTATGCTTTGTTTTGTTGTTGCAAAGTTGTGGATAAGACCAGGAATATCATATCTGAACAACTGCTCTGGAGGAAATGGCCTTATCTGTAGAGGAATGGAAAATAAAGAGAATGGTTACTGAAATAATTGTTATAGAAAAAAAAAATGTAAAAGGTTTTGGGGTTTTTTTATCAATTCATTAGGTTTTCCTTACTGGGAATGCCATAATAAACACAGTATAATATTCCAATCATATATCATGCTGCAATAGTTGGGTTCTAGAGAAACACCTGAACTGAAAAAAACCCCTGGTTTTTGTTGCCGGGATTTCATACTGTCATAAATCAGGAATGGGAAATGCTAGATTATTTTTTTTTAATCATTGCCTCAATTTACTATGAGAGGAGGCAGAAACATGAAAACACTTCAGTTCAAATGTGATGGGAAACTGCACATCTCCCTTTGATAAATCTATTGATACCTTCATCAGTTATCTTGCTCTGAAAAATAAGGTTTCTTCATCATGTGACAAGTGTTTTGACTTTTTAATTTTGGTTTGTTGTTGTTTTTTTTTTTTTTCCTCTGTTAATGAAGATGGGCATGGCAATTTAGCTTCCCCAATATTTTTTTTGAGGCCTTTTTTGCACACAAGCACATTCAAGTACAAATAAAATTAATTTTCTTCTCCCACTGCCATTTCTGTCTCCACTGGCATGGCTTTCTTCTGTCAATACAGTTGTTTCTTAGTATTAGTTGTATTTGATTGTCTGAATACTGACTTGAGTTTGATACTGACTTGATTTTGAAGTGCAAACACTCGGGCTTACTTGGAATTTTTTGCCCTAAAGATTGCTTCAGCTGCTTACTGCCCTGCTGATACTTATCTCTGGTATTTGGGGCTGCTACTATGTATATCAATGGTCAGGGCACTTGCCATGAAGTTTTGCTGCTTCTGTTCCAGAGTTGAAAACAACAAAGAAAAAAAAAAGTATCACTTAGTTTCTTTCCTTATCTCACTATTTATATATGTAGAGTAACTCTTAAAAACTCTGAGATTATTTAAATAGGCTGAATTATATGCTAGTTTTTAAGGAGTTCAGAGTGGAAATGTTGAGCCTGACAGACCCAAATGTAGCCAATCCTCACTGCATTGTCAGTCCAACAATAAAGTTACTGTTCAGACAGAGCTCCCCAGCTTGGCTTTCTGGCTTGCCAGGCTGATCTTAGGCAACTCTGAAGTTGCAACCAAAACATTCTTTGTTATAGTTCGGGCTCCTGCTGTGTCACCAACCCCACAGTGTTGCCCAAGTGTCCTTGACTTCTGTTCAGATGGAGTTCCAGGAAGTTTGCTGGTATGTTGTTGTTCAGCTTCTTCAAAAACCTACTACAGCCTCAGGTGATGTGTTTGTGTCCTGCTGCCAAGCATAGTTTCTTGCAGACAGGGTTGGTGACTAGATGTTAACAACTCCAAAATGTGCAACTTTTGGTTTAATATTTTTGTGCTGATGGCGCCTGTAGTTCAAAGGTTCTTTTTGTAAGAAAGAATTGCTCATAAAGTAGTGTAACCTAAGATGCAGAGCTAGCTTAAGCAGCCTAATAAAGAAAACTTCAATACTATGAGTTTTAGAAAGTTATGTCAGTTCATATTTGAAGAAATGTAAAGCTTGTAAGAAATTGGTGCTGCTGAAGAAATTGGTAAACCTAAAGGGGTGTTCTAATGAGTCTTTCCCTACTGCCTTTTCTAACAGTAGGGAAAGACCCCTTGGAATAGGCCTTGAAATATTTGTCCTGAATAAAGCTAAGGCATTATTCTTGTTTTAGTGTTTTAAAAGTCACAATTAAATCAGGTATAAAATGGTGTGCCTTTTAAGCAAACTGTGCACACTGGTTCACGTTCTCTGAACCTTCGAGATGATAGGAGGGCCTTTTGCACCTGCTTACATTTTAGCAGAATTCTTCTTCCTGTTCCTGGTACTCTGTTATTCCAGAGTTGTCTGCTTCTCTGCTTTTTCTCCCTTAGGTTATTTATGTGCTATTCTCAAAGAAAAACAGTCCAATTTATATGACTTTGAATATGATATTGAACTTAAGAGGTACTTGGTAATCAGGACATATCAGTCAACTCTATATATCTGGAAAGTTTTCTGATGTTTTCTGAGATATGGCTTATAGAAAAAGCTTGTTTCCTGAGAGGTAGGAAAGAGTGAGAGAGAATTTCAGTTTAAGTATTCTCTCAAATATTTTTGCCTTGTATATTCTTTCCATACTTCAAATAAATAGATAAGCTGTTCTAGCCAGTCAATTTCAGGATGTGTCAGAAGCTGTTATCTTCACACATAAATGGATGAGAAGTTAAATATCTTTTGAAAATTTAATAAGAAATATTGAGCTTAAAATATCTGCTTTGACTAAGTTAAATAAATGGACAAGATTCATTTAATAACTAAGAGGAGACAGAAGGAAAGCTTAAACATTTTAGGGGCAGTAAAATAATAGAACCCAAAAGTCTGAGGAGCTGCCAGGTATGCTGGGACTGTAGTACCAAATCATGATACGTAGTGTAGAGTGAAAAATCTGGTTTTATATTGTCAGTGCTTATATTATCTTACAACATAGTTCTTTTCCTGGAATTTGAGATATATAGGAATTAGAAATGCAGCTAAGAGAAGGAAACTTAGAACAGCTTTCAGTATTCCGGTGGTCATTGACTGGTATTTTTAATAGTTAAAAGGAATTACACACATCTATGATTTGTAGAGTCTTTTCCTCAAGGGTCCTTTAAAGAGAGATCTTATTTAGATAAGAGATGGGAACAGAGTTTAAGTTGTTCTTTCTTGAGTTGAAGTGCTCAACATTATGGAAAAAAAAAAGCTTCTGCATGAAATTATGTAAGATAAAGAACTTATTAGTGGAGTTTAATACTTGAGACTTCAAAGATTTTCAAGAAATGGGAGTGCCTCATGCATATTCCCTTTTAGCTTACAGAACAAACTTTGCCATGTGTAAAAGAGCTCTGGAGCAGGAGCTGTTCTGCCCCCTTTGTCAGCAGCTTTGGTTGCTGTCCCAGAACTGGGTTCTCAGCCTCCTGCAAGGTCAGTGACGTGCTGCTTTCTGTGTGAGGCAGCAGCTCAAGTGGGCAAAAGCTGTGGAAACTTGCTCTGCAGCTGAGGCCTTTTTCCATATTTCTGCAACTCTTTTGTGCTGGCTGGGAACTTTATAAACACCTGCCATGATCAGATCTTTAAAAAGTCTTGGGAGACTTTTAGAAAACTCTAAAGCTAGAACTGACTCTGCGTCATAACCATGGATATTGTTGGTCATCAAAAATGCTTTCCCTGCCTGGGTAAAAAGCTAGTATATGCTTTTGTAAGGTTCTTGCAAGAAAGCTCAGTGTAAATTGAGGAATAGATTGATTTTTGTTACTTGGAATCTTAATTTTATTTTACAGTTGGGATTTAAAAATGGTACCAGTAAATGGTACCAATGAAAAATCCAGTAAGCAGTTTATTAAGGTATTATGCAAAACAAAGAAAGCTTCCTGTTTTGCAATCACGTGCAGGTGTTGTGTGATGAGTTTATTTGAATTTTTTTGCTTTCACTAGATGGTTAGATACATCTAATTTTGAAGCGGATTATAAAATACCAGACTGAATTTTAATTGCATATCTAGACTTAAGAGGGCCTAGTTCCAGAAGGTGCTTTCATCACTGGCATCCTGTTTGTCTTTCTTCTGTGATACTCTTGCCAGAATATCTGAAACAAAATTCCTTCTACCCTACTTTTGCTTGGGATCTGAGGAGATCTATTCTAGGTGAGATAAGAACAGTAAAAGAAGTGTTTGTTTACTGAGGGAAGTTCAGTAGGTGACACAGTGATGATGTGGCTCGCTTGGAGTGAGGGACTGAAAACTCTGTGGAGAAATAGGCCACAAAGCCTGTTGAGTTACAGGCTGGAGAGAAGCAATGGTCACTACTGTAAACTGAGTTCCTCTGGAAAATATCCTTCAATACAGAGCACAGTGAAGAGCTTGCTGTAACTTCCTTGTGACCACACATGTCCTTGCTCCATGTGCCATACACCCTGTCTTCAGTGTTTGTATTGCTCGGCTGCTAGCACACATCTCCATCCATGGGTTGGCATGAAGGCACCTTAGAACTTCAGCAGGAAATCCAAGTGAGTTAAATTGTATATGGATCCCATAGGAAATGGCAGTACAGGCTGGGGTGCTCTTGGGCATTTAGGTGTTTTTTCTGTGAAGTGCTTCAAATTATGCTGCTGCTGTCTTCAAGTAGGTCAAATGATTTGAAGTTCATATGAGTGGTGTCAGCAGGGTAACACATGCTCCTTTAGAAGGTGGTCAGGGAAGTAAATAGAAAAAAAGATGCATTAGTGCCATGGAAAACCAATAAATATAAAATCTGACAAATTAGTTCTACACTGATTGTAAAATTAATTAATTGTAAATTAATTAAAATGAATTGATTATAAAAATTCTTTAATCAAATTTCACTGACTGTAGCACTTCTCCCAGTGTTTCTATGACTTGAGTTTTGATGATATACTTGGGTTACTCTCAGAATAACTCATGTGGTGATGTGCAGTCTCTGAAGTTAAAATTGTGAAGGTCTATTGATGTAAGGATCCAACTGGTGCTTGGCTGTCAGTGGTTGAGCTGAATGAGGAGAAGTAGGACGAAATAATTGTCTGTAGTTTTTCTTCCTTATTGGAAGCACTAAGGGATCAAATTCAGTCTTCACCAGATAGAAAACTCAGTAGGATTTACATTCACTCAGTTTAGATTCAGGGAGAGGTGGCCCCTTGGTTTTTTATTGTTCACTTCGACTCTTTCGAACCATCTGGGGATTTTACTCAGACTCTCTCTTCTCCAGGGGTTGTGGTTAAAAGAAAGGTGTCTGCAAACTTGTCAGTACAGATTTGTCACTGTCAAGTTATAGCTGAATCTTGATCTCATTATTGTGAGCTTCTGTTCAGTGTAACAAGAGGTCAGCCATCCTCCCATTTATGCAGGGGAAAAAAACCCCAAACAAACCCTGTGTTTTCGTTGCAGTTGTTGCTCTAATGTAAAATTGTTTGAGGTAAGTTGAGTTAATTGGAAGGAGAGAGGCTGGGGTGTCTCAGTCTTCATTTGATGCTATAATTCTTTTAATGCTGCAGCTGCCTCTGCAACCTCTTTTTCTACAAACCACTGCAACTGTTGTGGTCTTGGCTGTTGTTTTCAATGTGCACTATTGCTTCTGTGTTTAGCACACTTAACTTGTTCATCACCTGCATGCTGTCAGCTTTCTCTTTTTTGCAGCCTGAATTTCCTGACTTGGCTTTTTGCTTGCTTGCTGCAGAAGGCTCTTAAGGGAACAGTGTTAGAAAGGTCAAGTTTCTTTAGTATGATATCTGTCGTTTTTTGTTACTTTAAGTAATTTTTTTCTCTTTCCCATTTTCAAATATTGTAAATTCTTTTCTATACCCAATGTAATTTTTCAGTTGTTACTTAGAGTTGGTAGTAATTAAGGGTGCCATGCATGTGGTTGAGGTCAGATTTTGGTTAAGAATTAAACACAGGATCTGCTTAATATTGCTAACATTCATTCAGGTACAAGTGAGGGGCTGTATTTCTTCCCACTGCATCCAGGTGAAGTTGGTTCAACTGAAGATCTGAGCATGGATCAGCAAAGGGGTGACTTTTCCCTAACACTAAAGGACAGGGACTCTGGTGACAGGGCAGCAAAAGCAGTACTCCTGCAGGGGATTGACTTGCATAAGGCAATTGTTTTGGAGAGCCACAAGGGGTGGTTTCCCAGGTGTTCAGCCTCCTGGGGTTGTGCGTCCTGAGCTTCTTATCATCAAATGTGAATGCCACAGACAGTTTTTTCAGAAGCACTACATGGAAGGAGGAATTGCTGCCAAACCCTTCTCTTTATCTTCCCCTTCAGCCTGCTGTTTTCTACCCTCTGGTCTTCAGGCTGCACAGTCATTACTGGTCCTTTGAAAGCTGTGTATTTGCTTTGGAAAGGGCACTGTTATTCCTCTCTATATCCAGAGAAAGGAGGCAGCTGAAGCAATCTCAAGCTATCAAGCACCTGTGCAAGGCTGTGAAAGATTTTGTAGTTTGGATATACAAAAGAAATACTCAGTTCTGGTCCACTTCCTTTTGTGGTTTGTGTGGTTGGTTACCCTTCCAAGGGTGAAGAGCTTGGAAACCACAGGACTTTGCTTTTATCTGGGCTTTATTGAGAGTGTGGTGGCCCTATTTTATGTCTCAGCCTGGTGGGGAAAGGGTCTTCTGCACTAATAGGGAGAGGAACTAATCTCTTCCTATCTTGAACTGAGGAGTTAGTACAGGCACCTTTGAAGGCTAAAAGGTGTGACAAACAAGGTGTACAAGTTCTCCCTTGTAATGCCTGGTTTTATATCTCTGTAAGGCTTAACCCAGTCCACAGGAACTTTCCATCAGGACTTTCATGTTTACTCTTAACAGTTCTCTTGAACACGTGCATTGCCTTTTAGATTTAAATAGTGTAATCTGAGATGAGAGCAGTATAGCAGCACTAAATATATCCTTACAGCAGAGCCCAGAAGTCCAACATTTGGAATCTAGATTTTGAAAATAAGAAGGACTTTGATATTTTTTTATAGCAATACCATGTAAACAGTTATTTTTCATGTGGTAGTGTAATTTAATTTTAATTTATTTTCTACAGACTCCTGAGGTACTATAAGGGATGTAGGAGGTGGTGTGATGGAGTTAATGTGAAGGAAATCAATTTAGGCTAAATGGTAGTGTTTAATTTGTGGGGACTATGGATCTACTTAAGTAACAAGGTGTCAGAGTGTAAGTTGTAGGCTGTCATAATTGTCCTGTAATGCATAATCTATTCCATTTGATAGCAGAAATGGTTGAAATTGTACTGAAGCATCCATAGTGGAATGTGTTAATTGAATGTTAATGGAGAAACACATGGTTGGTGAAGATTTCTGTATAATTATTGCATGAAATTTTGCATGCTGATTAAGCAGTTAAATTTTGTCTTGTCATAAAAAATGTGGCATAGAGTAGTCTTTGAGGCCCAAGAAAGCCTGAGTGGCTGCAATTGAATTTTATTGCGTTTTATAGTAAGTGCTGAAATGAAAGACAGTGGTGTTTGGCCTCTGTTCTTTGTCCAAGTTTTAACTATTAACTTTCTATGGTTGAACTGGTGGTGTATTCCAGAGGTAAGAAAATTACCTAACATAGCTGGATTTTGCTTGGTTTTTAAACCATAGCAGTTTTCACTGCTAGGATTCTCCTGACTGAGCATGTGACACGTAGTGAGGAGAGACACAGCCAGAAAGAGGCAGCTTTGCAAACTGCCTTTTCCAGATGAAACCTGTGGGAGCACGTCAGGAGCATAAATGACCTTCAGTGGTGGGACAGCAAGCTCTGCACTTGATGGGATTTTTCTGCATTGCAGATGCTCTCAGATACGTTGGTTGCAAACTAATGTTCCAAAAATGGACTTGGCTGTCAGGCCACTTTCTAGATCGTTCTAATGAAATTGTGGATGTTTATAAGGATTTGTGGGCAGACATGAGAAATGATGTCAGCTCTGTGAGGCAGCAAACGGGAAGGGAATAGGATGCCAGCTTCCTCTTGCGACATGTGTAAGTTCGTTTTGGTCTTCCACTCAATAAATAAATAATTTTGAATAAAGCTATTTGTAGTCAAGGTTGTTGATCAGGTAGGCTAGAAATGAAGAAGATAAACAATTGAATGTCGTTAAGAACATTTTAAGACTTAGGTTTCCCTGGCTGAGGACAATTACAAGCAGTAAATAGGTTTCAGATTTGGAAATCTCCCCATATGGAGTGCCTGATGTAAATTGGTTGCTTCTTTTGCTTGCTGGTTGTTGATATTGTTTGAAAGGACTGTGTTTTTTTCTTTGAGAATGCTAGGAAAGAATCAGTGAGCTTTGGTTCACTGACTGTAATCTCCTCCACTTTTGTCTTTCCAGAAACCCTATGCATGTAACTAAGGTGGTATTTCATGGCCTAGATTTCAGTGTTTGCCTGCCTTTTCATCATGCTCACAACTGTATGTGAAACTCCAGGATTAGAATCTGTTTTGATTTTCTTTCCACTTGGCTAGGCTGTCATTTAGCATACCCAAAGTCCTCTCTTGGATAGTAGTACTAAAAAATGTACTTATTTACCTTTCTGTGGTGCATTTTGTAAATTCCTTTTCTTAGGCTCATCTTAGAGTGGATCAAGCGAGACAGTGGAAAGCCTTGTATGAAGCAAACCATGCCAGAGTCAGGAGTGATTAAACTGTGGCTTTAAACAGCATCACTGTCAAATTACCTGAAATTATCTAAAAATCCTCTAACAAAGCATGTATAACATATTAAAAGGTACAACAGGTATTAATCTTGGCTAGAGCATGCCAGTGATATTTTTTTCCCCCATCTCTAAATGAAAACATTACCAGAAACATTTGCAGCGAAGTAGAAAATGGAGTTAACAGTGCAGGGCTGTGTTGAACAGTTAGGGGCATCAGAACTCCACCACTTCTTGCACAATGTGGGCCAAGCTAAATCAGCTGATTTACCAGATAACTCTCTGAGCATGGGCATGATCGGCCACACCTTGCATTGTGCATCCAGAATTAAGTTGCTAAATGAAGAACACTGTACATACTGGTCCAAAAGACCCAATTTTATTCGAAGTATTTTTGTACGAAAGAATTCTCTTTCACCACAGTTTAAGAAAAAGAAATGCCCCGCCCTGACTTCAGACTAACAGCAAAACAACCCTTGCAAACAGTTTTCCAGAGAACTCCTCAAGGCAGTCTTTATTCTCATCTAACACTAGACAGTCCTTAGAAATAAATTTAAGAGCAGTACCAGGATGGCTGTTTGTCTAGAAAAAGAACACAAATTTCCTGTTATCTTTAGGAGGTATCAAATAGCACAGTAACTAATTGTCTTGGAATCACTACTTCTGTTTTTAAAATCTAGTTTTGTTTGGAAATTTGGCCACTTGTTGATGAACATTCTGACATTAGTGCCCACAAATCTTACTTACAGAAAAGATAGAAAAACAACTATTCTGAATATCATTCAAATTTACAGCTTGTGTGGGAAGGCGAATTCTTTGGGAGACTGAATCATGTAGTCCCCTGAACATTTCTGGAAACCTTCTTATTATTGGAAGTTTCTTTTTGTGTGAATATTTAATTTGGAGCAGGGACCTTTGAAAACTTAGATTTTATAGTTCATAACCACAGAAATACAGATTCTTTTCCTCTGGGCTAAATTCAAGTATTGTTAGCTCATATCACCCCACTGCAGTGTATTGGAATCCAGTCACAACTGGAATTTGACCATGTGGCTGAAACGTGCTTTGCTTGTTGACAGTGTCTCCTCATTCTCCAGCTCATATTGCTGTGCACAATGCCTTCTGTGAAATAAAGCCCTGGAATTACAGTGGAAGTTTGTTCTGGACAACTGGATTAAAGCAGGGCTTTTGCAGCCACAGAGGAGGATATGGAAGTACAATGTCACTTCAGTAAGTTTTTACTGGTGTAACTTTTAGCATTCAGCTGTATTGTGCAGTAGGGAGAATTGTGTGGTTGCACATACGGTGTCTTCTTCTAAGGGTGGTTTAGGGCCTTGGCATCTCTGCTGTAATTGTCACTTTGAAAGGCTGACAGCTTGCTCTAGCCCTCAGAGGGGTGACTGCATTGATGAAAATAGTGAAAATGGACCATGTGACAAAACAACTGCTTGTTTTTTGGACCAGTGGGAGAGCTGGGAGTGCTTCTAAATCCCTGTGGAGAATGAGAGATGCCTTGGAACATGTCTGAAAATGTGGCTGTTTCAAAGGAGTGCCTGGTAGGGGGAATTGGAAAGCTATTGTGGAGCAGTTACTGCCAGAAATTAAAGTTAGAGGGGGGAAAAAACCTCCTTTGCAACTTGAAGATGAAAACTTCAGAGAAACTGGGCTTCAGGAGGAGAGCACAGAAGTTTCTGGGAGAATTATAAACCACCCCATGACCTTGAAGAAAGCTGTTGTGTTTTTGTGAGGGTACATTTGGCTCCCTTGTGGTGAAAGCCCCCCAAGTTGCCAAGGTCCTGGTTGTTTTTAGACTGGCTCTCTTTGCAGCTACTTCCATCTCTGAAATTCTTAAGAGTATCTTTTATTGTCTTAGAATTGCAGCCTTTGGGCAGGTGAGCCTGGCCAGGTGTGTCCCTTTGTTCCCCAAAGCCTGATTTCTGTGAAGGTTTTTTGCAGCAGTGACCTGTCAGTTCAACTGAAGCACAGATGTCAAGGCAGAAGGTTCTGCAGATACAGCTATTAGTTTATGGTTTTTCTGTTACCTCGATTTTGTTATAAAATTTGATTTTATTGTTTTGAAGTCTACTCTGTGGTAGTTGTATAGCACCCTTAAACAAACTTCCTTTGTACAGAGGCATTTCATCTCAGCTCTTTTGTTTCATGTGTCAGTATTGCTTATCAGATGACTTTGTTTTTTTTACCATTTTTTTAATGGTTTTCTCTTCTGCCTGTGTTACAAACAAGTTAGGATTAATATCATACATACCCGTGTGTCTAGGGAAAATAATGGAAGAACAGTGAAAAAACCTTCACTTCTGTTTTTCCCCATTTTTTTCCCCACCTGCTTTCCCTGTGCCTAGTATTTCAGTATCCTAATTTAATTGAAGTAATTCAGTCACTTCAGGCACATGTGTCCTTTGCACAGAAGGCATAAAAGCTCAGAGACATAGACTGTCCATCATAATGTTTTTTCACTTCTCCAACCATCTGGTTGTTGTGACAAAGCATTTCCTGTTACCTGAATTTTTTTAAGCCTTCATTTCTGGGTCCATGCCCCTACAGACTTTTGCAATAAGAGACTAATGCTCTCCACCTTCATAGATTTCTGTGCAGTTGCAAAGATACAAGGAGGTGGAAACAGTGTCAGAATAGATGAGCCTTTCTCAAATGCACTGGCTAAGCTCTAGGCAATCATGGAGATTTCTGCAGATTTAAGATCCTGATCTTTGGTCTTTTCCCTGAGAGGGAACATCTCCCTTCCAGCAATTTAGAAACATTTCAGAAGAGTTGGATGTTGTGGAATTGAGTATTTTACATTGCTAAAACTTTGCTCCTCTGCCTATTGTGTGAGTTTCTTGAGGCTACACTAATGCCATACAACATTTAGTCTTTGTTTGATCCTACAGTGGTGCTTCTAAATACAAGACTTGATCTGTCATCTTCCATGCCCTCAGACTGATGTGTCCCCTGTCATTTTGTAACCCAGAAGAAAGTTTCCTCTGTAAATATTTGCCAGTTACCAGTTTAGGGCAACATTCCAAGTGGCAAATATGTCAACCAGAAGTGTAGTACTTCCCACATGCTGGTCCTCAAGCCAGTCCAAAAAGAGCATTTGGCTTGGACATTCTTGGCAGAATTGCTTCCAAGAGTTGTTGTCCATCTGCTCGTCAGCTAAGTGCTGTGCAAGGAGCCAATAACACAGTTGTAGAAGACCTGAGTGTTAATCATTCATAAGAACAGCTGGAGTGAAAGTAAATCCAGAACACAACTCTGACTTGGGCTGCTCTGAATTTTCAGACAAGTTAGAAGCTTTGCTTCCAGAGTGCACTATGACAGAAGTAGAATCTATCACTTAAAGCATAATGAGAAGCATTTAAAAGTTGCTATGATAAAACCCATTTAATATCTAATCCACAGATTTAGAAACAGGACAATAAAGATGCAAGTTGAATTCAGGTATTGCAGCTTGGCTTGTTGACCTGTTAAATGCTGCCTACCAAAGTACAGGTGCATTGTTTCACCAGTTTTCATGGACATGCTCACTTGCTCTGTTCATTCAAAATGGCTTACATGTAATGTGCTAATCATTAACTTAATGTTGGTTCATACATTCCTGTGATCTGTGACCAAAATGAGTGGTACTGAGCAGGTATTTTAGTGTTATATTCAACAGTCATTTGCATGCTTGGTAGACAATTTTATTTTAATTTTAAGCTATGAGCCTTTTCACAGCAAACGCTCTCTGGGCAGAAGTTTCAGACTTTTTTGCATCTCTGATTTAGAGCCGGTTCTCTGGTTGCTGGGTTCAATCTGTAGCTGAGCTCTTGCATTACTGGACCTCCAGGTGTGAATGTTACACATCAGCTTCATTTCTCATTAATTGGAGTCTACCTGGATTGGCTGTTGCTTTCCTCATGTGGCATAATTCATGTGTCTGTGGCACTGAGGTCAGTTGTCACTCATGTGCTAACTTGATCCAATAAAACCATTAAATGCAGACTTGCACACAGGTGATGATTATCAAATTTTGCTTTTAGTGCAAATTCTGAATGTAGTGTTTCGGCTTTTTGGCAGAGAATGGGAAAAAGGTTAGGGAGTGTTGTACGGAGTAACTCAAGGTCCCAAAACTTTGCTCCATGTTTCAAATTGCCTGCACTGTAAGTGTTGGCTTGCATTCATCTTCCTTGTTAAACGTCTTTTTCTGCCCAAGTGTTGAATATGGGCTTTGTATGCTTGGAGAATTAATACACAGGAAACATGTCTTTTCTGAAGTGAGACTTTGGGATGAAAACCAGAGAGATTTTAGCAGAGCAGTTAAGACAACTCGACTGAGTTATAACAGTAATTTCTCCTTTCAAAATCTGGAAGCAATAAACACTCCTGATGTGCTTTTTGAATGCAGTGGAATCAGTCCCTTGGGCAGATGTACGGAAAAATCTTTTGGAATTAACTTTGGATATCAGCTCTATGTTATTGTGAATATGCTGACTGGAGCTAAGAATGCAATGTTTTACCTCTTCCTTTCTAAAGCTTTCCTTCTGTGCACACTGATGTTACAGTGTTACAGTGTTTCAAAAAGACTGTTTAGGAAAATTGCTTGACTTAGTTGGATTTTTGCCTTCAAATCCAGGACAGTGAATGGAAAATCAGTGAAAATATATCTTTGTGGCATCTCTGTTATTCAAAGTGTTAGAAGTCAGTTCATTCTTCCGTACAAACGGTTTGATGTGTTGCTGACATGCCGACAATGCGGAGCAGTTCTGTTTTAATTTATTTTGTGCTCGGTGGTTTTGTTTTGTGGGGGGAATTTTGATTGAGGTTTTTTTGGTGGTTTTTTAGCCGTGAAATCCTGCAGCTGGACAGGGCAACCATGCAGGTAAAGGGCATTGTCTCCATCTGCAGCCACAGTGTTGCAGGTCTACAGTCGCCTTAAGCAACTGAAACCGGCTCTGAGTGACCGAGATTGTTGAGTACTTGAAGTTTTTTGCAGTATTTAGGTGGCTTAGTTGACATGAAGGCAAACAATGCTTTCTCTTTAGCAAATTCCCTCGGGGTGACCTGATTTAAGTTTCTTCACAGCAAGATTATGGGAGTCTGGGCTGGTCTGTGGAGGAAGCTTACAGGAGGCAACTTCAGGGTGAACCATAGTGGGGCAAGAGATTTGAAATGGAAGCAGCTTCAGTAGGGGGGTGATTGAGAAGGGCATTACTTGGGATTTGACAGTCTGTGTACACAGCTGGGGGCCTGACTTGGTTCAAGACCATATCAGTGCACAAGTGTGATGGAAATCTGCTTGCTCCTTACCCTATTGAATAAATACAAAATATTTATATAAAACCCCTTGATCTAAGACCGCCACATATCTAGAAGTAGGGGAAGCACGCTGAAAAGGATTATTTTGTATTCTCCAACCTAACTCAGGTGCTGTCTCATTCCAGAAACGTGCTTGGAAAGGT
The DNA here is from genome assembly GCA_013400275.1 of Rhadina sibilatrix. Lineage (NCBI taxonomy): Eukaryota > Metazoa > Chordata > Aves > Passeriformes > Phylloscopidae > Rhadina > Rhadina sibilatrix. The sequence continues at coordinate 433,750 of VWYO01004903.1, forward strand.
CAGTCTGTCAAGACAAGGCATCTCTCCTTCATTTACTGGGAGAGGGGAGTGAAAAGGAGGTTTTGCTTCTCAGATTTTCAATTTCTATTGAGTATTAACAGTATGTATTTCTTAGGTATGTGTTTTCCAGCATTGCATCTCCTTCTTCCCCATTTAAATAGCCCTTCCTGACAGTGTTCTCCCCTAGGACACAGTAAGTGCTGTTCATCCTGTCTGTGAATGCTGCAAAGCATCATTTTTGTTCTTTAGGGGACTTGAAGGGAAGTAATTAAAATGACAGGAAGTGCTTGGGACTGAAAGATTTATGGCTGTGGAAAGATCCTATGAAATTCAAAGCATATTTGAATCAGAAAGAATTGATTTGGCAGCTGCATAGTTAAAGAAGTGCTGTTTCTTTCTGAAATGTTAACTTAATGTCCTCCAAGGCAAATCAGGCAGAAAGGGAACTGCTTTATACATTTCTGGTATAGTGAACAGCAGTAATGTGTACAGTCTGTAAACACACTAAATTCTCAGTCACTGAGGAACACTAATAAGTAGTAGTGATTAAAGCTGCCTTTTAAATTCTCCTTCCCCCAGTCACATCAAAAGACATGTACCTCCTTCAAGAAGTGAATGCAGGAGGCAGACACTCAGCTTCATCTGTTTGATGTGTCTTGACTCACTTGCATAAATGGCTGTTATTTGGAGAGGAAAGTGTATTGAAAGTAGTTTAGAAATCATGGTTAATGTTGAAATTTTGCATGGGAGGCTTGATACCAAGTCATGGTACTGGGAGAGCATGAGTTTCAAGCATACAAGAAAATCAGCAAGTTGTGCCTTGGCCTTTACTTCCCCCAGAAATGATTTATTGGATGTTCTCCACATTTTCTAGTGTTCTGAAGTACACAACTGATGGTGTTTTCAGCATGGGGTGTACCTTGGGGTGTATCTCCCAAACTGGCTTTCTCCTGTTGTAAACTTCTCACCCTGCCTGTGTTGAAAATGTTTGATGTGCTGGTGTGATGGACTGTGGAGAACAACTAGGCTTAGCTAAGGCTGTGTGTGCTTGCATGTCTAAAGCAACAGCATATGTGGACATACACATATGTATGTAGAGTTGGCCCAGAATCACTTCTCCCCCACCTCAGTGTAGTTGCATTTTTTTTGGTAACCAGGTTTCATTCTCAGGTCTAGGACTGGTGCTGTTTGTTTGAAGGTTCTCTGTAACGCAGACTGGTCTAGTCCATCAAAGGTTTGTTGGTATGTGAACAGAAAGGGATTTTAATTTGTTTAATATCATTCTGGTTTGAGTTCAAAATGCTTTCTCACTCCATACATCATAAATTTATATGCTAACATGAACTTTGAATATTATATTTGTGATTCAGTGTGTTTCCTTTGGGATAGTTCATGTGTTGCCTAAATTAAGTGGTTAACAACTTGGTGTGAAGATACAGAAATTTTACAAACCACTGCTCTTTAAAGGGAGGCTCTTCAGTCTACTGAACTAATGAGGATAGTAGAAAAATGGAAGATACAAGTTTTATGTCTGTTGAAGCTGGGTTTCCAACACTTTGTATGTGGACTCTCTGAACTATTACTATACTAACCCTTTGGATGCAAACATAGGGCAGCCCAGCTTTCCAGGAGTATGTTTGTAAAGTTGGCAGACTTCCTGTTAGTCATGCCAAAGAAGTAACTTGTATTTTTTGTCTGCTGCATCCTGAGTGGACCATGTGAACAGATTTAGCTGGCTGAGTTTGTTAACTGCAGACAACTTGAGCATTACACCACTGGAATGGCAGGTGCCCTGTCTTGGTAAACACGCTCTGAAGAAAGTGTACCAACAGCAAAAACCTGGTGCTGTTTTCTTGTGGGATTGTTTATTTTTTTTCTTCTCTCTCTCTCTCACCTGCCCACTGAAAGGTTACTTTTGATATTTTATTGCCTCTTCAGCTCATGCACCAACCCTGGAGATGAAATCTCAGCTTCTAACAGCCATATCACCAACATGGCCATATCAGCAATGGCTTTATTGGTGAGTGTTTAGGCAGCAGTGGATGATGAATTGCATGTCATCATTCAAGGTGGAAGTGTTCACATTACAGACAATCTCACTGGGGATTGGGAACACAGCCTGTTATATAACCTGGATTGATATGCCTTTTGGGATAAGTAGTTTGAAAGGAAATGTGAACCCACTCTAAAATATTGAGGATAAAGGTTTGAGGCCTGAGTGATTCATGACTTAAAAACAAAGGAGAAGTGCAAGTTCCCATATTGTTGTTTTTATGGTAGTTGCTTATGACAGCTAAATTAACACTTTTTCATAAAGGTCATGCAAAACGTACTATTTTTTATTTATATTGCCATAGGAGAGCAGAAACTTAACAGGTGCCACTGAACCAGTGAATCTTTGCATAAGACTGCCGAATAGCTGATTCTGTAATGTTTAGCACCTTAAATGGATGAGAAATCAGATTAATTTTGACTTGAGTGCAAGTACATATTTGGATATTCAGTGTGTACAGCACCAAAGTATGGGAAGAAAATAGTCCCTGTGCTGAGGAATTTCTGACAATGTGGAGTTGTGTTCACTGCTCAGGTGTTGGTATCCAGCAGAGCATTGCAACTGCTTTAAGGCAAGCTGCTGTTCTTAGGAAAAGCTAGGCTTAGCACCTTGCTTACATTTGTTAAACTGCTTGCAGACTGTCTGTTATGAGATAAAGGATAATATTAACATGGATTCTAAATTGTAAAAAGTCAGAAACTACAGTTAGTGTGAATGGCACCTTGGTGAGGAGAGTGCCATGTACTCATTATTGAGGACCTGTTTTTTCACATTTTTACCTGTCATTTTAAGTTACTATACATTGTATTATACAGTTGTAAATTATGTGTTTAGCTCTGCTTTTAAAAGACTGTATTCTAAGCTCAAACCTATGGCCAGAGATTTTAGAATAAATGAAGAACCCTTGATGGCTGTAGTAAACTCCTCACACATATTGCTAGTCTGGCTTACATGATAGTGATTGGTACTTGTCATTGTGTGGCCACCTCCTGCAGTGGTGTTGGGAGGGTGAGGGTCACTCATGTGGTGACAGGACAGTAGCTGGGTTTGACATGTGGCACCTCCCAGTGCATGGTTCTGAGGAGGGCAGGAAAGGCCTGGCTGCAGTCAAGTCAAACTCACTGCTTTCTATCAGACAGAAGAGGATTTGCCATTTGATGCCAACAAGGCAACTGTTCTGGGCAAACAGTTTTAAAGAACTTACCAAGGGTGACTGAATGTGAATATTTGCTGTAGCTTTTTCTGAAGTAGTAGCTGTAATAAAAATCATAGTAATGAAAAGATTAAAAGTTACCATTTAACTTTAACCTTAGTAGGAGTACAACTTACTTTAAACAAGATGGTTCCTAGACAACAAAATTGGGACCTTTTTGTTTTAAATTAGATGGGAAGCTGGAGTTCAGAATAAACTTTGAATAATAACTGCTCCTTTATGAAAAACTGTTGATTGCTCTTGAAGAGCCCTGAACAGAAGGCAAGGAATATTTGCCTGACAAAAAGTTCATATTCATGAAAACAGATGAACATTAATCACAGAAAGTTGAGTCAGCAGCATAACGCAGGAGATGACATTTACATAATTTTGAAAATTAGTCAGTGTGTAGTTGACTTTAAATGATCACAACAGATACTTTTTTCCTGCTATATGCAGACATGAAGCCATGAGAAGAAACTAATGCCATACTTTGCTCTTGTGTTGCAGAATTTACTTGTTCTACCTTGTCAGACTTCCTCAGATGTGCAGGTTGTTGTAAGGATTGATAGCTGAGAAACAGTAGTTAGGAGATTATAAGAGTGAAGCAATAATAGGTCCTGAGGGGCTGAAAGCTGAGTTTTGGCAGACCAGTGCAGGGATGAGCTACCACCATCTGTGAGGTTCTCAGAAACCTTCTGGGCTTGAACCACCACTTAAAAAAACTTCATAGTTTTTAAGGAATAACATTTTATTCCAAGTAGGGAAGAATTGTATTTGAAAGTGTGGTTTCATAAAGGGAGTAGTCAAATTTGCCTAAATGCTGAAAACCTTGTAATAGGTGAATTATGAAGTATTCTTGAAGGAAGTAACAGAGACAGGTAAGAAGGAACTAGGATTTAAAGAAGTCATACACTACAGAACTTCTTAATTAGTACCAGCCTGAAACAGCCATTCAATATCTTTATTATGTGCAGTGAACATAGTTTAGAACTTGATCATAGAACTAAGATTCCCAATGTTCCAGATGGCCTAAACTAAGCTTCCCAATATCCCAAAGTAACTATTCCTTCGTCTGTAGCTTTAAAATATTAAGCTATTATCAGACCCATTTAGCAGAGGTAATGCAGTGAAGGGGTGGTGAATGCCAACAGGATTAAGACATACCCTGTGTAATGGACCATAGATTTGGATTTGGTTATGGTGAAAAAAAAACCCCAAACCCACACAATCAAAGAAGCACAAACAAAAAGAACAGCCCACAAAACACAGCATAGGAAAAACACACATCATAAACCCAAAGGAAATACATGAGCAGAAATGTCTTCCACATTCAGAAAATGTAGTATGAGATGGTGCTGGAATTTATGTTTAATCTCATTGAGCCTGAAATCCAAGTGCTACTGAATTAAACTGTTACCACCAAGACTTTAAAGAATACCTAGGGAATATCTATAAAGGCAAAACTGTAATTTACTTCTAATTCACAGAGTAGGAATCTGCAGCAGAATTGAGAAAGTACATTCTACTTCATTGCTTTTCTTTAGTCAGTTTTCTTGTTCTGTGAATAACATCACTAGCATTTGAACCAAAAGCATTTCATAGAAATGTAGCTGCAGCTATGGAAAAAGAAGGGGAGGGGGGAGCCAGAGGGCTACTGCTAAGAAATACTCCAAATATTCAGAAAGCCCTGTGTAAACTTGTGGAATTAGGTGCTTTATATACTCATTGCCCCCACCCTCCAACAGATTGTAAACAAATCCCGGGTTCAGGGCAGCTGCTTTGCTGACTGGGCTTCTGGGCAGTCTAGTTCCATCACTGACTACATTCCAGGAAGTGAGGACAATAGAATGAAAAAACAGTGATTAATAGTTTTTTTAGGGTCTCTTTATCTCCGTGTTGATAAGTTAAAAAATATATGGCTGCTTCAGCAGTAATTAACCCACTTGAAAAATGGATGTTGTTTCCACAGTCGCATTTGTTCCAGCTAGTCTTAAAATATATCATAGTACAAGCAACTTCTGTTTTCCTCAGACTCCACAAGATAGATTCATATTTCTACTCTTAAGTATTCTGATGACTTAAAATCTACTATTTAAAATTGTCTTTTTGAAACATATTCCATTCATTGAGTTACTCTGGTAGTATGTGCAAATGAATTGTGTTGTTTCATTCCTTGATGTAACATGTTAAGACAGCAGTTGCCTTACCTCCTTCCTTCCTAGTCTCATTAGCACTTAAGTAAATAGATAGACCCTCCTGATAAAATACAGAAAAATAACTTTCTAGTTACCCATGTTTGCAGCTTGAAAAAACCAAACTGTTGGAGGGGTTTTTTTTGTGTTTGCTTGGTTTTTGGTGGGTGGATTTGTTTGTTTTTGTTGTTGTTGTTTTTTGGGTTTTTTGTGTGTGTGTTGTTGTTTGTGATTTTTTGTTGTTGTTATTTCTTTAGCAATGATTCTGTTTTGGAACTGCATTTGGAAAGGGCAAATTTCAAAGCAGTTTCATACCTATTTAAATCATCGTGATGGTATCAGCATGTATTGAATTGGAACATTTATCTGGGGGCCTTTATTCAGTGCAACTAGAAAGAAGCAATACTGGGAAGGTCACTTCATTCTCTGCTACATCTGGTTTTGTTCTTTCCTAGATATGGTATGTTCTATAGGCATTCAGTTTTTGATACAAGTCCAGAAATTGTCAGCCTTCAGTGATGGTGGTTCTGAGCAGAGGTGGAGATGCTTCCAGCTGGTGCTTTGTGCTTACAGAACCTGGGGACTTGAAAGGGCTTCTGGTGTCTTTGCTAACAAAGGACTGAGAACAAAGACAGGTAGCAGTTGCAAGTGACTGAACTACTTCACAACTGCACTTGATACAAATTTTAGAACTTTAAAATGTATGCAAGTATGGAGAAGGACATAGTGATGTCCAGGAAGTAGGGTGGCTGGTGAGTTTATGGGCTGTGCTGAACAGAAATTTGACACATTACTGAGGTACAGATACTTACCTTGCACATTAATCCCTTATGCACTGATACAGCCACCTAAGGGAATGCATCAGATATACAGATATTCTGTGTGCTGAACTTGCTTTTATCCTGGCCTTATATTTTAGTTTTTCACCAAGGAGGTGCAGGTGCTGGCATACCTTTGGTTAGAGTATTTGTACATTATTTGTGCATTTCTGGAGACTTGGCAGGCATTGAAAAGTTGGATGAGTGCGATCAGGGATCTAAATTTCAAGGCAGCAAACTACTGCATTGCCAATTTTAATGCAGGTGCAGGTGATCATTTGGGTGCTGAAATAATAGTTTTAGGTATACTGCATTTACTCTGGCCTGCATTAAATCTGTTAACCTGCAGTTAATAGGTGTGTTGGCATAGAGCTGATGTTGCCACTGAAAGCAAAAAATCACTTTTTTAACCAACCAAGGCAAGAAAAACATTCAGTGATGAATTTGTTTTATCAGAAATGTTTTTGCCAGCTTGGGTTGGTTAAAATTTGCAAGAATTCTCTTGTTGCTGTGGGCTTTTTCTCAGTTAAAAGGCATTCCCTGCTGTGTGGCTGTATGAAAGCATAACTTGTTTCTTTAACATCCTGGTCTTTTGAAATGGAGGCATAAACTGGATTCAAATTTGGATAGCTGCTGTGGATCAAACTTCATTTGAAGTTTTAGGTTGTCCTGGAGATATAAAAATGGGATGAGAGCCTTCCATAACTGCACACGTGGAACACAAGCCTTTGCTAGCAGCAAAACCTAGGCCTGGGTAATACTGTGCCTGGAGGGGTTTTGAGATACTGGGAGAGAAGCTGGTGTTTAGTTCAGAGCACTCTGGGGGTCCAGAGTTGCTAAATGGCTTGGGTACAAACTGATTTTTCCCATCCTCATGATTATCAAACCACTCTGCTGTATTAGCTTTTGTTTAGAGTAAAAACTGACTAATGATCCTAAGAAACCTATGGAGTAAAAAAGAAAACAAAGTCTAATAAACAAAGCCTGAAAATATCCAAACAAGAAACACCACCTCCTCAAAACAGCCAAAGCATTGAAACAGAGTTTGTCATCTTTTAAAAACAAAACTCTATTTTACCCCTTTTTTTTGCACTCATACTTTCAGAAGGGAGCTTGCCCAGAGAGGCTTTAGGCTGTTACTCCACACAGGGACAGTACACCATGGAAAAGCACAGTTAATGCAAAATAAATGGTTTTGAGAGGTCAGTGTGATTTATGTTATCACCCAGACTTGTGCTACAAGTGTTTTCACAATTGACTAGGCAGTTTCAAAGTGTTTACCTGTAAAAACTCTTTAATTCATTTATTATGAGCTGTTATGTATGAGTAATTTAGAAGCCTGGACTGCAATTTCTTTTCTTGAGCACAAAGACATTTTGGCAATGCAAATACTGACTCCTGAAGGGAAAAGGAGACTTACAACTTCCTGAGTTGTTTTCTTTCCAGTGTGTTGAGAGAGAAGGTACTTGAAAAATAGAAATTATTGAACTGGGAATAAGAAAGTAACTTATTTGTATTTTGTGTTACAGGCTTGGTTGCTGGAAGCCTTCCATGTGATCAAACAGTACTTTCAGACAAAGTTATTTTTTATTAAATGAAGTTTAATTTTGAGGTAAGATCCTGTTTCATTTTCTTTGTTATGCATATAATGACATAAAACCTACAATAATTTAAAAGCTTGTACATATTAGTATAAAATTTTCTTTAGAGAGTATGTGAAATATATACTTCTGTGGCTGTGTTTATGAAGAGAGAAATTGAGCTGAAAAATAAATGTGATGTATGAATATTGAAGTGCCAAGTAAATATTGAAGATTAACCTATGACAGACATTGACTGTTTTGAAACAGTTGCTAGGGAGACTGGAGAATATGATCATGTAAGAAGTGGTTTCTCTAAACCTTAATAAAAAGGGCCATGCCTTTCATTAGTATGAACCAAATAGCTGAGAAGATGACTTAACTCTTTCTTCTGAATATGGTAAGAGGTGGCAGAAAGAACAAGGAAAAATCATTACTAGATGAAGTCCACAGATACATTACCATTTCTGTACTGTAAAGCTCTCAGAAGAGGGTGTCACTAAGTGGTAAAATTGGCTTTGGGCAAAATGTTGATAAATCTCACCCCATGTTCTTAATCTGTTGGAGTTACTTTGACCTTGTCCACATTACTGTTCTAAATGTGTCGCTGGCTTTGACTGCTCATCTGGAAATGGGTGCTTGAAAATACTGAAAGGTCACTAATGGAATTTTGCCCTGCAATTCTCCACGTTTGAAAAATGTCTTCAGTGAACTTTCCAAGCAGCCTCTAATTAAAGCAACATGTCAGTTTGTGTCAAATATGTCTAAGGACAGGGTTAAATGAAGGTGGTTTAGGTACATCTTGAAATAGGCTTTGCTAAGAACAATAACAAAATGTATGAATTCAGCTTCAACCATTTTAAGTCTGCCAAGCTGACGTTGAGCTTATTGGGAAGATGTGGTCTTTCTGAGCACATTTGGTGTTGGAGGAGGTTTGACTTCAGATTAGCATGCAGTTGGCAATGTACTAGACTTAGGGATAATTTAATTGACATGTAATGTTTGCACATACTGTTACACCCTGATGAAAGTTCAGCTCTGTTTCGTGATTTCTTTGTTCCTCTGTCTCTGTTGTAGAAGCAGTGGATGTTTTGGGGTTCAATCCTGTTCCCTTCTGAAATCTAGGTTTTTCTTGAACTTAGCCCTGTTCATAAATTTTTATAAGGGTTACACCAGCTTCTGATTTCTGTCCTTCCTTATCCAGTACTTGTGAGCTTTTACCTTGGGGGTGTGGAGTACTCTTAAATCTGGAGCTCAGTCTCTGTGTTGTTCTGTTTTGTGGCTGTGACAGAAATGTTGATTTGATGGGTACTAACACTCTCTTCTTGCTCAGCTTTTCTGTTTTCATTAGTGTTGCTGATTCTGGCAGTAACTGAGCTTTCTGCAGTCTATAGCTATAGGTCTTTTTCCCTTCCTCAGCTACTCTTTTTTTTTTTTTTTTTCCTCTTTATCCCACTATTAGTTGTTCAAAGCTCTTTTTACTAGCCATTCCTTGTTTGTTTATTCTTTTGGAAGAAATGTTCTTTTTAATAAAAAATAATTTAGTAATCAAAAAGCAAAGTCTGACATCTCTGCCCAAACCTGAGGTTCAAAAAAAAGAAAAATATTTAGAGCTGGTACTCAGCCTTTGAGATGGTGTGAAATGGTGAAGTTTTGAGACACTTTGTTGTTGCTTCCCTTCCCTCTCTGTTCAGGTGCTGGCATCAGAAAATGAAAGGAGCCTGCACAAAGGTCGTTCAACCTTGCTGCAGTAGCATCAGCCAAAGCATTAGCATTCTAGAAATTGTAAACTGTGACTGGTGATATGTATGTGGTAAATCTCAAGTAGGTGATGGAGGTTGGAAGAGCAAGAAAAAGGGTTTTTTTAGTGACTATTTAAACCCATTGGAAGGAGATTGCATGGTCTGCTGTTTTTCTCCTTGGCATGGCACCCTGTGAGTTGTAGACTGTGAACTGTTGCCTGTAGTTTTCCAGCATTGCCAGGATATGAGAACAGTTCCATGTGACCACCTTTCTAATGACAGATGTATGTTAGATTACAATTACTGTCTTCACTGACGTGCAGGTTTTATTATTTTTCTGTAAACCCTTTTCTATCTCCATGACATGAAAATTGATGGAGAATGGTAATTTATTTAAAAATTATGTTGATCTCATGTTGATACCAAATTGTGATAGCTTGTGAGAAAAAATTGTCTGGATAGTCCTACAGTAGATGGGATAGAGCACGAGGGTTTAAGGGGTAGAAACATAACTAAATAAATTATAATTTAGGTTTAAGTAGTGCTTGACTTTGTTTTGAATTCTCCAATAAGTACTATTTGGCAAAAAGTGTGCTGAAGTAGCGAACTTACATGATGCTGATGGAGAAAAACCCCAACCTGTTGAGCTGTTTGAGTTTATATGGGTTACTCCTCTTATTTCTTTTGTGTGTTTAGGTTTTTTAAAACTGGTTGAGTCCAATTGCTGTAGGAGAATAAGACAGTACTAGTAAAAGCTTCAAAAAACACTTGACATTCACAGGTATTCTTAGTTACCTTAGGCAGTGTCCAGTGTCTCAGCTTCTAACATGCTAATCCAGCTCAGCTGCCTGTGGAGTAGTTCCAGTGCATGTAACCATGGAAAGCAAAGGTTGAGGAAATGCCATTAAGTGGATTGTTCTGATAGACTTGATTCTCCATCTGATCCTGCACAATCTGGCTCTTCATGGAACTTCCAACAAGCAGTATTGGAAGATTCAGAGAGGAATTGCCTGTAACAGTTTACATGGTTCACTTGATGGCTTTCCAAGTTTGTTACTGCAGGTGTCTTTTTGGCCAGGCATTTCCAGTGAGTTGTCATGTACCTTTTTTGCTGAAGAACTCCATGCTGTGATTCCTGTCTGAGGCCTTTTCAATAAAATTTTGTGCAGGAAAAAAGTTGAGTTGGGTTGAAAAACGAATTGGGTTGAATCAGTAAGATCACTGTTCTTGTCCAATTGTTTTTGCAAGGAAAAATTTATGTTCAGTTTCAACACTGGTAACACTCTGTGTACATGACACCAAAAATGTATCTTCAAGTCTGAAAAATATCTGTAGGAAGCACTCAGAGTTGTTTTTTTTTTTTTTCATTTTGACTCCAGGCCCATAGCCACGTGTTCTGTGGTTCATATTAGGATTCCAACAGGGAATCGTTTTGCTTGCAACAAATTCTGTCAAAAGTACTGCTGCCAGTTTGATTCTTAGGTTGGTGTTGACTCTTCCAGATTTAACCTCTGGGCTTTTTTTGTCTTAGCCTTATTTGGGCTTAGTGTTAGCTGGGTAATTTTATTCATGTTTCTTTATTCTATTCTTCATTCTGTTTCGAAGAGAGATGTCCATGTTGGCAGCAGAGTTCTGTTTACACAAGTTTACACAACTGGAAATGACTGGCCAGAATGTCTGTTTTTGGAAATACTACAGTAATACTTGATGTTAGTCACAAAAAGAGGTGCCTAAGCAAAGAAATTACTATAAAATATTATCTGTGCAGATCAGAGAATCAAATACTTTCAGCATTAGAAACTTTAGTAATCCTTTTAGGGTTGGTTGTAACATAAGGCTTCTTTATATGCTTTCTAACACTCTGATTCTTCATTAGGATTTTCTTTTAATCCTGTATTAGAATGTAGTAGCTTCTTAAATGACCATGTTTTTTATCTCAGAGTAAATTCTAAGATTTTGTCTTTACTGCACATACTTACCATTTCTTCAGTTCTTACTGACTTTTCACAGTGGTTTATTATCAGAATATGTTTTCCTTTACCTTTTGACCAATATTTTATTATTGTCACTGTAGTATGTTACCTGACCTGTATAAACAGCATGCAGTGGTGGGGTTTAATGAGAAGACCAGAACCATCAGTATCTAATGCTGTTTTATATTTATGCCTAGTGTATTATGGAAATCAGCTTCAGGCTGCATGCTGAGCACATGGGATGGTGGGGGTTTGTACTGTTATGGCAACTTCTGGATTTATGTTCTGGTGGGAAAGACAAATAGTATTCACTGTTCCCTTAGCTGCCTTTTTATTTGATTTGTTTGTTTAAATCACTGTCCTGGGACAAAAACATCTACGTAAATGAGTATTTTATTTGTTAGTGATTTTGCTAGAATTTGGATTCCTGACAAGCTCAGATCCTGAAGTTTTATGTATTTATTTTATTTATCATAAATAAAAATGGTATCTCAAGCTACCATTTGGATTTGTCTTGACCGATGTGATTTTAAAGTGCACTTCATTTTTCTGTAGATGGCTGTTTTAACATAGAAGGGATTTTAGTGCATTCTGTGTACTTGACCAGAGAAAAAGTGGGTTAGCTTGCCTAAAGAATACCTGTAGCTTTGACTGGGACCCACTTTGCCATGCTTTCCCAAAAATAAATGACAGCCAGTCTCTCAGCTGTCAACCTGAATTTTCACTAAATGACTGAGCTCGTTACCAAGCCTCCTGCTTTTCAAATGGCCCTGCAAGAAATAACAGTTTTCCAAGTCAGAAATCCCTTTGCCTTCATTTGTGAAGATTTCAGGTGAACAGATGAGGCTTATTGTGGAGATCATGGTTTGGTTGCCAGCATAACTACCAGCTGTGTGAATTCCTCCACATTTTTCTGGGCTTATTTAAATAAGTGAAATGCTGACTTGCTAGATTACTATTGCATTCATTCAAATAACGTTTTATAAATGTTTTTTTTCTGTCTCATTTCCTATTTAAATGATCTGTTTTAAATAATTGCATTAATTGATTTTTGGGACAAATGGATCAAAACCTACTGAGAGCAGTTTCATTGCCTGTTAAGTCCACCATTTCAGATGGAATCAATGAGAGCAGAGAATGATTCCATATTAGCCCCATCACAGGAGGGACAAAAAAATTACTGTATTTGAGCTTTCATTAATTTCTTTCTGTGTAGCAAAGCTGTTTCTGAAGATTTATCAACCCCTTCTAATTCTGGATGGTGATGCTGATCACAGTCATCAATGTGGATTTACTTCAGTCATTTCAGTAGCGAAGTGGATTTCATGTTATTAAATAGTTCAGCTTCTGTAACAAATAAGGAAGGTTTGTTATAAAGCCTGTAAGGAACTCGAGCAGCCTCTAGTTGCCTTCATGTTCCCTAAGGTAGATATTCAAGTAGATGTGTATGAGGTAACTGTTGGCTGCTGTTCTTCTTAAAGAAAATGATAAAAATGTTCCTGGGCAGCATCAGAAGATGTTCAGGAGGGTGGAAGGAGGAAAGCAAAATAAGATTTCCTATATAATTTACCATGACAGTTTATCTGGGACTTTGCAATACTGTTTCTCTGCCAAAACATGTCACTTAAGAAGTAAAATAGAAAGTGCAGAGTAAGAGTCAGACCACAGCAGGTGAACCCAGGAGGTCATATCATAGCTGTGTCATTAAATGACTCGAGTAAGAACTCCAAGGGGTTTATTACATCTGACTTTGTGTCCCAAGAATGTCAGGTGGAGCTGAGCAGTTTGAGTGGTGGCTTCAATTAATTCAGTGGGGGGAAAAAAATCTTTGATTTCAGCATGCTCAGAGGCCGTAGACCAAGACATAAAAGCTTTAAAATTGTCCTTCAAAACATTACAGTAGTTGAAAATAGTGTGAATATACAGAACTGTAGTAGCCTGGATTTAACAGCCCACTTTGTAGTTCAACCTATTACTATTCTTAGTGTGATTTAGAATCTGGGTGAAATGTTTCAAATTGTTATATCTGCTGCTTTGGAAAATCAGTTTTCTGTCAGCCAAACCTTTCCACAGAATAGGAACTATTTTTAATCATCATTTGTTTTTCTTATCCTATAATTTACCTAGGTACTAGAGATCAGAAAGTATATTTGAAGCTGTATAATCATACAAGAATATATCCTACTATAGCAAGTTGCAGTGCTTGAGATGGACCTAGATTAACCTTACAGGTGTTGGGTTAAAAAAAGTAAAACACCCCTCCAAAACCCAACAACTTAAAAAGGGGAAAAAAATCCCTCAACCAAGCCCACACCAAAGCAAAATGCCTTCTGTACATCAGATACCATTTTAGTCTGTGCATACATATATTTACTACTGTCCTCCCAAGGACTCTGGGGGAGGAACCTAGCTAAAGGATGTGATTCTCTTCTGATTTCTCCAGAAACTCATGTTTCTGGTTTTGGTTTTCTCTTGCAGTGTTCCTGCAAAATAGGAAAAAAAGTCTGAAAGGCCTCTTCAAAAACATGTCATTGACTGCCATAGTGAAGGCTCTTGCTCCTGAGGCTTGTCATTTCTCTGTTACAACCAGCTCCAGTCAAGCTCTTTGCTTATCTTATCTAAAAGCTGTTTCTGCTAGGGACAGTGACATTCCTCCTGTAGTTCCCTGTAACTCATACTTCCTTTTGAAGATACATACAAGCAAGTTAGTTTGCAAATATGCCTTTGGACTTAAAAAGCAAGCTGAAGTTCAATTGCTAATAAGCTGACTGTCCTATAAACAACTCTTAATTAGACCCAAATATTTTGGTTTCTTACATAATTCTGCTTGAGGGAACTTCCTTGCTGGGCTCTTAGCAAAAGAAATGCTGTTGCTGTATGACTATAAAGCCTGAACTGAGAATGGTGTCTGTTAATGCTTACTACTAATTACAGCCTGCTCTCACTGTAATCTTTCAAAGCTTGCCCTGGTTCATCTTTGTTTTGCTGTAGTGGGTTTTTTTGTTTGTTTGGTTTTTTTCCAAGTAGTTTGTTTGTAAAATTTAGTACTGCGTGCTACAGATAAATGCAGTGAATTTTTCCTGAGGTTCTTGGAGGTTTTTAAGGTACACTTGCTTATCAGCACATGTGGTGTAGCCAGTGTTTAAGCAGGGATTTTCTTAGAGCAGGGGGGAGTGTAAGAGTTCTTGCATTTTCATTGTCTGTGCATACTTGCAAACAGAATAAACAAGGTTTAGTGCTGTACAGTGTTAAGTTCCTTGTATTCTAACTGATGAAAGGAAGGGTTTGTTGATTTGTTTGCTTATGCTTTTTTGGTATGTTGCTCAAGCTTCAAGAGCTCTGATGAGCCACCCCAGAGAGCATGGGGTGTCTGAGGTTGTCAGACTACTTCTGGACCCTCCAAATCGATATCTTTGTACTTACTGCCCATTTAGAACATCAACTTTTACTCTGTTGATTTACTGCTCTTGCCTTCATCTTTAAGCTGATTAGAGGGAAACTGAAAGATACTGTTTTGTTTCCTTTCTGACCAGAAGAGATTCTAACCTTCCTGACAAGAGAACTTCCAGTCCAGTGTTTACAAGTGTGATATTTGTGCATGAGCGATAGTTATCCCTGACAGCACTACACAGTTCCCAGTGGAGTGGCAGCAAGCAGTGATGACATCTTCACAGTGTCTTGTCCAGCAAGGAGTTGATGATGGCTGTGCTGTGACATGTGGATGTACATTTCAGGCATACAACCCACAGATGATAGTTTGGTTCCTCTACCATGCTCTGGCAGAGAATCAGCTTAGTCTTCTAAGCAAGTGTATTAATGGCAGCCCTTAAGCCCTGTTGAGAGCATTGTGGTATGAATGAGTTACAAATTGACAGCCAAGGAGCACTGAAGAGAGAGCTCCTGGGAAGGTGCAGTGTCACCTCTTATGATAAGATGCTGACCAAGGTGCCGTGGTGAGTTTAGAGTGAAATGAGTGTTGCTGCTCTCTATGCCTGTGCAGTCAGCCCCCTTTCTGCCTGCCTTGTGGCTCCATTATGCTTGGTTTTTGAAGGATGATGCTTTCATTTGCATTCATAATTTTGGCAGTATACAAAGCTATCAGTTCAACTGGATTTGTACTTCAGAGTGCATTTTGCTCACAGAGGTCTTAGCAGGCACCAGTCCACTAAACAAATATTTCATATGTACAGTAGAATTAGGTGCTCAACCTCTGAACAACAGAAAGTGTCATGTGTCCTGTATTGCTGGTGCCCAGTGCCAGCAGGTAGTTGGGAATACTGAAAAGAATAGAGGACTTCTGTTCCATTGGATTTTGTTACAAAGTTAGTCTAGTATAAAAATATGTAGTTTTGCCTCTACTAGCATGTACACATACAGGCTTTTAGGCTGTGACAGTCTCATGACCTAGATTTGTGTTTGCTCAAGCTTGAATGAACCAGTTAAGAAATATCTCCAGGGAGACAGACCTTTACTAAATCATGGCAGAGCTTTGCTTTTAACCATAGCACTGGCAGTGACAACTTTCCTTTAACTGGATGGGCGTGATCTGTGTTTGGCAGTGTCAGTGGTGGCTGTTCCATGTTTGCTTGGCTTTGAAATGCAGGTGGTTTTGGGCTATGAGTTACCTCAACACTCAGTTGGCAAGGATGTGAAATGCACGTACCCTCATAGCATTGAGCTGACATTTTGCATTCTCTGTTTGCATAGCATTGCAGTTCAGAATATATAGATAAAATCATGGCCTCATCAGCTCAGACACCACAGATATGAGGGTGGGAATGGTAAAAATTAAGCCAAGTAAGTAGGTAAATGATCAGGGAGGTCAGTATGCACTAACTGGTCTCCCCTTTAAAATCCTCTTTCTCCCATGCATCTTTATTCTGCTGTTTTATTTTATGCTTTTGGCTTGATGATAGCTGATTCCTGTTGAAATTATGTGATCCAAACTTCTGTTCCTCGTCAATGTTGGGAGAAACAGCCATTTACCTTGTGTTTCATGTCTCTTGAGAGGCCTTGTAAAATGCTTGTTGAGGTAACTTTGCTGCCCCTTGCCTTGGTCTGTCTCTGTGTACAGCAGCTGATGAGGTCAGTGCCACCTTCCCAGTCTATCAGAGCTGACTCTTAGGAACAATTTAGTTTCTTGGGAAATCTTTTCTGGAATTTCTGTAGTTGTGATTTTATCATGTTGTTATCTCAGCAAGGTATTATGGACTGCAGATCTGTTTTGTGCATTACCTGAGGCTTACATTCAGAGTGTTGATTTGTCTTGTGAAGTTTTCAGTATTGTAGAGTTGGATCCTACACTGAATTAGTCCTCACTTAATGAGCCTGACAAAAATCATAGAAGCTCTCTAACTAGGGCAAGTCTGAACTTGATCATATGTGTGTCATCCATCTCAATGCTTTTAACATTTTAACATAGACTCATTCACAAGCAGCAGACAACTCAATTTTGCATCCTGTTACAGAAGGTTTTTTAAGGAGCTGGTTGGGAAAAACATTTTTGGTGAAACAGAAGTGGGACAAGGACGGGTAAATTAATGCAAAATTGAGGTTAAATCCATGCAAAAGCTGTTCATTTCCTGTGGTAGTACAGTGTGTAGAAATTACTGTTTAGTTAGAAAAAACTTTTCTGGAAATTATTTTTGGGACTAATGGAGGAAGAGGTGCAGTAGGATATGAATAAATTCATTTGTTACTCAGCTTTGGCAGGCCTGCTAGGTGTTGGTTAATTCTGTTTTGCTCCTCTTGAATGACACCAGGAGGAAAAGCAATTTCAAATTAATTTCCAGTGGACATTAAGGGTGGAGGTGTTTTGGAATGAACTTTCTTCCTGTTAGTTTGGGGAAATTTCTCAAACAAATATGTTGGCGCTTTTGTTCAAGTTATTAGTTTGTGTCTTACAATAGGCAATTTACAGATTTATTTTATTTCAGGGAAATATACTTATCCTTTAATATGTATAAGTGTTTCATCAGAAACCATTTTTTGTATTTAATGTTCAAATTGTTTCACTGAAAGTACCTACATTACAAGATATGAAGAGATGCTTGGTTTTGTAAATATTGTTCCTTAGATTTTCATAAAGCCTTTTTAATGAAGAGAAATTATTCAAGAAAAATATTTCAACTGCTCATGGAGTATGTTATCTACTTCTAAGCCCAGACCTTTTGTAATTTAGTAGTAACAGCATCCTAGCTCTAGTGAGAATGTGTCCAGGCAGAGAGCTTTGGGGAAGGATACATAACTCAGCTGAGCCTTGCAGGAGGGCTGTGCAAAGGGAGTGCAAGTGTCTGCTCAAGCTTTGTCCTGCCCAGGTACAGGGAGCAGAGCCCACGGTGCCCCAGCTGGGATAGTGCTTCCCTCCTGCTCCTGCCACAGATGTGCTGGCTAATCACCTGTAATAATCACTGCTTAACCCAGAGGCACACATTCCTCCAGCTTGAAGTTACTTTAAAGGATCTTATTGCTGCCTCATTCTTGTTTTATTTTTCAGTCCTTGAATCCATCTTGGGATAATATCTTATTGCTTTACCTTGTATCTTATTATCTTGGGTAATGTGTTTGAGGTATCTGTGCTTGTTTGCTTTGTTGGCAAGGTATCTCTGTGAGCACACCGAGGCCTAAAATTCTTAATTCAAGCACTGGTTAAAGTTTTGTTTTGTTCAGATTTTCCAGAATGTGAGCCCTGGTTCAGCTCCAGGCCTTGACATACACACTCTGAGATGTATCTGCAGGCACTGGGTTCTCTGTTATGCTCTGTGGCTTTGTTAACAGCTCGAAGCTGCTGCTATCTTTCCCAAAGCTGTCAGATTCATAATTTATTATTCCAGTCTCCCACCTTACAAGAACAGATCAGTCACAGTCTAATTTAGAAATTTCCTACTTTATTGCTCACAGAGAATTAGACACTACAAGGCAAATGGTTTCACAGAGAATTTTTTTAATTTTCAGAATCCTTTTAACTTTTAGTCAGCCATTCCACAGACAGTGATTTTGGGTGAAGCACCAGAGTCCATTACTTCCACAGAGAAATATTTAAATGTGGTGTGAATCAATGTATAGAAGATAAAGGGAATGTGGAAGATATTTTCTCCTTGTTTTTCTCTGTGATCTCAGCTCTTTTTCTTGACCAAGTTCTTAGTTCTTTTGAGAAAAAACAGCTGTCCTGTTCTGGCTGTTACCCAGGAGATGGAAACTGCCTGTCCCATTTATTACTGAAAGCCAAGTGGGGAGATTTAGAGCCTGAGGATAATCTGGAGGAGGCAAATGAAAACCTTTCTCTTGAGTTTGACAACAGTGTTGGAGGAAGCTGATAAGTCATGAGCTCTTTTTCAGATGAAGCATCCTTTGGTGTGTCTGAAACCAAGAGCACTGAAGTGAAGGAAACCAGACCACTGACGTATTTATGTCCTTCCTTCTTTGGGTTGAGTTTTACCCTGGGGAAAAAAAAAAGGGGGGGTAGTGGTGGGAGGACACAGTAACAGGTTCCCAACTTGTAAAAGTGCATTAAAAATATCAGGGATAAATTTGCATGTCTGTTTATGTAGGGAGGGAAAAAATACTCTTTTGCAGAGTGGAGAACCTAAGTTGAAAATTTGTGTGAGGGAGAACCATCCAAAATGTAGAAATAATAAAAAGAAAAATAAAAAAAATAAAGAAGGAGCAGCTTAGATGTGGAAGTTGTGGGCTCCATTTGGATGGAGCCTTGTCAGAATGGAATAAATGAACATCTGGCAGGGGCAGCATAGGGATGCATCATTTTGCAGTGCAAGGCACTGTGGTAGGCTGCCTTTTGATGTTCTTTCTGACACGCATGTTTATGGTTTATGTGGTGCATAATCACAAAGTGAAAATATTAAAAAGCTGGAAACATAAACAATGTACTTTAAAAAGAGCATTCTCTAAGAAACAGGACCCCTGCTTGTTATTAAATGAGCCAGCAGAGCATTGTGTCACACTAACAAGAGTACACCTTGCTGCTGGGAAGCTGTGGCCTGGTTGCCTTCACTGAAACCTGGTGAGATGAATCCCATGGCAGGAGTGTGGCTCTCCATGGCAGTTCAGAAAGGGCAGGAGAGAAGGGAGGGGGGAGGATTACCCTCTACATCAGGAGAGGGTGCCAGGAGCTGTATCTGAAGAACAGCTGTGAGCAGGTTAAAAGCCTGTGGATAAGAATCAGAGTCTGAGGAAACAAAGGAAAACAAACCTCTGCTGCAGGCCACTGATCCAGGGGAGCCTATGGACAGAGTGCTTGTTCCAGCAGCAGGAGGCATTACAGACCCTGGTGCTGCTGGGGGACTCCATCCACCCCTGCAGCTGCTGCCACAGTAGCACAGTGAGCCTTAGGCAGTCCAGGAGACTCAGGGAGTGCATTAAGGATAATTTTTGCAGCAATAGCCACCCTTTCCCGAGTTCATGCAGTCCTGGTGACCAGCAGGGGATGCTGAGTTTGGAGGCAGCCTGGACTGCAGTCACCCTGAAGTTGGCAGTTCTGAGGGATATGGATCAGGTAAAGGGTAAAGTCAGGCCCCCAAACTTGAGGAAAACAAAATTCCAGCTCTTCAAGTTAGTCACTAGGATCCTCTGGGAAACTCCTATTTAAAAACACACGCACACATTTATGCAGAAATTATTTGGGGATTCTGGTGCATTCTGTATTTATGGAGAAAGGACTGAAGTTCTGTGGAGTTCTTGGAGATCCTTGTGGAAAGTCTAGTGATGAAAGAGTGGTTTGGACTGTTAAAATAGCAAGGGAAGACACTGGAGACAAAACACAGACTATCTACAAAATGAAACAATACAAAAAGCATCTGTAGTTTCCTGTTTCTGTAAAAAAGTGCTGTCACATTTGGTGTAGTTTCTGCAATATAACTGAAAGGGAAAATAACTCATTCTTGAAGCTCTTTGTAGCTGTGCAATGGGCTAAAAACATCTAGCAGGTCTATGTGGAGACTTGAGAAAAACCATGATGCTTTATTGCACACTTCAGAATCTTATGTGCTAAGAAAATCCTACTTTTGATGAAGCAGTTATTTTAAGCTGTTGGTTACCAGCTAGTCTAAAATGATCCAATAAAAATGTGTGGTGAGAGAAAAATAATTTTCTGTCAGCCGTAAATATGTTGCCAATATACCCAGTATTTGTGTTGATTTTTATGCACCATTTCAACCTACCTCAAAGAAAATATGAACATGTAGCCTGTGTACACAAGTTTTTGAAAAATGAATTTCCATTATACCAAGAAAAAGACATGTTTTGGCTAGTTTCTATCTTGATGATACTAATGAGACTTTATATAGAAGCGCATTTGAATAAATGTAATTCTGCTGCGCTGGTTTCATTTGCTTAACGAAAAGCTGAGTATATTAAAGCATTAAATGGCAAACTGTAAGCAACAATGCCATTACTGCTTTTTCAGGTACTTTAGGAGGAACCTGCAAGTGACTTGGCACCATGGTAGCTCTTTCCCTGAAGATCTGTGTCCGTCAGTGCAATGTGGTGAAGACGATGCAGTTTGAGCCCTCCACGGCCGTGTACGACGCCTGCAGGGTTATCCGGGAGCGAGTGCCAGAGGCTCAGACAGGGCAAGGTGAGTGCCTCACTTTCACCTTACTCCCTTCATTGGACATCAGCCCATGGGGGGTTTTGACATTGTCCTGTCTCTGCATTTGGTTTTTGTGTTGGGGGGTTTGGCTGGTTGGTTGGTTTATTTATTTATTTGAGTTGTAGGGCTCTGGAGCGAAAGGAAACAAGTGCAAACGGATTTTTAAGTGACAGAAAGGAGCTGAGTTGTTTTTCTTCCTTTTGTCCTGACAAAGCCATAGAAAGGTTTTCCCACAGTGGATGTTTTTAGTGGAACTTTGACTTCTTAAATAAATATCTTGTTTGCCTAAAAGATGAGAAATTGCACTCCTGCTTGGAGAGCCTTTTTGTTTGTTTGTTTTTGTGGTGATTTTTGTTTGTTTGGTTGGGGGTTTTTTTGTTTTTTGTTTTGTATTACCTATTTAGAGCAGTGCTTCTGGTGATGTTTTCTAAGAAAATCTGCTCAGACTTATTTTGTGCCTCAGCAAAGGAAGGGACAACACGAATTACAAAAGAATGGCTGGATACTTCCAAAATGTGCAAAGAGAAATGTTTGAAACTGGTTGATAACTAAAATCATCACCATGCTGTACATACCATAGGTACTGTGGTGCTACATGTTAATCAAATGTAACTGTCTCTGTACCTATTGAGTGAATTAGATGAATACAGACTGCGACACACCATTGACTAAAGATCTGGTTTTAACACAGCCAAAGCTGTCAAAAAATTCAGGTACTTCAAAGCCCTTTGGTGCTGCATTGTATATAATGCTATTGGAATGTAATTCTTAAAGCAGGTTGTTTATTGAAGTTTAAGCTCTCAACCTTTACAGCCATTTCAAAAATGTTGTTTGAATTGTTAGAAAAACTTACTAGGAATAGAATTCATTACTATTACTGAGAATTGCTTCTCCTTTGCAGGAGTCCTTTGGAAATCTAGTTACAGAGCTTCAGTTTTCAGATAAAAGTTGCATTTTTACCATGCTGGTCTCTCAAGGCAGTGATTGTAGACAGCTGCTGAACTTGGACAAGTTGAGTGAAAAATATCCCTGAATATTATGAACCTCAAAGAAAAGCCAAGGAGTTCTCAGACTTTACAGTAGGGCTGTTTCCTTTACTTATGATTGCAGTGCAATTACAAACTTCCAAAAACGAAGCTGTGTGATGAACAGAAATGATTCCAACATATCCTTTCCCTTTCTTGGTGGCTGTTAAAATATCTGTGTTTGCCTGTTCAGAACACTCACAGTGGTGCAGTGCAGTTGATAAACTGGTTCTGCACAACAGAAAATGTACTTATGGTTGTCAGCTGTGCACATGTCACTTCTCCCACAAGCCTGGTCCCAGCACAAACGTGGCCATGATTTTCATGTGCAAGTTGCACAGCTCCTGCTGTTTCATTACCAAGTACATGCACCACAAATGAGTATCAGAGCAGTCTGTGCTTCCTTGGTACTTCTGTGCTCTGTGCAAGGCACTTGGCTTCTAAAAGGTCACAACCTATTTATAGGCACAAATTCTAAAATCTTACAGAAGGGATTCTGTATTGAATCTGTACCATAAACATCCCTAGATGTACAGGTCACTTGACCTTCCAGGGGAGTTTTTTATTAAGGTTGGCAGGGAAAGTTTTTTGTCTGACTCAGTTGTTTTTGGAAGGGTTCTTCCTTTTAAATTGGATATTTCTAAGTCAGTTGCACTTCTATGAATTAAGTGTAAGGTCCTTTATATAATTGCATAAGTAGTCATGTGTTTAAGGTAAATGCTGTTAAATGTAAATTATTGCTATGCATGACATTTAAGGATGAAATATTGTCAGAAGATTGGAGGTATTTTTACCTGGCTTTCTGACCAAAGGGTCTTAACATATGGGTGAAAAGGAACCAAGGTAAGGCCCAGAGCTGCTGTAGCAGACTCTGCACTGCTGGCCATGAGCTGAACCTGCAGAACTGCAAACAGAGCAGGCTCAGCTGCTGAATGGTTGTTTGTTGTTTGTGAAGTATAATCTGTATTGATTCTTCATGCATATGGATAGGCCTTAAATTAACAGTCACAATACACAAAATGAATATCTGGAGTTCAGTCTTTGAAACCTAAGCCTGGGTTTGTTTTTGTGTGGCAATGAAAATTTTATCATTTACTTCTGAAGGAATCAATTGACGTTGTTTAGCTTTCAAAAGATGCAAGGTTTTGCTGTGTTTGCTATGGATAGAATTCTAGAAGCCTTGTATATTTTTAAATACCTAAACCTGACTCATCTACCAGAAAGATTCCCAGGTTTATAATAAACTCATTTTGTGGAGGGTTGAAAGCAAACTGTGTTTTGAAAATAGAACTGCTGCTTGAAATAGTACACTATGGTTAAGGCCAAACTTGCTTGGATTTTTGGTTAGTCAGTTCCAAAGCAGGACCTGTGAGCTTTTAAAAAAGGTCTCAAAGAAAAGTAGTTCCAAATATAATACACAGTAGATGTGACATGTGAAGATGTAATGGCACAGTGAAGCTTTTGTTCAAGTCTTCTGTAAAGCCTGATGTACCCTGCTATCTGCTGCTAAACTAAATATTCCATGAAGCACAGAAAAAAAAATCCTATCCAGGTTTATTAGGAATGGAAGGTAAGTGTAATGGAGGCTTAATCCTGAAGCTGAATAGCCCTGAATAAAACCATGTTGGCTTGATTAGGTTTGATGTTTTTCAATGTGTCTCTGTCTGTTCTGTTCCACAGCCTCTGACTATGGATTGTTCTTGTCAGATGATGATCCTCGGAAAGGTATATGGCTGGAGGCTGGAAGAACACTGGATTATTACATGCTGAGGAATGGGGTATGCTGCAAGTCTCTTGCTTCCTTCATCACCATGTTCTAAGAAAACTTGTTTCCTAAATTGCAGGAAGAATGTTTAGCATTTGGAGGGGTAGGAGGGTCTTGAGTCTGTTCCTGAATTTGACTTAGTCCTCTTCCTTGCTGTGCCTCAGCTTTTTCCTGTCAGTTTTTTCCTGCATTCAGGTTGTGACTGTGAGCTACTGTGGTCAGTACTGTCTTCACAGAATGATTACCAGAAAGTTGAAAAATAACTTTTGTTACATGCTTTTTATTTGATGTGACCTTGTGTTAGAGTTTGTTTCTTGTATACTTGAGGTGGTGAGGTTAGACTGGCTCATGTCATGGCCAGCTTGCTACAGCCACAGCATTGCAGTCCTCTTGAAATGCTGGACTAGGTTTCACAGCACAAAGGCACTGTGGTCTATCCTGCCCTGACTAGGTCTTGCCCCTTAGGACAATTGAAAAATGACATTGGCAGATGTAAAAGCAGTCATTTCTCAAGTTTATTAAATGAGTACCTTTGCTTATACTGTAACAAAGGAAAAATCCAGCTTGGAGGGCAGGAAGGGAATCTTGTTTTAGGCATCTAAGGTAATGGGTTGGTTTGTGGTGGCTTCCAAAAGCATTTAGAAACAGTTGTGTTTACTTCCTAGGATATACTGGAGTACAAAAAGAAACAGAGACCTCAGAAAATACGTATGTTGGATGGTTCAGTGAAAACAGTCATGGTGGATGATTCTAAAACAGTGGGTGAATTGCTGGTTACCATTTGCAGCAGGATAGGTAAGGTTTTGGGACCCATATGCAAAAGAATTTATTTTTCTGCTGTATTGAAATTTTGTTTGTTAGGATGTTATGTGGCTAGAAAGTGGCATTTATGTGAAAAATTTAAATTTGTTTTTAGTTACTACTTACCAAACACTTTCTTGAAACCTGTTGTCCAGGTTTTATCAAAGTCTGTAGAGAGTCAGCTGTATCCTTAAACTTCAGGATTTAGCAGTTGAAGGCACAAAGTTATCCAACAGTACAGGTACTGATTTTTTATTGTACATTACATTTATGTACTCTTTCCTGCTACGAGGTAGAGGTTGAGAACTGAATTTATACTTGATGTTAAGTGGATAAAAGAGGAACATTGCTGACTTGGAAATGTACCCAAGCTTAGGACTTTGTGTTGTTATGATTAAGAGTTGATCACAAAATGGTATCATTTTGTAAAACAACATACAGATACCATCCAGAGCAGCTGGTCAAAAATGGGTCATATTGCTTCATATTGCTTATAGTCTGTCTCAATACTTAGCTAAATAGACATTTTTGAAAACAAATTCATATTTAATACATGCACTACAAGTGTGCACCCAACATGGATTAATTAAGGTCTTAAAATAGTGCTTAAATCTCACTTAGAATTCAAGCAGCCTTAATTTGGTCTATATTACTTTACTTGGAAAGTGACTCATCTGCTTCAGTTTTGAAGTTTTGTATGTGCTAATGTGCTGTAACTAATTTACCTCAAAAATTAGTTTGACTTACTTTCATGAATGTGGTCATGTAGGTGAGCATTTAATTTGCTGTCTGGTATAGCATAAATATGCTTTCCCAAACAGTACAAAAAAACCAAACAGAACAAAGAAATGGGAACAACTTAGCACATGTGCTAAATATTTTGACCTGGTTTTTGATTCAGTTTCATGTAAAATTCACAGAAAGAGTTGAGTCATAACACTTTAAACAAAAAAATCATAAATTTCACATGGTTTCTGTTCCTCAGTTGGCTCTGCCACATTTCTTTTTGCATCATGGGCAAACTGAAATTACTCAGTCCTCAGGAAGCAGTTGTAGGCATCCATGAATGGAAATTTACTATAGCCTGTCTCCATTTTGGAATTTACAGTTATTTTACATTCCATCATATTTTTAAACTTATGGCAGCTTCTCTTGGTAGGCAGCAGAAAAAAAAAATACCTTATACTTAATACCTTTCTGAAAGTGTCAAATGCAGCATATGACAAAGAAATGATGTATTGGAAAGATGAGGTCAGATATTGGATTTATTTATAATTTCAGGAATAACAAATTATGAGGAATATTCATTAATCCAGGAGAGCATTGAAGAGAAGAAAGAGGAGAGTACAGGAACACTTAAGAAAGATAGGACACTGTTACGTGATGAAAGAAAAATGGAAAAGCTGAAGGCAAAGCTTCATACAGATGATGATTGTGAGTAATTTATTCCAGGGTAATTCTTTGATTAATATCTTTCCACGGTATAATGCAAGGAAGCCATGCAGGAATGCATTTTTAGGCTATTCAGTGTGTTTCAGTTGGTTCCTGGCTGTATTTTGCATCCCTTTATATGTAGTGCTGTCTGCAACTGAGTATTTTTAAAGTGAAGTGAATGGGCAAGTCAATGCCTTTGAGAGTTAGCAGGTGGTTTGGAGTGCTTTTTGGTATGTGTTTGGTGGGGGTATTCCAACTTAAGTGTGAAGGGTTGGGTTTGTCCCTTCATGGAAGTTGGATATTTGATAATTGATGCCTACTGAAAGCCATCAAAAGGTAGTTTTGTGTGTGAAGGTATAAGTTTTAACTGTAAGTGGAGTTTCCAAAGAGCAAAGACAGTCTTTGATTGCTTTGTGTGTTAGGTCATGATCACCATTTTTTCTGTTTTACTCTAAGACACAAAGGTTAACTCTGAGTGGCAGGAAGATGTTTTAAAATTGTGCTCAGGGATAAGAAAGTTAAGCAGAATCATTTGTTTTAGAGGTAAAACGTGGTAAATTTATTTTGTTGTGAAGCTGTGAAGATCTAAAGTTAGTGATAAAACATTACTGTAGTTGTTTCCTCAATATTAACGATGTTCATGCTGCAGAATATCCTTGTTTCTCAGCAGTGCTGGTTTTCAGTTCTCATTTGTAGCAAACCTTCAGCACTGATGACTAGAAACAGAAATTAAAGTAACGTTTCTTGTGGAGTTTCCCCCCCCCACAGTGGAAATGCCAATTATCCCATGAGTTTGACAATGGCCTTTAACACTCCCACCAGTGTGGATTGACCAAGGTGCATGTCTGTGGCTCTGTTGCAGTGAATTGGCTGGATCACAGCCGGACCTTCAGAGAGCAAGGAGTGGATGAAAATGAAACGCTGCTCTTGAGAAGAAAGTTCTTTTATTCAGACCAGAATGTAGATTCAAGAGATCCTGTGCAGCTTAATTTGCTCTATGTTCAGGTACAGTACTTTCTACCTTGTCTGAGGAAACCTATATAGGTTTGTTAGAAAAAAATTTGCTGCTCAAATACTCTATCTTCTAGAATTCCAGTTCTGGATGTGCTTTAGTTTTACTCTTGTCTAGCCCTCCAAAAACACATGATAGTACAGAGACTTTGGTGATTTTTTTTAATCAAATACTTTGAACCCAGTGATGGGCACTGAGCCAAAAATCCACTGGCTTTCACATCCTGCTTCCTTAAAATTGGTTCATGTCTTTAGTCCCGAGTTGCTCTTGTTAGTTCTTCTCCCTCTTCTCTGGATGGTGCTCTCAGTGTAATGTGGAATCTCAGGTCATTTTTGTGAGCAGCTTTCTGTTTTTCATGTCTTTTTCTCATCTGCTGATCAATGAGAGAGTTCTTCTGCACTCCTTTCCAGTCTTCAACCCAGACAGCACACAAGGCAGGCAGACTTTCTGTCATAAGGGACCATGTCATGTAACACAGTAGCAGTCCACCTAGACAGATTTCCTGAACTGTCAGGGGGACTGTGCCTATCTTAGCAAAGCCAGGACCCTTATGCAGAAGGTAGTACTTAACTGAAGGTGCCATTGCAGATGCCTGCAATTCAGTCTGAAAAAAGTAGTCTTTTAAACTCTTTGTTAAAGTTTTGGGGTTTTTATCCGAAGTAAAAAAAATTGGAAGTTTAGTGGAATATGCTATTGTTATACTTGATGTTGCTATAAATTACATTTTAAAAATCTGAGGCAAAAGGTAAGGCTGTTGTATTGCTTGTAGAACAGCAGTGCCTTTTTGAAGTATTTCAGAAGACTGTCACACTGAGCTGTTCTCCTGCCAATAAAATGTTTCATTCAGGCTGGTATGACAGTATGTGTTGATAATGCTTTGTCATTGCTTTGTCTATGGGTAGGTGAGCCTTCTACTGCCAGAGCTATAAAATCTGTCCTCTTCAATGACCACCAAATTTACACAGAAGGAAGAAAAATGTGTTGTGCCTGTCCCTGTTGCCATATCTGTCACAGTAATTTTGTTTTTACCTACTAATTATGGAGATCTTTTTCCCTTCTATGTGAAGCAGTGAGATGAAAGCTTTTCAGTGTATGCATTTGCACACACATGGATCTGTATGTGTATCTGTGCATGTAGTGTTTTATTTACACATGCATCAGGAAATGGCTGTCAAGTTCTCTTTTTGATCAAAACTGATACAATCATAACAGCTTCAATAAGTCTCCATAGATACTCACAATGAAATAATCTAGCCCTTGGTTTTATTAGTCACATACACATCCAGAATGGAATAACCAAAACATTCAGAAGGAAGAGGGTGTGTTGCTGGCTGTATTCAAGCTTTCAGTGAATTTGAGATGGAATGGTTGTTTTGGGTGTCCCTGACATATCTTTGTTTATCTCCTCCAGGCTCGTGATGACATTCTGAATGGTTCCCATCCCGTCTCCTTTGAGAAGGCCTGTGAATTTGGTGGCTTTCAAGTACAGATCCAGTTTGGACCTCATGTAGAACACAAACATAAACCTGGATTTTTAGAGTAAACACTTCTAACTTCTAAATTTGGGTGACCTCAAGTGTAACTAATGTTGAGTTGTCACAGATTAAACACATTTTATTACTCCAAGCAGAGGTAATCAGATTCAGTGTATTTTCAATGACAAATCTCCCAGTGAAAGGAGCTTTATTGCACAAATCAGCAACCTCAGTTGAGGAGGGGACCTTTGGCAGTGGCTTATTAGACAGCACAGGGCACTGGCTCCTCCTGGAGTGCCAGTTAAGTGCACACTTGGCACCAGGAAAGTACAAGAGTGGAAAGAAGTTTTGTCATTGGAATAAAGTGAATACTCCTGTGTGTAGAAATTTAATTTTCCAAACTTTTTAGTGGCAATATTCACCTAGTCAGATTCACCCTCTCGTGGTGGTGTATAAATGGAATTCTAGAACTGTGCTCTTTGTTTCAGGCAGGGACAGAAGTCCTGCTTACAAGTGGCTCATCCTTTAATCTTTATTATGATACTTAACTTACTACTATCAGGAAGGCAAGTTAAGTTTGACTGAAATTTAGATGTCTCATTTTTCTACTGATTTTAATTTTCTGATTGGTTTACCTGCAGTAGAATTAACCGAGGGCTGAAGTCTGAGGAAAGCAGTGTAGGAAGGTAAAAGAGAACTTTTTACTGCACAGCCCATCAAGCCTTGCCTACATATGAGGCTCATAAATCCCTTAATTGGAGGCACAAAACAATGGGTGCGCATTTGCTTTCTGTCCTGTTCCACTGGCAGGGTGCTCAGTGCTGCCTCAGGCTTCCTTTGTGAGCCTCTTTGGGGTTTGCAGTGTCTCAGGGAATCCCTTTGCAGTGATGTCTTGCTGTGGAACGTGCAGTGCTGCAGCACNCCTTTGGGGTTTGCAGTGTCTCTGGGAATCCCTTTGCAGTGGAACGTGCAGTGCTGCAGCACTGGTTGTTTGAAACACTTCACTTCTGAAAGCAGTTCCTAAAGCAGCAATTCAGTTATGCAATAAACATCTTTCAGTTCCAGTTAATAATCAGCTTTTCTCTTTTCTGTCTGCTCCTGATTGGCCCATGAACCTTTCCTATTAGAACTACTGATGCCTAAGAATTACAGGGGCCCAGTGTAGCAGCCTCAGTGTACTCCTGGTTTTTATTTCCTAGAGCTGTAGCAATTACACAACAGTCTTTCTCTGGGATTTGTTTATTGTCTGCTTATTCTTCCCCTCTCACTCTGCTCACTGAAGAGTATTCCTGCAGCAAACCATTGGGGTATCATCTCATGATAATCTTATCTAGATGTAATCTAATTAGGTGTGTGATAATCACACATCTAGTGGTGTGTCATGGCAGTGATTTCAAGAGTTAGGTGTTCCCAGAAATAGTTGCTTTTAATTTTTGAAGCAGTAATTTCCCACAAGCTTAACCAGTGGCTTTTGCAAACTGCTGAACAGCATTCAGTTGCTTAAGTATTTTATGATTTTTTTAATGTACCTTCTTGGCGATTTATATTTACTAAACTGAAAGATGTTTATTTGCACAACTATTTGCAAATTTTCTTTCTCTTTTCTTTTTTTTAAGCTCCCTTGTAGTGAGTGTGTTTTATGGTGTACTGAAGCTGCTGGCTGGATGACACTTGTACTTTGTATGCAGTGCTGGATGTTTTGGAGTCCATCATGAAACAGTCATCACTCATATAATGTGCATTATCTTTTTTAATCCTAATAGAGAAGAGAGGTATTAATAACTGAACGATCTATTAGAAAAAGAATGTTACTCTAGTGGAAACCATTTTGAACCAGAAGTCCAAAATTCAGAACCTTCTTATATTCTGTAGGGCATTTTTCTCTGCTGTTGTTTTATTTTCATTTAGGGCTTTGATTGTATTGGAACCAAAGTTGGCAGGTAACCAAGTATGATTGCTCTCTGTCCTGATGTTTAATCAGTTTTGTAGAATTAAGCATTTCTCATTTGGAGGTAATTCAGTTTTTTGCTCAGTAGATGAACCTGCTCCAGAACTGTAAGTTCCTGGTCATTGTCTCCTAGTTTGAAGTGGACATGTGTATGATTTAGTGATGATACATTTATTTTACATAGCCATCATGATGACCTTGTTGTGAAACCTCATGCTTTTGTTTTGTGGGTCTAAGCGAGCCAAGTGATCCTGGCTCACTATGAACAATATACAGAAATAGTGTAGTTAAGTGTTCATTATTTTTTTCTGAAGATGCATCTCTCATCCTCTCAGAAAAAGAAGGCTTCTTAGTTTTTTTTAATCCCCTTGAAAAAGAGTGAACTTTTCTAAAAGTTTCCTCCAACTATTTTCTACTGTTTGGTTCATAAACCTGAATATTTTCAAGTAAGAAAGTGGTTTTGTTTTATATAAGCTGTATGCAGTAGCTCAATATGTGAAATACATTTGAGACGTATCCAGTCACTCACTACTGAAACCTTAAGATGCTACAGGTTCCCTTAAGGAGAATCTGTCAGCTCCTACAAAAACCAGCACAGAACAGCACTGGTATTTAATGGAATTGTTTGGAAACAGCTTAGTTTAGTTTATCATGTCTCCGATGTGTTTTTGTAGAGAGGCCTTTTGTATCCTTTTCTGTCATTGCTAAAATATTCTTGGCACAGATGAAGATTATAGCCTGCATCTTGCTAAGACCTTGGTATTGGTTGTTGGAATGCCTTTGAAGCTCTTGCCAAAGTAAATTGTGAAAGCATTAAACTATCAACTTAAAAGTAGTCCTCCTTCGTGCCCTTCATGGTACAGATGTAGTTTTGCATGGCACCTGGGGCTGAATTTGCTGGGAGAACATCTAATAAAGAGCTCACACTGTTCATCTGCAGATAGGAAAGGGGCACCTCAGACTGCACACCTCCTTTTCTCTGCAAGCACACTGGCAAACAGAAAAGCTGCAAATGATAAGTGAGCTTGATGCTGAGCTCAGTTCTTGAATCTCACCTGGTTTGCTGAATTAAGCTGTATTTTTCAAGAACACATTTATGCTAATGAAAAACAATCAGAGTGTTGGCACTCGTGTAATTTCTTAAGGAACTGGAAGATGAAACTCAGTGTAAACCAAATTAAATCAACACTGCTTGCTATTAGCTGTATTTTTGACTGAGTTCAATGTCCATTCTAATATGTGTAATTTAAGGGATTAAAGAAGGCTAAAGTACAAGATATTTCCATTCTTTTTGCTAGCTCCATTAAAAAGCTGTAAAATAAAGTGAAACTGTCTATAAAGAAAATATATGGATTATAGGTAGAATGAAAATAATTTCAGTCTGTTCACAACTGGCATTTCACCTTTTCAGTTGAGGTGATCACTTGCCTCTTGATTTAAAAATAGTGGAAGGTGATAGAAGGAAAAAACTTCCAATCCCACTGCTACCCACATGTGCAGGGGTATTACAGTTGCTGCTGGTGGACAAAGCACAAAGTTGTTTTCTTAACCCTTGCTGCTTATGAAGCTCCAAGTAATGTTTGCTTAGCAATGTTTTTTAAAGTGTTCTTTTAATTAAAAAGTAAATAGACAAGCTTAAAAATGTAATGGTTTTGATAGTTTATCTGCATACAGATAGCTGAGAACATTAACTCTAGCTAATAAAAGATGAGAATTTAAAGAACATTGTTAGCTGTAATTTGTTTATATAAATCAATCGATTTATATAAACAAGTTCCAGAATGAAACTTCATTTAATTCAGGTTTGGGTTTGTTGTTTTCTTAATTTGCCTTGGAATTGAATTTAACTAAGCTGGTTTGAACCTGTGAAATTCTGTATGAAGCCACCAGTTGTTTCATAATAGATACATCAGCTTTTTAGGATAATAAGCTGTGTTCAGTCCTTATCAACAGTTTTAATTTGGCTCCTCAGCCCTCCCTACCCCATGATGTGTCTTTGTAAATAAGTCCCAAGAAGAGATTTCTTAATCATGGGTAAGTGCAATGTAGCTATGAGAACATCAGAAGAAAGATTAGCAAGGACAGTTGTTCTTACTTTGTTTTGTAATGCTAGAGCTTTATGGAAAAGACAAAATGTGTGATCTCAGTACTATTTTTGAAGCACAAAATCCTAATTTAGTCTTTTGAGCTATTTTTTGATTGTCTGCAATGGCAGGCTTTTGTTTTTAAAAACACAAAAAAGAAGCACAGTAGTATAAACAAAAAACCCAACACAAACACCCTCAAGAGATAAATCCAAAGCAACTCCTACAAAACAGTTGAGCATTTTTTTTGCCAATCTTGTTTAAAACAATCCATCCTTCTCAAAACTTTTAACTTTGTATCTAGTAGATAGTCTAGTCTTCAGTGTTAAGTGTTGCTTGTTTACTGAATGAATCAAAATGAGGAGGACACTCTCCAGTCATACTTTTTCTATGATTAATAGTCCAAAGTAGGGGGAATCCTTAGAGACATGATTATTTTAATTGTGCAAGTTTCTTCAGATGGAAAATGACCTGCTGAATGTGTGACATGGTTTCATCAGAGTAGAATATTCCAGATGGGAAGGTACAAAGCAGAACAGTTATTTGTGAAAGCTGATGCTGATACACCCTCAGGTTACGGTGAAATTTGGCTGAGATCAAGGGTTGTTTTATTATATAGCAAGGAGGGGCAGGTGAGGTGTTGAAGGATTCCTTCTGACTGAACTCTATCATGGAAACAGAATTTGTTTAATTTAATCCATGGTCTGAGAGCATTAGAATCTGAGTGCTGCAGAAATTAAAACTGGTTTGTTTTTGGTTTGTTTTTGTTTTTGTTTTTTTTACTTTGAGACAACTTAGTGGTATTAAGTGTCACTTGGATTACTTTCTAGTTTTTCAGTACAATTTCAGTGTTCTAACACTTCTTGCATGACACAGAGGAAGAACTTGGTCCCTCATGTCAGTAAATCCAAGTGCTGCTGTAGAGTAACAGCAGTGTCTGAACTCACACAGAGCTGGCTCAAGCCTCCATGTCCCCTTCTCCCAGGTCACACTGAGTGTAGCTGCATTTAGATGTGAAACCCTCTGAGCTGCTGAGAGACATCCTATAATTTAAGGATGCAAAGTGTCCCAGCTATTGTTTATTTTTGATGAATTCTCAAAGCATGAGAAGGTACTACATGGGGCAGCAACTCCTGTGCTAAGGTAACCACTTGCATTTGCTCTGGCTCTACTTAGTTTTGTTTTGTTGGGGAGGTATTTAACACCCATAATAGGAAGCCTGGGGTTTCTAGTGCCAGAAAAGAGGTATGGACAGCATCCCTCCTCAAGAAGGAACCATTAACTTTGGAATTTCTTTTTTTTTTTTTTTTTTCCCTAGCCTGAAAGAATTCCTGCCTAAAGAATATACCAAACAAAGAGGGGCTGAAAAGAGAGTATTTCAGGTAATTGTGAGGCTGAAAAAACTCCAGTTTCACTGCCTTTATAAGAAAAATCTGAGATTTCCCAGGCATATACTTAGTATATGCTTGAACCATATAGCTATCAGAAAACGAAGTAGAAAGTATTTGACAGCTTTTATTTTATTTCTTCAGCAGATTTATTGTCCTGATCATTTTTTCTTCACTGATGATTATCCAATGTGCTTTGTTAAATGGAGAGAGTGAAAATTCAGTTATTTAAGGATCTTTTTGTCAGTTGCATTGAAATATAAAGATGCATGTTTGTACTAAAATAGGCACATGTTTAGGAAAGCCAGTTTTAATGTTATGCCTCTTTCAAACATGAGCCTCAATTCTGCTTGTAAATGCTTGAATTCAGTGGTGTGTGTGAGAATCACCCCATTGTAAAAGACTGGAGCAGTTGAGTGTAAATGGTGAAATGTGGTGATATTGTTAGAAGTGGTCTCAGAGTCTGAGTGCTGTAGGTGCACCAGGTATCTCTGCCCACTGAAGTACAGGTTTTGCAATACAATGGAAGTTGGAAAATTCTGAGGTCAACAGGTGAGATGAGGTCATATGGCTTCTGGAAGGACACACCAGCAATCTGTGATCTCAGCTAGGGAGACAAGTGCAGGGGCAGGAACAGGTCACATCCATTCTTTTGTCTGCTACACTCCCAGCTGAGGAATCCTCTAACTTAGTGAGTCTGTTCTCCCTGGAGTTTTCAGTACTTCCTTGTGGATGAGCATGTCTGACCCTTTTCTGTGCACCTTGAGGTGGTGCAGTGACTTTGCAGTTTAAGCTAAAACCAGATCCATTCATTTGTGAGTATGGTGGCACAGGGTTTTTGCCCATGTCAGCTGTGACCTGGGAGTAGTTTCAATCATTATGTGCTTTAGTGCATGGACCAGAAGCTCATCAGTGAGGGTACTGGTCTGGGCAAAGATTTAATCAACAGGGTAGAATATGTGGGCTGTCTTTTTCAAAAAAACCCAGGTGTTTCCCAAGTCATGAAGTTCTGGAGGTTGGCAGGTGCTGCATTTGTGCTCTTGTTCTTTTGGGGTCCTGGTTGTGTCCTCAATGCTGAAGTTGACAGATGGGAGCAGCCTGGGTTCTTGGGATGCAAGAGGTTTTTGGAGTTGTTGCAGTTGCTCCTCCCAGTGCCTCCCCCTTGGCAGCTCCGGCAAGTGCAGTAGGAGGCATTTCCCATGTTCCTGGTGCTCCCCCTGCTGCCATCAGTCAGCATGAGAGAGGTGGCAGCCAGCAGAAGCACCTGCAGGGTAGGTGGGATGGGATTGGGAGTCTCACAAACAGGATTTCAATACCAAGACATTGGGATGTGGTTTTCAGCACAGTGCTCTGGCTGGGAGAGCAGATACTGAGGTGAAATTTAAATGCATAAGATACGTAATACTTGTCATTACACATAATCATCAATCTACTAATGGCCAAATTGTTTAAATAATAAATACAGACTGAGTTACAAGACACATTCAGATGAGTGTTTTAGGACCAACTATTCAGAAAAATCATTGTTTGTTCCTGAGCTGTAAAATTATTTTCATGTGATGGAAAAAAAATTCTGGATAATGCTGCAATTGGCAAAAAAGGCCCATTGGAAGTACCTACAAGACATGAGAAATGGTCAAGTACAAAGTGTGAGGCTCTAATGAATCAGAAGTTTTGGGCAATCCAGGAATACATTATCTGTTTCTGGGAGGAAAAAAAAAGGTGCTGGTAGACTTAAATGACTTTTAAAAGCTGAGTGAAGAGGTGCTAATTATATGAAACCCAATGGTGTCAAGTAGCAGGAATACTTAGAATATTAAACAGTCAGAAGGGGTTTAATGTGCATGATCCAAAGCACAGATTGAATGATTGATGGTCAAAGAGGAGTGTTCTGTTTGCCCAGGTTAGTTATTTCCTCTGATGTGAGGCATTTTATGATCGTTTGGCGAACGTTTCTACCAAGTATCTTTTCAAATATTCTAATTGTAACGATTATTAACTAAACATCCTGAAACAGATAAAAGCTGTACTCTTTTTTTGTTTGCTTCTAGAAAGCTTTGTTTCTGCCTAATTGGTACTGCCCTCTCTTACAGGAGCACAAAAACTGTGGTGAGATGACGGAAATCGAAGCCAAAGTGAAGTACGTGAAGCTGGCGCGTTCCCTGCGCACCTACGGGGTGTCGTTTTTTCTTGTCAAGGTAACGTAGCTCTTGCTGTGACCATCCTGTTGTATCCTTGGTTATGGATTAGCTCAGGTCCCTCACTGAGCAAAGGTTTGCTACCTCCACCACTAAGCTATTTCAGTTTCCTGGAGGAGTGTCTTGGTTTGGAAAGACAGGTATCTACCAGGGAAAATGGAGTTTCCCTGAGAATGGAAAATGTAACCCCCACCTGCCAAAGTATAATTTTGCAATCAAGGGCTTTCAGGCAAAGATTTTGGGAATAGGANACACATATTTGGCTCTACAACCCAGGACAAGGAGCAAGAAGGAGGGTTGTCTTTTGAACTGAATGGTCAAGATGTACTAAAGACCAGAGCTTCTTAATGCATTGCTTGAAAATCGTTGTCTGTAACCAGACAAACATAACCTGGAGTTTTAAATTATCACTGTCTGCATGCCAGTTGCTTCTCTTTGTCAGTGTATTGTATCTTGCTTTTCCTTTGTATCCTTGCTTTGTCCTGTGGAAAGCTACCTTTGTATGGAAAACAATCTTCCACACCTTGTTATAGGAAAAAATGAAAGGCAAAAACAAGCTGGTTCCTCGTTTGCTGGGGGTCACCAAAGACTCAGTGATGCGTGTGGATGAGAAGACCAAGGAAGTGTTGCAGGAATGGCCACTGACAACTGTGAAACGCTGGGCTGCCTCACCCAAAAGCTTCACTCTGGTAATCCTTCTGTGTGTATTCAGAGGGCAAGGAGACTTAGAACAGTTTCTGTACTGTAACTTGTCCTGTCTCTAATTTTCTAGCCTTACAGAGTTGCTGAGTCCTCAAGTAAGAAGTTGGCCACATACTGTAGTCCAGGTTCAATTTATAGTTTGATGCTTGTAGACAGGCATGTTCCTCTGAAGTGCTGTTTAAATCTGGTTTGTGCCTAGCTAATGAAACAGTTAAGAAAGCATTATTTTTCACACTTGTGGAAATAGATATGCTGCTTGTCATTCATAATGTTCTTTGTGACTTGCAAGATATGAACATAAATTCCGTTGGCTCATTCATGTTTTTGATAACTACACATTTAGAGAAGCTTCATGAATGTGATATTTTGCTAATTATTTGGTCCATAGGAGACCACTGCAACATACATTTTGTATATGAAAAGGTTGTTTAAAGTGATGGAGCAAGAGGCAGAGGCTAGAAAACTGTATTCACTTCATTCATGTGCATCTAATTTCCAATTGCATGGATGATTATGCTCTAGGATTAAATTCTAAAAAAGCTTTTCTCCATCCTCAAGTGACTGAATCTAATAAAGTTAGATAAACATTTGGGTATTTCAGTGATGAACACTGGGGAATTTCAATTTATGAAACATCTGTGATTAAACTGAAATAAAAAGCATTTTTCTCTCTTCCCTCAGTCTCACATACAGACTGGTTTAGACTCTTGGAGAAGCTTAACTTACTGTTGGATATAACAAGATGTCTATACAATTTCAGAATTTGAATTTTCTCACTCATATTTGGTATTGTTTCTTCATTTGCTTACTTTGCATTTTCAAAGAAGTTTTGGGTTTTTCCCCCTTTTTCTTCAGGATTTTGGTGAATATCAGGAAAGCTATTACTCAGTACAGACCACTGAAGGAGAACAGATCTCTCAACTAATTGCAGGTTACATTGATATCATCCTAAAGAAGGTACAGTATTAACATCTTAGCATGTAGCAAAAAAGCCAATGCAAAAACTCAAATATGTGCAAACTGCAGTTTTTCTCTCATGGAGTCAGTGTTGCATCTTGTGTTTTGATGTTATGTATTTTTACCTGCAAGTAAGGCACTGGTTCTGGAAAGATCAAGGCTGTTTATTACATCTCTAGCATATTTCAGGCTCAGTACAGCACTCCTGGGCTTTGTTTTTCTGTCTGGAAGGTGACCTGGTGACTGTGGATGTATATCCAGGGAACAGTCCTTAACTTCAGCTATGCATTTTTAAGCTGTCGTCCAAAGTGATGAATCAGGTGGGAAGAAATTACCCTAGAAGCAATATTTAAAACTACAGCCAGGACTACCCAATAGTTGTCCAGGTGCTCTTGTACATAATGTACCAAAGCTGAGAAAGTTTTTTTGGCCAGAAGAACAAACCAAAAAGCCCCAACAGTTCATTGCTTTAAAAAACCTGTGACTAGTAAAGCAAAGAGTTAGACCCCAATGGTGCAGACAGGGGTAAAATCAGTGTTTGTGAAGAGGTCAAACTGCCTTGAAACTTGTTTTTAGAGAATGTGCCTAGCAGGAGAGAGGAAGAGCTGATACAAATTTCTAGTATTTAAAAGTACCTGTTCTCAAGCAAGCAAGTGCAACAGGAAAAAATGGCAAGTTCGCCAACAAACATGGAGCTGAATGGTCCCATTCTAAGCATGTTGTGTAGAAAAGTCAGGTGTTCCAAACAGCACTGATTGCTTCTTGTCAAATTTTTACTTTATTGACATTCCAAACGACGTCATTCTTTACTGTAGTAGATTTCAGTAGTAAGAAATCATGAAGTTAAGTAGCCCAAAAGGATTTATTGCCTTTGTTCATGTGAGCAGTGTAGGATGTAACATTAAGTGTTACATAATAAGAGGTTCAGGAGGATTGCCAGAATTCATCACACAGAATTCATCACATGCTTTTTTTCCTCTGAGGCTGTCAGGCTCAGGTTTAATAAACATCAAATAAATTGCAGGTTTCTGTAGATGGTTTAAAACTTGATTCAAAAGTAGCATTGCTCTGTAGTGCCAAATGAAAGCAGCCTTCTGTCTTGATAGAATACAAATGTGAGAATTTCCACTCCCAGTCCTTTGATATTTTTTTTTTTCTTTACCATCTGCTGACACAGCCAGTTTAGAATGAATGAATTAGGAACAGGTTAAATCATAAACACTCTTGATTCATAGGAGAAGATGCAGTTCACAGTTGTCAAGCCCACGTTATCTCTGTGATGGATGCCTCAAAGTGGGAGTTCATTGCTTTCAGTTGCTTTTTGTTAATGCTTGGTGTGTTTTGGACTGGTCCAACTAATTTTCTCCAGAGTGCTTTGATAAGTACATTTTTTTTCTGCTCAAGTATTATTAGTATAGTGTTCCACCCAACCCCTTCTGTCCTGCAATTTTAGTGATAGGGCATTAATCAGGTGACAGAGAACCCAGAACTTGAATAACATATATCTAAATTAAAAGCAGTCAATTTTTTTTTTACTTCACATTATCACAGAAGTAAAGCACAATCTTGACTAGAAGTAGGGGGGTTCAGTTCATGCATAAAATCAAACTCTAACAATAAGAACTTCTTTCTCCAAAGTTGTGCATTGATATAGATGTGCATGAGGAGTTCCTCTTCAATGGAGGGTCACAGTGAATGCTCCTCTGTTTATATTCATCTCTATGGACTCAGACTACAAATCATGTAGCAGGAGGGAATGCAGACAGTTTCTCTGCACTAGGCAACAAATAGAAATATACTCTTGTTGTAAGGCACTATTTCTATGATTTGTAGTTTCCTGTTGTTTCTAGTGGTTTAGACTTACTGCCCTTGTGTATATTTACAAATCTCTCTTAGCACTAAAAACCTCTACCTCAGTCTTCAGCCTGGTCAGACTGTCCTGAACTTTAAAGTATCTATGATAAAGTGACTTGGAGACAGTATTCAATTTATTGTCTTTACTTACAGTTTTATATTTCCTCCTGGTAGTGATGCCTTTTTCAGGCTTTCCTAGAAACAAAGGCCAAACCAAGCTGAAAGAACAAAGTGGATGTATTTAATGAAGGGCCTTAGGTACATTAAGAGCAGACAAAGCCTCCCCAAGGGGCTACACCCAAAATGGACAATGGGCATGAGTTTTTCAGCTAGATCTAAGTTTGGTCTATTTACATATCAGGGGTTAATCCTCCAATTACAGCTTCAGGTAATGAAGTCAGATACCCCAGTTTGCTCCCCCAATTCACTTTTGTTTGTACTTTTCAAGGCCTGAGGCTGTAGGGTGTCCTTTGATCTCAGGCCTAGAGAGATTGTTTTCTCTGACCAAAATGTGAAAACACTTAACTAACACTTTCTATGGAGTTTAGGGTTATGCACTAATGCAGTACAGGATTTGAAGAATATAAAGGCTAAAATCTTAAGGCTTCAGTAGGTACACCATACAATAACATTTCAGCACTTTCCTTATACCTTGGTTCAAAAAGGCACCAGCAGGTGCCTTTTTTCCTTTATGTACATCATCTGCCAGGGTGTAGAACCTGGGCTGTTAAATGCTGAGGAGCACCTCTTCTCTGAGGGAGGTTGTGTTGTCACTCACTGCCCAACAGCGTGGTGTTCAGCACCAGACAAGGCTCCACAGGTCATTTGTTCAGGTTTGTAATAAATGGCAAGGAAATGGTGGAGAGAAAGCAAGAAACAACACACATTGTTTAACTTCTCTTTTTTTCCCCCCATCCAGAAACAAAGTAAAGATAGATTTGGGCTTGAAGGTGATGAGGAATCAACCATGTTGGAAGAATCTGTTTCACCTAAGAAGTGAGTGCATGCAAAGGAGGAAATGGTCTGTTTTTAAGAGTGCCATGTATAGCTGTGGCAGCTTTTTCAAATGAAGCAGTGCAGTTATTACTGTTAAAGAATGCCTTTCTACAGAGTATTTCAATAGAAGGAAGCACTGTCCCCAGGCAATTCAGCAGGCTCCTAGCTTCATTCAAGGATTGAAGAGCAGCTATTTGTCACAAAATTGCTGGTTAGGGCAACCAGCAATGGCATCAGTTTGTGCTAACTCGACCCTTGAACACAGGCACTCAGGCTGTAATTCAGTAAAATGCTGGGGCAGAGAGGGGGAAAATGAAGCAAAGCTGAAAGGCTGTAGTATTTTTTTCATCTTCATGTATGATTTACAAGGTTTTAGTTGCTTATGTCTGCTAGTTCCATGGTTTGCAGTAGATCTGACACCTGTCAGTTTAGTTGTACTCGGTGTTATGAGCAGAGCTGGCTTATTTCATCAGATGTGTGGTGTGGGTAGAGGAAAGGGTTTGGTACAAGTAGGTCAGGTATTGGTTTTGATGGGAGAGTAACTGAATATAGCAAAACACAGAACTGTAGAGCTGGCCACATTCTTGAAAAGGAATGTCCAATCTTTCTGTGCAGTGAGACAATAGAAACAGATTGGTGACATTATAAGCTGTAATGAGCCACTCAAGTCTTTTCTTGGAACTCTTGAGGGTGGCAGTGTCAGCAGTGTGTATGTGAAAAGTCCATTTGATTTATTGTTAAGCATATGGTTTATATGAGATAGATTTGTTAGGTATTTCATGTGCCTCATGGGAAATTTCATCTTTTGATGGATCACACATGTTCAGATATGCTTATTTTGACATGGCCCTTTCCAAATCACTTCCAGAAGATACTGTTAGTTAAGTGCTGTGCAGAGAAGCCCAAAGCTAGTAGATAAATACAAGGTTTTTTTCATAGTTGAAATCACTTTTTTTTTCCCTCAGCAGAGTGTTGTTGTTACAGGCTGAATTTCTGTCAGCGCTTCTAGCTATTAAAGGTTGAATCATGTTTAAATATGAGCAGTATATCTGGCAAGCCAGTTCATGACCATGGATGGCAGTAACTTTATTTATTATTCTCCAGCCCAGTATCTGGTACACTGCCAGATTATTTGCAAGTACTGTGTGTGCTTGTTTGTATAAAGGGGGAAGAAAGAAAGTTTTCATCCCAGTTCTAGGGAGCAAAAGATCTCCACAAGGTTCATGCTTCTATTCTCTATTGATCACCTTGTGATACAACTGAAACGAAGTTGTTAGGCCATAAACCTGTTCTGGTTCTGTCTGCCATGTGTCTAAAAGGGGTGAAGCTATTATATCATGTTTAACAAGACTGCACATTGCCATCTTTCATTGCTACCTGCTCATTAGTGCTGTTAATAACTGATCCGCCAGAAGCCCCAGATTATCTTTTCCCCAACACGTTAGAAAAATGGTCAGAAAGAAAAACCATCAAGTTTTCTAGCTTCTCCAAACATTGACGAAATGCAATTTAAACCCTAGAGGAAGAAGAGCTGACAGAGCTGGGTTTGCAGGAGCTCAGTGGTTGTGTGTTGGATGTGTTTTCCCAGACCCACCATCCTGCAGCAGCAGTTCAACCGCACCGGGAAGGTGGAGCACGGCTCCGTGGCGCTGCCGGCGGTGATGCGCTCCGGCTCCAGCGGCCCCGAGACCTTCAACGTTGGCATCATGCCTTCCCCTCAGCAGCAAGTCACAACTGGCCAGATGCACAGAGGACACATGCCCCCACTTGTGAGAAACCTCCTTGTTTTGTGTGTGAAACCTGATTGTGCTGCAAGGAGTCAGAAGCAGAATGTTATACACGTTTCTAAGACCAGGAGTCCTGGCTGCTCTATGGAACATAAGTTTTGAGTATCCCTTAAATGTCACATTTTGACTTACTTCCTCATTTTCTTTAAAGCAGGCTCTTCAGCCTTTTCTTTACTTCCAATACTTCCAATAGTTAAAATTAAGTATTCAAAGGAGGGGGGGGAAGAGTTTAAAGACTGGCAAAAGTAAGCAATTTTAAGGATAAAGCTTACTTCTAGTTTATCACTAGCTGACCAACTTAGAAATTTTTTTGCAGGCTTAAAGCTGATAGTGTTTTGGGTTTTTTTTCATTTAAATTGAAAGACTTTCACAAGCCCTGAACAGCATTTAGAGAATATTATCAATGCTTAAAATCATGACATACTACTACTAGAAGTATAGTCTGTATAATGATTTGACCTTGGCTGTTTGCCTGTTTGTCTGCTCAGCAGGCACTCCTACTCCTCAGCCAAAGAAGTGTGTATGGAAGATATATAAGATTAAAAAAAGCTTTATATCAGTATAGGTTAAGATAAAGATAGGGAGATCATCAATTATGTTCATGGGCAAAACAGAATCAGCTTGGGTAAAAGGAATGTAATTTATTGTCAATTAAAATACAGTTGGATGGTGAGAAACAAATGAAAACTAAAAATCCTTCTCACCCACCCCTTTTTTTTTTACACAGACTCGCCTTCACTCATTCTACTCCTTGCTCACAAGTGGTCAACTTGTAACAGCCCCTCTCTGCTCCTCCTTGCTCCTCACACTTTTCCTCAGCTCCAGCATGTCCTTCCTGTGGTCTGCAGTCATTCAGGATAAACTGGCTCCAGTGGGGGTCCCTTATGAACTGCAGTTCCCTTCAGGAGAGCCTGCTCCAGCTCTGGGCTCCATCCTGGCAAAGCCCTGCTGCAGCACAGGCTCTCCATGGGCTGTAGTTCCTTTCAGGGCATTATCCACCTGCTGCAGTGTGGGGTCCTCTGTGCTCTGCAGGGGTATTGGCTGTCTGCTCCAACACAGCCCTCTCCACAGACTGCAGAGAAATATCTGCTGCACTTGGCTCTCTCCCACAGGCTGAGGAAACTCAGCTCTGCTGTCTTGAGCATCCCCTCCACATCCCTGGCAGGCACTGGCATTTGCAAGGCTGTTTCTTGAAGTCCTTTTTCCCCTCACTGCCCTTTCTCACCAATGTTTTGCCCTTTGTCACCAGTGTTTTCCCAGAGGTGCCATCAGTGTGGCTGCTGCACTCAGCTGTGTTGGGTCTGTTGGAGCTGTCTAGAGCCAGCTGTGCCCAGCATGGGCCAGCCCCTGGCTAATTCTCCCAGAGGCCAAAACTTTGCCACAGACACACAATACAGAAGCATCCTGCTCTGTCTAAACCCCTGCAGTTTCCTGATAGCTTATGCATATTGATGACAATTTAGTTTTAGAATCATCCTTGGTTGCATTGGGAGGCTGTCCCAGGAAATCAGTCATGATCTCCTGGAAGCAAATTGAGTTTTCTTGTTGTCGAATGCAGGTCAGTAAGACAGCTCAGTGGGTTTGTGTGTGTCTGTTGGCCATGGTTTGAGCTGAGAAAGTTGAGCACTTTTATGTGTGTGAAAGTACAGCAGAGTGCAAAATGGCATGAGCAGATTCAAGACTGAGAAGAAGAGTTTGAGGGCTTTACTTTCTCCATTGTGCCAGGGAGTAGGCAGCTCTGAAATGGCCTGATGTGGTTGCTGCACTGCTGGCACTCAGGGTCTCTTCATGCACGTGTGACATGTGCTTGAAGTGCCCTCTGGAACACAGCACAGCCATTGCCTTGCTCTGCCTTGCAGACCTCAGCTCAGCAGGCCCTGATGGGGACCATCAACACCAGCATGCACGCAGTTCAGCAGGCACAGGCTGACCTCAGTGAAGTGGATAACCTGCCACCCCTGGGGCAGGACATGGTGAGTGCTTCTGATCCACACAGAAATGAGCC
Source organism: Rhadina sibilatrix (assembly GCA_013400275.1). Taxonomy (NCBI): domain Eukaryota; kingdom Metazoa; phylum Chordata; class Aves; order Passeriformes; family Phylloscopidae; genus Rhadina; species Rhadina sibilatrix. Next base: position 478,341 of record VWYO01004903.1, read on the forward strand.
TGAGGGCTTTGGGTTGTTTACAGATGAGTTTAATCATTGTCCCCAGATCTAAAGTGATATTGACAGAGCTTTTAAGATGGGGTAAAAATTTTGTGCTCTCTTTAAAGGAATTCATGTACAGTGGTACCTCTCACTCTAATCAGTCTCCTGAGATCAGGTGTAGCAGACTTCCTTGTGTAAACCTGCCTGGAATGCTCTAGTTTTGTGAGCATGTGTACAGTTAAACACAACCTATGGACAGTATTAATGGTGAGACTTACTGCCTTGCAGTGACATGGAAAATAAGAACAAAATATGATCCTGTTGTTTGTGATCCAGGTTAGGGCAGGAGGATGGAGCCAGAGGGTTATTGCTGATGGGGAACTGTCAGTCAAGAGGGTTTAGCCTTTCTTATGGCATTTACCTTAAAAGGGCAGCTGTTGAAATGAGAGCATAACTGTAATGAAACAATCAGGAGAAGAAGATGCTTGCTTTCATATTTCACTTTAATTTCATTGCTACTTCTGTTTCGCTTGTGGAAGTTCACAAAGGAATGGGATATGTATGTAGTATCTTGCCTTATAGAACCTCCCTCCAGTCCTGAATTCTTCTTTTCGTTATTGCTCTTCAGGCATCAAGAGTTTGGGTTCAGAACAAGGTTGATGAATCAAAACATGAAATACACTCTCAGGTTGATGCAATCACTGCAGGAACTGCATCTGTTGTTAACCTTACAGCAGGTAAATTTCAATGGGAAGGATTTCCTTGTAGTCTCCTAACTATTTGTCAATCTAAGTCAAGTAACATATGAACTGAGTGTGGGGCAGATGCAGAAAGTTTCCTTTAAAACATGCCAATAGCTAAGTGCATTGATGTGTGGAACAAACTTGGTGTCCCTCCTGACACGATTTTTTCTATTTTCAGTTTCTTTAAAGGTGTAAGAGTCATTGAAGATAAAATGTACCTTGCTTATCCAACAGAGTAGAGAGTGTTTGCAGGGTTACTACAAGAAAACATCATTGATCTGGCAGTTGTTAAAGACAGATAATGTTTTTATTGACAGTGGGTTTTTCTCCAGTAAATTACAAGTTGAGGGAGCTGCGAGAGGCTTAAAGGAGACGAGACTGTGTTACCTTAGATTCTTTTAGTGCTGAAACTGTGGACTTCTCAACAAATTGCATTAAATGAAGAAACATTCTATTAGAGGATAGGTTATTGCAGAAGAAATGTAGAAATCAGAAAATTTATAGCAATCTAATGGTTTTTTAAGTGACACATTACTTAGTAGGCATTGCTTGGCTGTCTTGAAGTGTCTCTTTTATCTGTCAGCAGAGTGTAGCTTGTAGCTGCTCCTGTTTTGCTTTTAGCACTAAAGCATTCTGATCATTGAAAAACATTTGCTCTGCAGGGGACCCAGTTGACACTGATTACACTGCTGTGGGATGTGCAATTACAACCATCTCCTCCAACCTCACTGAGATGTCCAAAGGTGTGAAACTGCTTGCTGCTCTCATGGATGATGAAGTTGGAAGTGGAGAAGACCTCCTGAAAGCTGCTCGAACCTTGGCCAGTGCTGTCTCAGACTTGCTGAAGGCCGTGCAACCCACTTCAGGAGAGGTGAGTATACAAAAACTCCTCAGGTTCCCTCCTTTTTGGCCATATTGCTTGCACACTAATGCAGAAGTTCCTTGAGGAAATCTAAGATGCAAATAAAGCTCATTTTCTTGGAATTAATGCCTTTCACTGTTACCTCTTCCCAGCCTCGCCAGACAGTTTTGACTGCAGCTGGAAGCATTGGACAAGCAAGCGGGGAGCTACTGAGGCAAATTGGAGAGAATGAGACAGATGAAAGGTTCCAGGTAAATGAGGGGTTTGCTTGTCACTGTCAGAACTGTGCAGTTCTGTAATGAGGAGATATAAAACCAGGCTGTTCAAAGTGTGGTTAGAAAGTGCTGGAGTTTCTCTGTGCTAACTGAATCCATTTTGAAGTTGGTTTTAGTTGCACAATCACAGAGTGCTGATTTTATAGGAACCTCTACGTCATTCTATGCGTCATACAGATGCTGTAATGCTTCATGGAGAGCTTTTTGCACTGTACTTCTCATTAAAAAGTGGGTTTTATGTAAGTGTTTGCTGTGTCTGTATGTATACATGTAAACTAGAAATTGACAAAATCTTTTGGTAAACCTAGTAGAAAAAAACATTATATTGCAAACAAAGTTTCTTTAAGATGAATAGTAGCATCAATTACAGAATCATAATGCCTTATGATTTAACAGTTTGCTGTTAGCAGTTTAAGACCAGTGCTCTTAAATCCTCCATAAAAAATGTGTGTGGATTTTTTCACTGAATGCCAAGGACGTGTTTGCACCAGAACCAAGGGAAGGTAGTTTTCAGCAGCTGATAGACCTCAGGAATGCACTGTGTGCAAGGTGTCTGCTAATACAACTTACAGGCCATTTTTAGCACTTCATCCAGCAGTGAATCTGTGAACTTCATCAGAGTTCTCATTTGTATTCCTAGTTGAATATATGTATTACAGCTCTCGGCTAAGAGAAAGAATTTAAGCATTCTTATCTGTGTTATGGAGTGTTGGAGAAAGTGGGTAAGGAAGTCATATCTATTATCATGTCTAAAAGCAAAACAAAAAGTAGTGAGTTTGATTTTTGAAATGCAAGACTTTCTGCCTGTGCTGATGTTGAAATTATAAATAGGTGTATTGGAAGTATTTTCATTACTGGAAAACCAGGTCATTTTAACAGGAAAAGCATTAGGAAGACTCCATCCTACTAAAAAACTGAAGAATATGGATGGGATTTTAAGTAGGGAAAAGGGAAGGAATTATTTGAACTTGGAGATTGCAGGAATTAACACTTGGAGCATGTTTTGATGTCGCAGACTGAGTTTTCCTTTTACTTTACCAGGATGTTCTGATGAGTTTGGCCAAAGCTGTTGCCAACGCCGCTGCCATGTTGGTGCTGAAGGCCAAGAATGTAGCCCAGGTGGCTGAGGACACGGTCCTGCAGAACAGGGTCATTGCTGCTGCCACCCAGTGTGCACTCTCCACTTCCCAGCTCGTGGCTTGTGCTAAGGTGAGGCAGTGCTGTTCGTGAAGGGGCAGAGCATCGTGTCCAGGGAGCGCTGCTGTGTGTTCCCAGTGGCCTTGGGAATGGACTGTTCAATAAGCCTTTTCTGGGTGCTCCCTCCACGCAGGTGGTGAGTCCCACCATCAGCTCCCCCGTGTGCCAGGAGCAGCTGATCGAGGCAGGGAAGCTGGTGGACCGCTCTGTGGAGAACTGCGTGCGGGCCTGCCAGGCTGCCACGGACGACAGCGAGCTGCTGAAGCAGGTCAGTGCCGCCGCCAGCATCGTCAGCCAGGCCCTCAGTGACCTCCTGCAGCACGTGCGCCAGTTCGCCAGCAGGGGGGAGCCCATCGGCCGCTATGACCAGGCCACAGACACCATCATGTGTGTCACCGAGAGCATCTTCAGCTCCATGGGAGATGCTGGTAAGTTCCTTCCAGGAGCAGTAGCTTGCCACCGTTCACACGTGCACCTTTCCAGTCAAGAAAGTGAAAAATCCTTCCTGTCTTTTTTTCTGCTTCTAAGCTAGTGCTGTCGTGATGGGTAGTGATCCAGCCCACAATATAAATCAGCAACATGCATACAGCTGTGTGCTAGATGGAGTAAATATTCAGTGAAAACAATCAATACCATGCTAAAGGAACACTGTAATATTTTGTCTGTTTTCTGCCACTGCTTCACTTCATAGAATTGTGCAGCAATTTCTCATCTCCAAATAAGAAGATGAGCACCTGGGCAAATACTTGACAGTGCTTGGTGTTACTATGCATAGATTTTGTTGTAGGTTTTTAGACTTAGATCTGCTATTTCTTCTGAGACATTTCTAAAAATTGCAGCTTCTAAAACGAGAAACAAAATGTTTTGGCCAAAACCATCTTAATGGTGCTAAGTGTTTTCTGACAAAGTTCTAAGTTTATATTAGACAAAAGATAATTCCTCAGAAACACAGGAAGAAGATGGGTAATTTTTATTGAAGGAGTGAAATCTTGACTGTGATTTGAAAGCAAAATTATTAGTCTTTGCTGGGACAGGAGTTTTCTTGAACTGTATGTTCAAAATTACCTAAAAATACCGATCGTGCGTTTTTATCTTGCTATCTAGATTGCAAACACTAAACTTTTTTCTTAATCTTCACTGTAGGGGTTTCTGTCATTTATATTGGGATCCAAGATTTGTTTATGAAACTTTCAAGTTATATACGTGTATATATCTGTGTATCATTTCCAAGTGAAAAAAACCCTTCAGCAAATGTAACTTCGTTTTTGCCTTGTGAAACGATGCCGAGTTGTGAAACCAAGAGTGAAGTGCAGAGGGGAGAAGGTAAAAATGCAGCTGTGAAATGCCTCTGCAGGTGAAATGGTGCGGCAGGCGCGGGTGCTGGCTCAGGCCACCTCCGATCTCGTCAATGCCATGAGGTCCGATGCCGAAGCAGAGATCGACATGGAGAACTCCAAGAAGCTCCTGGCTGCTGCAAAGCTCCTGGCAGATTCCACAGCCCGCATGGTTGAAGCTGCAAAGGTACCAGGAGAATGAACTGTCAGCTCAAAATTGTAAAGCTATGCACAACAAGGAGAGGGTATGTGGGATTTATAGATAGGATCTGGCTGATGGTAAAGATGGTGTCTCTTGTCCTGTAAAAGTTTGGCATTAGACTTTGCCTAGGTACATTCCAAAAACCGATTTATGAGCTACGTGGATTTTTTTGGTTTTAAAAGATGCTCTTGCACTGCTTTTGCTTTCCTTTGTGCATAGTGGTCATGACTCAAGCCATGTAGGGCAGTTACCACCAGCTGAACCCTGCTGTGGTACGAATGGAACAACAGAACCACAGCAATCTGTTATTGGAGTCATTGCAAAGCCACTCCCCTCTGTCTAAGAAACAGTTTCCTCCACCTGAGGAATCTTGCCTATGTTGTTCCTCTCCACATCCTTCCCTCCTCCTTCTCACAAGAGGCAAATATCACAACTTTTCTTCCCTTTCTCTGCTGGAAGCCTGTTTCAGTCTGCTAGGGAGGAATATGTGCTTTCAATTGTTTCCCAGATCCTGCACTGAAATGATTTTTAGAGCAGCAAGGCCAGCCATTCTGCTGGGGCTCCAGAAGGCCTGGCTGCCTGTCCTTGACTTTCCAGTATTTTCTGACTTCAAGTGGAGAAAATCTGCTGTGTTAAACTTCAAGTTTTGGACTGCAGTTACTGAAAGACATTGAATTGTGAATTTTAAAAACTGGATTTTTTTCAAAAAACCTATATTCAAGTACATTATTTCAGATCATTGGGGAAGCAGTGAAAAAAGGCTCTTTTCCCAAGCACCTGAAGTGGTATATAGAGCAAATGTTCAGTTTTCTTCCCCTAAGTACCAGACATAGACAGTAACAGCCTTCCACTAGAAACAGACTTTCTGCTTTGAAGTTTCGTAATACTTCAGTGTTCTTCTAACTTTCCTTATGATAATTTGAGGAAAATGAATGCTGATGTAGCAGATGCTGTCTGAATTTACATCTTGACGTTCATCCACATTTTCTCTAATTGTTTTTACTCAGACTGATGGGTTTTGCTTGGAAATTTTGTGCAGGGAGCTGCAGCCAATCCTGAGAATGAGGATCAACAGCAGCGTCTGAGAGAAGCAGCAGAGGGACTGCGGGTTGCTACAAATGCTGCTGCACAGAATGCCATCAAGAAGAAAATTGTCAGCAGATTAGAGGTTGGAAACCATGTAGTGCAAGTGCTGAGCAGAGAATGACAGTGCTGTAAGCTCAGCTTCAGAGTACAAGGCTTAGAATTAGACATGCTAGTATAGCATAACATAGCCCTCAGAAAATGGAGTAACTTGTGTCACACGTGTGGTAAAGTGGTGCAAGGATTTGACTCAGAAGGGTTGTGATGGTGGCTCAGTCCTAAAATCAAACAGCTGAGCTGAAACAGCTTCACTGCTGTTAATTGATCTCCATGGTGTGCCACTTACACACAGTGTCTCTCAGTGGCTTTACTAGGATATAGAGAGCCTTATGAATTTCTGTACAAAGTTAGTTGAATCACAGCATTTCCAATTAAACTGGGAAATTACTCAGAGTCAAGAAGCAGAAATGGAAGTAAAAAGATACAGCCTATCTAGTGGCCCAGCCAAGAGGCAGAAAGGCAATTTAGTAAGGATAAAATACCATGGAAGTTTGTTTTGTAGGCAAAGTTTGATCTTCACATTCTCAACTAAAATGAAGACAAGACAGATTTAAAAAAGAAACTTTTCATAATTCCTAGTTTGCAACTAATTTTTGCATTAGTCTAATTCAAATGCAGCACGGTGACCATGTTCCAGAAATACATTAAGTTCCTGTATCTGTCTAGAACTAAAAATGAGGAGTACTTTAGGAAATAAAGGCTGATATCTGTAATTTTCTAACTGTGTTCAAGAAAGTTTTATACAAAGAGTATTTTATATGGTTTGCTGTTATAACATAGACTGCAAGTAAAATGTAAAATAAACTTTGTGCTTTCTTCTATTTAGTGGGCCAGGAAGTGTTGTACAACATGTTGAAGTATCTGGGATAAACTGTTGTATTTTTATTTTTGTAGTGGGGAAATATTGATAATAACGTTCATAGCTAGGTGAAGGTGGTGTTTGAAGGCTCTTTGACTCAGAAATACCAGTGTTTTGTACTTCTCTGTCATTTTAGGGTCTTTGCTTTTGCTGTAGAGCAATCTCAGCAGAAATTGGCTCCCTTGTGTCCTGGCTCAGAGGTATTGATGTGCCAGTGTGAAGCACTGTCTGTGCTTTGCCTGTTTCCTCTGGCCTTCATAAGGAGCTCATTGTTTAGACCATTTCTGCTGTTTGTACTTCACTTACCTTCCTCCTGTTGAAACCTAAGCTATGAAAGAATAAGGGCACAGAATGTTTCTAACTCTGCCTTTGTCTTTACTGGCAAATTAGAGATGGATAACAGTATTCAAATTGTTTTCACCTTGAGAGAAGAGCAATGATGGTCAGTTGAGATTTCCTTAAGGCAAATCAAATTAAGGGATAAAATGTATTAATTTGTCTATGTTGTTACTGTCAGAGTTACTTATAGTAATGTGTGTTTTATCCTCTGTGTTACTCAGTTTTAGCACTGATTTAACTTTCTTTTTCTCCAAAGATTGCAGCTAAACAAGCTGCAGCTGCTGCTACTCAGACTATTGCAGCTTCTCAGAATGCAGCTGTCTCCAATAAGAACACAGCAGCCCACCAGCAACTTGTGCAGAGCTGCAAGGTAAACACAGCACAGCCCATGACAAAAAGCTCTTGAACTCTGCTTTATGGGAGAGCTGATGGGGATCACCTTCTATAATACTGTTGCAATCTCAAAAGGAGCTTTAAAAACAAACCATACCAACACTGTATGTGTTCATGTGTGGATCCTGGAGAGCCCTCATTTACTGTACTATCCATGCATTGTTGTAGAGCTTTGCAAAGCTGAGCTCCTGTTAGTGCCATGTAACACTTGGCTGTCACACACACCTTAGAAGTTTTGTACAGTTTTGGTACAGGTCAGCCAGTGATGGAACATAGGCAGAGCTGTGCTGGAAGCACTGTACAGAGGGGTCCAGTTGTTCAGGAATTTGTGATGCCCTGACTGTGATTCTAAGCCTTGGCCATGGAGAACCCTCATTTACTGTACTATCCATGCATTGTTGTAGAGCTTTGCAAAGCTGAGCTCCTGTTAGTGCCATGTAACACTTGGCTGTCACACACACCTTAGAAGTTTTGTACAGTTTTGGTACAGGTCAGCCAGTGATGGAACATAGGCAGAGCTGTGCTGGAAGCACTGTACAGAGGGGTCCAGTTGTTCAGGAATTTGTGATGCCCTGACTGTGATTCTAAGCCTTGGCCATGGAGAACCCTCATTTACTGTACTATCCATGNCATTCAGTGTATGAGTGTGATCTTCAGCAGGGCAGTAGCTCCATGATCATCAAAACAGGCTGTTGAATGATACACATTGAAATGGGATTGTGGGATAGAGGTAGCCTTTGGGCTTCCATAATGAAGGATGGAGTAGCAATAGTGATTTATACCATAATGGTGTGAAATTCTTATTTAACATATCAGTTACATAATTGGTTATATAACTCACAACTGCTCCTGCTATTCTGATGTTCCGCCTCCAAGCAACTGGGACCTTAAATGTCACCATAAAAACATAAGTGACAGACCTTACAGGGGGTTACCATGATTCCTAGCTTGGAGTTAAAGCTGTAAGATCACAGATTTCATGGTATGCCTGAAGACAAGCATATTTTTATAGTTCCAAGCTAGAATTCAGTCTGATGAGAAGCTGTTCCCTTTTGTATTTAAGCCATATTTGCAAAAGACAGTAGAATGCAGGAGGATTTTCTTCTGCATCAAAGGGCAGTTATGTGGGAAACAAGAACAAAGCCATTAAAAACGATGTTGTTAAAAACCACATCAACATTGTGCAATTACTTCTTGTCATGGTGCAATCCTAAGAAATGCTGGAGTTAAATAAGATAGCTCAAGTACACATCAGAATTGTGTTGTAGAAAGCTGCTATTTCAGTATAAATTTTTTTAAAGTGCAACCTGATAACTTTTGTTTACTGTTCATTCTAATTTTGTCTTGATGCCCATTTATTAGATAACAGAGAAGATTCAGGATTTATTTTTTTACGTTTTTGTGGTGGTGGTAATTTAGTATTGCAGTGTTCAAGTGTTACTGTGAAATGGATGGACAAGGACCACGAATGTGGACAGTCCAGGAATAAAGTTTTAGCAATATATGCTTGCAGATGCTCCAGCAATGCTATGAAGTTTGTGTTGCTGAAAGCCAAGGAAAAATAGGCTGAGGTGCTTGTGTGTAAAAGATAATGTTTTTCTGAAAGCTGGACATTCTCTTGAAAAAAATCTGTCACCTTCACTACTGGCATTTGAAAATGCAAAGGAAATAATTAATACTTGATGTACACAATTCTGCATAAAAATCTTGGTTTGTCTTGTAGGAGCCTTTAACCAATAAGTAGATTGAATAATGATTTCTTAAGTAGAACATCTCTAAAAAGGTCCTATTGTATATTAATTTGGTTCCATGCATCTTAAATTAATTCTGTGACAGCACAGGAGTATTTTAGTTAGGAATACTGCAGTTGTCTTTAAGGGGAGTGGGAAGCCTGCTCGTTTTATTTTCAGAGGATTTTGAGGGTTTTATTATTTATTTACTGAAAATCTTTTCCCTTTGTCTATTTTAGAATGTTGCAGACCACATTCCTCAGCTGGTGCAGGGTGTAAGAGGAAGTCAAGCTCAGGCAGAAGACCTCAGTGCTCAGCTTGCTTTAATAAACTCCAGCCAGAATTTCCTTCAGGTAAACCAATCATTGCAGTAGATGCAAAAGGCAATTTTTTAGTGCTGTATGTTTTCATTTGTGATAAATAACCAGTAAACTGTTAAGAACCATGTAAAGAAGTTCACTGCTAACTATGAGCCATAGATAGGGAGAATTTAGTTCCTCAGGTTAAATGGCTAAAATACATTGTATTTGTGGAGTGGAAACTGCTGACATGGAGGTTAAAATTAGCAAGAAAAAATGTATGTTTATGGAAAAGAAACATTCATTGCTGTACCCTTGCCTTCTGGGAAAGAGTTTAAAGAGCATGATGGAGGGAATTTAGCATCTTTCTAAGTAGAGGTCTGAGTCTGAATATGTGACAGGCTGTTGTAACCTTTTTAGGCAAGGTAAACCTAGTGTTGCAGCAACAACTTTAGAATTCTTCAGAAATAAAAGGGAATACTAGCCTGGATTTTTAGGTATTAGCCTGCATAATAGATCTGGACTGATGGTTTGGGAAAAACACAAGATTTGATTGTGTGCTTTTTCTAAAATGTCCTAAAGTAGAAAGATAGAATATTGAGTCTTGATAACAAAGCTATTGGCTTATTGTTAACATGACAAGAAACAACACCAGAAACAATTCTGTGTGATGGCATGGTCATTACTTGGCATCACTTAGTCTTGCCTTAGATGTGATTGCTGTTAGCAGGTTTTTATGGTCCCCTGTAGGCAGAGGGATCACAAAGTGTGTTCTCACTCTGTTTAAGTGTTTGCTCTGTGATTCCCTCCAGAGCCATTCACCTGATTGATCCATCTCACCTGTGGCTGTATGTGTGTACAGTGGTGATGATGAGAATCAGCAAAGGTTTTTAGTTGTGTTAGCAATAATCTCTGTCTAGAGGCATTGATTGAATTACAGTTTTAATTTCATGGAATTTTGGCAGAGGTTAATATTTAGAAACAGAAATTTGCTGTCTCTGCCACCTCAACCTGATTGTACCACGTGAATACCGAATGGCAAAATTTCACATTTCAGTATTTTTAAGTGATCTGCATGAGCATTAAAGGCCTCAGGCAGACATTGGAACCAATGGAAGAATCACTGTCAAGCACAGATGAGTCCTGATGCAGAGGACTTGTCATTAAAGAAAAATCTAGAAACCTCGTGAGTGTGTGAATGGAGGAAGCAGTTTGTTTATTGAATCCTAAGCCTTCTTTAAAGAAAATGAGCTGGCAAAACCAATTGTGTTCACTGTTGTTTTTTGAACAGCCTGGAAGTAAAATGGTGGCATCTGCTAAAGCTGCTGTCCCCACAGTGACTGATCAAGCAGCAGCAATGCAGCTCAGTCAGTGTGCAAAGAATCTTGCCACCAGCTTAGCTGAGCTACGAACTGCCTCCCAGAAGGTGGGTAAATATTGGTTTTAATCAGCTAAAACAAGAGGATTTTTGTCTCCCCTGAGGGAATGGCTCATGCTCAGGCAGTGCTCACCTCTCTCTGCTGTATTTTATGCACACTTTGCTCAGACTCTCAGGTGGCCTCTGTATCATGATAGAAAGGGGAGGGAAAAGTGACAAGAGAGCTGAACAAGCTTGTGCTGCCCTTTCCATCCCAGCCAAATGTGGGCAGAGTACACAGAGCAGCACATCTGAGCTGCTGTTACACTTGAGGGAGAGCAGAGAAAAGGGAACACACCCTGTGCCCCTCCAAACCAGTGAGAACCCAGCTACAGCTCTGCTGTGCTTACTTACTGTCATCATCTCTAAACTTCAGGGAAGCAGAGGCTCTCTGTGTTTCACACACAGATTTCTAAACTATGCAGGGCTTAAAAAAAATGCAAGTGGAAAGTCTGATCTCTTTTGTGTGTGTACACTGAGGCCTGAAACCAGCATTGTAGCATTGAGGTGGCTACACCTGAGCTAATGCTGCAATTTCCATCTCATACTGATGAATGTGGGCTGCCACATCAGGGGGTCAGTGTGATTTTGGTCGTGATGCACAGTGAGGCCACTGGTCCAAGGGGAAATCCAGAGTGCAGCAGTTACTCTCTCAGTCCCTGGGCTGCCTGCTGTGAAGGGACATGTGCATGAGCCAAGTGCACCTCATTCCCCTAGTGCCTCTTAGCAGAATGTTAGTTTCCTCACAGAGTGAAAATACTGCTCAGGAGTTTGGGATCCATGAATTGTGTAACACTTAGGGGGCTCACAATGGCTCCTAAAGTTGGAAGAGATATAATGTGGGAGGGGAGATTCAATCTGAAGCATTTATTGTTTGTGAAGGTTGCATACAGCTGCTAACAGTGCTAATGATCTGATTTCTGAATAGGCTCATGAAGCTTGTGGCCCAATGGAAATTGATTCTGCTTTGAATACAGTCCAGACACTCAAAAATGAACTGCAAGATGCGAAGATGGCAGCTGTGGATGGACAGTTAAAACCTCTCCCAGGAGAAACTGTAATTGAGGAAGGATGTTCTTCATTTAAAAACAAACAAAGTTAGCTGTTAAAAAACTTAAATATTAGAGGCAAAACAAGTCATGAGGCTTTGGATAATGATGGTGCTGATAGGATTTTGCATTGATTCTCTTAAAAGGAGTATATGTTACTACTACACCAACAGTATGTTCTGTAGTAGAGTTACTCATAGGACTGTAGGGCCTCCTTCTCTATTGTACAAATTACAATTTGGTAACAGTAACATTTTGGTCTTGTCAAAAAGATTTTCTTTTCAATAATGATCAGGACAGCCAGTTCTAGTAGGCTTAGAAAGTGAAATGGTTTCTTTGGGGAAAAAAAAAAAAAAGCCCTTCCTAGATGGAGATATTTACTTGCATTGCTAATTATAAAATGGTTTTATTGTTTGCACTACCTAATATGTTAATTTATTTCATCCTGAACAGAGAAAACATGCTTTTCAGTCAGGTTTCAGAGAAACTGTGTGCTTATTCAGTAGCTGAGGTGAAAGTTTAGGTTTTTGTGGAATAAGGAATTTTTCAGTACTATTTAACATGAAGTGTGTTTTCATTGAGCTTTAACTCAATATTTTGTCCTTTGCAATTTTTTACAGCTTGAGAAATGCACTCAGGACCTGGGAAGCACATCCAAAGCAGTTGGTTCTTCAATGGCCCAGCTGTTAACTTGTGCTGCTCAGGGCAACGAGCACTACACAGGTACTGTTTTATTCATAATGGCTCTGTGAAACCTCTGCTTTCCATCAAATACTTGGTGACAGGTTTTCTTGTCACAGACTACTTAAATCAAGGATTTGCTCCATTTTTTTTTTAGTGCTGATAGTGAATTGTGGTATGTTCTGAAGAATTGTGAGTGTGACTTGTGCGTCACAAAAGAACAGCGGTGCAATCTGCTCTGTCTTTAGTCAGAATAGATTGGGACATCTGTTGTTTTTGTAAATATGTGCCACTGAAACTCTGNTGCACCTCATTCCCCTAGTGCCTCTTAGCAGAATGTTAGTTTCCTCACAGAGTGAAAATACTGCTCAGGAGTTTGGGATCCATGAATTGTGTAACACTTAGGGGGCTCACAATGGCTCCTAAAGTTGGAAGAGATATAATGTGGGAGGGG
>VWYO01004903.1:491316-539890 GCA_013400275.1 Rhadina sibilatrix
AAAAAAAAAAAAAAGCCCTTCCTAGATGGAGATATTTACTTGCATTGCTAATTATAAAATGGTTTTATTGTTTGCACTACCTAATATGTTAATTTATTTCATCCTGAACAGAGAAAACATGCTTTTCAGTCAGGTTTCAGAGAAACTGTGTGCTTATTCAGTAGCTGAGGTGAAAGTTTAGGTTTTTGTGGAATAAGGAATTTTTCAGTACTATTTAACATGAAGTGTGTTTTCATTGAGCTTTAACTCAATATTTTGTCCTTTGCAATTTTTTACAGCTTGAGAAATGCACTCAGGACCTGGGAAGCACATCCAAAGCAGTTGGTTCTTCAATGGCCCAGCTGTTAACTTGTGCTGCTCAGGGCAACGAGCACTACACAGGTACTGTTTTATTCATAATGGCTCTGTGAAACCTCTGCTTTCCATCAAATACTTGGTGACAGGTTTTCTTGTCACAGACTACTTAAATCAAGGATTTGCTCCATTTTTTTTTTAGTGCTGATAGTGAATTGTGGTATGTTCTGAAGAATTGTGAGTGTGACTTGTGCGTCACAAAAGAACAGCGGTGCAATCTGCTCTGTCTTTAGTCAGAATAGATTGGGACATCTGTTGTTTTTGTAAATATGTGCCACTGAAACTCTGTGAAGGGCTGAAATAAAACCTATTGCACTTTAAAGGTCAGTGCCACTGGAAATGTTGCTACGTCCTGACAGGAGGTTTAAAGGGTGCCTGGATGTGTTTTGAAACAACAGGATGTGAACACGGTGGGGACAGCTTGGTGACACTGAGAGCTGCATCTCTTCCTAGGTGTCACCAGTTCATAGGTACAATGCAGCTGCTCTGGCTGATTCAGTGAGCACATTTGCATAGCTTGAGGTAAAGCCAACAGGAACCCTGGGCACACAGATTCTACAGTTTATTTTTGTACCTGTGCTTTTAGTTTGGAAACAAACAACACCTTAATAAGAAAAAAACCTCAACAAAAGGAGGGCCCAAAGTTTACTCGTAGATGTTAAGATGTTCTGTGTCCTTATTTCGGTTAGAATTGAAAGCTCTTGTTGCAAATGCTCCCATAAGGTTTTTTTTGTCTAATATTACTGATAAAATGAATTATGGTAATTATCACTTCATTGTTTATAATTGCATCTGGGCTCTAGAACTTACAGTTGGTTTCATTTGAAGCAGATGGAATTTCATAAGAATGGCTCATGTTTCTGTCACATAGTTGTGCAGAAGTAGGCACTGGGTATCAGGCAGGGGAGTACAGGTACTGGCAGCTGATAATGAATAGCTAAATCTAGTAGCTCTCTTATCAGATTGTAGGAAACCCTACAAAGCAATGAGTTCTTTTTCAATAATTTTTTAAATAGGAGACCATTATTCATATAGTCCTATGTCTTAGCACTGGAGTTGATAGATGTCCTTTAACATAGGCCAGACAGATCACAGAAAATAATTTTAATACATGATTTCTGTGACTTCATTCAGTTATTTTTGTTTTTACTCACAGTGATGTTAGATTATAGCAGCTTGTATCATTCCTAATAATCTCTTCTTTGATTGCTTGAAGTTAAACTATTGTTGTGCTGTGGCTCTGAGCTCCTGTACACCATTCTTGCAGACAATCCCTTCCCTCATAGCTTGGAGGATGAGTTTTTCCTCATCTACAGGTTTTAGCTTTTCTTCTTTTTCAGTTCTTCACGAAAATGTAGTCAGGGGTATAGAGAGCTGTGCCCAGGTGTGGTCTTTGGGCTGTAACATTTACTTAATGGCTTCACTACAGACATTTCTCTAAGCAAATGATAACTGTGTATTTCAAATGTGTTCCTGTCTGAAAATTTCCTTTTAAATTGCATTTGCACTGTTATTTTGCAATATGATCATCACCTGCAAGGTCATGTCATGAAATACAAAGATTGTGTTTAAAGGTACTAATAGAATCCTTGGTGACCTGTGACCATAGGAGTTGCTGCCAGAGAAACTGCTCAGGCCTTGAAGACTTTGGCTCAGGCAGCACGAGGGGTTGCAGCATCTACCAGTGACCCTGTGGCAGCCCATGCCATGCTGGATTCAGCCAGGGATGTCATGGAAGGCTCTGCAATGCTGATCCAGGAGGCCAAGCAGGCCCTGGCTGCCCCAGGGGATGCAGACAGTCAGCAGAGATTAGCCCAGGTAAGATGGGACTTGAACAGCTGCAGGAGTTGTCAGACAATCAGGGAATTTACTCCAAATCAAAGTTCAATAAGGAGAGAGAAGGACAGAAAATAGGGCTGCTAGGTATGGCAACTTTCAAAAACTCTCAGACAGTAACAGCATGCCTGTGTTAAACAATGCAGATTGTACAAAGTGTGGTATTTTAGTCATCTCTTAGAAAAATACACCAAGATGCAGCTCTATGCTTTTACCCATAACATATAAGCTGATTGCTTGACTACAAAAGTGAGCTAGCCATTAAACTGATCATTTTCAAATAGAAGATCTATATCCATGTTTTATTCAAAAAATGAGTGTGTGTTTTCTTCATGTGTGGCACCACTATGTTTGAATACTTTAGGAGTGACAGGTTCTTTTTTTACTGATTTGGAAAGTTCTAGAATTGGCTCACATTGTAAATAATTTCTTATGAAGATACCTTTGTTTTAATCAGAACTTTATAAAAAGTAGTATGCAATGAATTCCTGTGCTTAGTACATAGATAACTTCAGGGGCATTCCCTTACCTGCAGTGCTGCAGCCTTTATCCCAGGTGCCAGGAGCAGTTGTGGGGCTGCCCTGCCAACACTATCCTGTCACATGGATGAACCTAAATAAAGACTGCAGGTCAGCAAACTGAGACAGTTGCAAGCCTCAAAAATGTTCCTCAAAGATGTCAGAATGTGGGAATTGCTGCCTATGGGGTAGGGGCTGTGCCTCCTATTAATGAGCACTTGAGCCCCTCTCCGTGAATGAATGTGTTCACTTGTGTGTTCTAGGTGGCAAAAGCAGTGTCTCACTCCTTGAATAACTGTGTGAATTGTCTGCCTGGACAAAAAGATGTGGATGTGGCCTTAAAGAGTATTGGGGAATCCAGCAAGAAGCTCCTTGTTGATTCGGTAAGATGGCTTTTAATGTGGAAATATGTTTTTAGAAAACTGAATAGCAGGTCTGGGATCCCCATGTGTCAAATCATTATATAGTAAATGTGCCTTAAGTAAACTTCATGTAAACTGTGTTTATGTATCTTTAGGCAGCTGCTACTTAGACTGAAATACCATTTTTGTACTTTTATGGACAAGGTGAAGTGTGTCTGTGACTTGTGAAGGCAATATTAAAATTTTCATAGATTGGTACTTACTTTTTGGTTTTAAAAATGGCAACTATGACTTAACATTCTGAAGAACATGAAAATTAGAAAATTATAGTTCATCTCCTACTTAGAAGCGATCAGTTTACTTGAAGGAGCATTGTGATCTGTCAAAAAATGCTTGGTTATTTTGTGTAGAGTAGAATTATTACTTTGTTTAACTGCATTCATGTCAAAAAACCCTTTTTCCACTGGTAATTTGCCAGAAGGTTACACTATTTGAACAGCTATTTTTTTCTGCATCTGTCACTGACCTTGCTATCCTGTGGATGAAGGAGGAATTGTATTTTGATATGCTTGTGCAATGCCTTTTGATAAAACCAGGGTATTTTAACCAAACTGCTTTACAAGAGAGAGTTGAGAGTAATTCTGAAGAGCTGCCAATACTTGTGTCCCTTGAAAAGCTTACAGACTTGTCTGTCCCTTGAAAGAAACAGCAGGACACGAGTTGCTGGACAGATTTCTGGTTGACAGCTGTCCCATAGTTCCAGCTCACTACTCCATTGCATTTGGTATTCTCAGCACGTGTTAAACTCTCCAGTCATGAAAGGCTGGTGTGACAGACAATAAAATACTGAACTTTGTCTCTTACAGCTACCTCCAAGTTCTAAGTCATTTCAAGAAGCTCAGAGTGAATTGAACCAGGCAGCAGCAGACCTGAATCAGTCAGCTGGAGAAGTTGTCCATGCTACACGGGGCCAAAGTGGGGAGCTGGCTGCAGCCTCTGGGAAATTCAGTGATGACTTTGATGAATTTCTTGATGCTGGCATTGAAATGGCTGGCCAAGCACAAGTAAGTTCTTGATCATGCTAATTGAGGGATAATCTTGCCCCCTAACTGACTCTTAGAATGTTTTGTGTGAGACAATTCAATGCAGGGAAAAGCAGAAATGATACTGCAAATGGATGCTTGAAATGAGAATGCAGCTGCTGATGACCTTGTGGCTCTTGTGAATTTGCTTATCCTGCTGATAGAGGGGATGGTAACCATCTCACTTATTAATGGCTGATCTTTCAGAAGATCAGCCATTAATAATTGTAATTATTTGGCCTGAACAGAAGCAATACTAGGAATTTTGGGTGACCAGCAAAATGTAGGGGTAGGGAGGAAGTAGAATGTAGTAAATACAGAGTAAAAGCTCTTCATATCAACTGAATAATATGCAACCTCTTTGCATAAAACTATGATCAGACTGTTAGGAAAAATGGGTTCACTTCTACTGATCATTGGCAAAAGAATCAGTCACAGCTGTTTGCTGTGAAGATGCAATACTTCTCTGCCACTGTATTTAAATACAGGTTTTCCTTTTCAAGCAATGGCTTAAAATAGAACATCCAAGTCAGAACGTTGACTGAAGTAGGCTTATAGAAACTTATTTTCTTGGGAAAGATGACTTTCTGAGGGATATTTTTATGTGAGCAATCCCAGTTAGATGCTAACTGGGCTGCACAAAGGATGCCAGAATACAGAGAGGGTACACTGACTGAATAATGTGAAGCAGTTGTGCCAGGCAGAGACACATAAGAGTCTTGACAACAAAAGCATTGTTCAACAAGTAGTGAAGTTTCTCCATTGCTCATTTGTGAATAGTACCACTGTGAGAAGCCAAGCTATTTGTTGTAAGGGTCTTTTTCTGTTCTGTAAGTGAAGCTAGAGGCACCTGTCTGGGAGAAAAGAGGCTTGGCCATCCTCCTCTGAGCTCACATATGTCACTGGTTTCAGGTGAATAAACAAACTGGGTTTCCGTGTGTGGTTTTAGCACACTCTCTTGATTGCTATTTTTGTTCCTAATATTAATGCTGCTGTGGCTTTCCAGACTAAAGAGGACCAGATTCAAGTCATAGGTAACCTCAAGAGCATCTCTATGGCTTCCAGCAAGCTGTTACTGGCTGCCAAGTCTCTGTCTGTTGATCCTGGAGCTCCTAATGCCAAGAACCTCTTAGCAGCTGCAGCAAGGTAAGGATCTGTTGCTTGCTTTGTTTTCCTGGGATACTTGCTTTTCTCTGTGGTATTTATATTGTGCTTATATATTTTTCTCTCATCATCTGTGGTACTACAATTAGTCTGGGGGTTTTGTTGGGTTTGTTTTGCTTTCTTCCCCATTTGCACCACCTGTAAGAGACACTTGAGCTTTTTCAGCAGCTTTGTCTTCCTTGTGGAGGCATTTTTCTTCACCACCTCTGACAGGACAGCAACACTGGCTGTGCTCCCTGCAAAGTCCGAGTATTTGATGAAAACAGATTTGGCCTTTAGTAGTAGCAGTCCTCTTCCACTCTGGGATTGATGTTTGAGGGGCCACCTTCCTGGTTCTGCTGAGTCCAAATGGTTTTCAGAGTAATGTTTGTACACTGGGTGGATTTCTGGGAGAGGTACCTGGTGTGTAGTAATGATATTTGTAAGCCCATGTGGCCTCCTCTGCAAAGCTGATAATTCTCTCTCTTCAATTCCTGATATTCTCTGAGTCAGCATGAATTGTGTCTCAGATTAAAATCAACAGCAGACAAGATATTTTTGTGTGAAGTTTCTCTGGGAGTGAACAGAACTTCGAATTTTTGTCATTTATTCCTCTGCCTGCATGCAACGATATTTTTCTGATGCATAGCAATCACTGATGTTCAGCAGGTGAACACCAGGTCCTCCACAAGGACACCAAAGCTGCTGAAAAGGGTGGGAGTCTCAGTTAAACAAATATGTCTGTTAGTTTCCATTCTTTTTGCCCTGGAATTTACCATGAACACGTTAAATGTAATAAGCACATCCTGTTTCCTTTTGTAACAGTAGGATACCATCCACCAAGGTAATCATGTTATTGATACGTTATCAAGTGCCTGTTTTCTGAAAGGACAAGTAATGCAAATGCCATTCAGTTTTCAAGGCCAGAGGAAAGCATATTCTCCATGCACTCCAATTTCACTGCTTTTCTCTGCTTCTAGATGCCACTTTCCTGGGTTGTTAGTTGTGAGTCTAAAAGCAATGTATAGTTATAATGAATTTAGCCTAATATCAGAGCATTCATCAGAATGACAGGTAGTGACTGTTGGATGTCAGGTTCAGCTTCTGTCCAAGAGCTGTGAACTCCCACAGGAACATAATGCCTTTGCATAACTTGTTCTCTGTGGATATAAACCATGGGGAAAATATGTTTTCAGTTATTAGAGAAAAACCCCTGATTTGCTAAGAGACTACAGAGATATATAGCAGGATTGTGTGTGTGTATTACAGTAGGTACACAAAACTTTGCTAGAGAAAGGTAAATAACGTTTACTTTCTATTCAACCATTGTTTTCTATATCAGACACTTGCTTCTGTATCCTTTAGGGCTTCTGGGGTAGTAGTTGAGAAATGATTGAGTTAATGTCAGACCTGGAGAGGTGCTGAAATACCTTTTAGCAGCTACACTGTGACTGTGCCACTGTAATATGTTGGCCTTGGCCAGCTGCCAGATGCTGTTCTGTCCTTTGTCACCTCTGCTTTCCCAGGGGTGCCACCAGTTTGGCTGCTGGGCTCAGCCATGTGATAGAAGATCCAAGTTTTATATCCTAATGCCAAAAGCTTTACTAAGAGGAATAGTTCAACTTTATAGTCCACCTTTTTTTCCTCCTACTCTCTCCAGAGCTGTGACTGAGAGCATAAACCAGCTCATCACACTGTGCACCCAACAAGCTCCCGGGCAGAAGGAATGTGATAATGCACTCAGAGAACTGGAGGTATTACTGCATTTCAAAAGTTCTTATAAATAAAAGTGCCCCCTAAATGATTGTTTCCCTTGTATTCTTTGTCTATATAGTTTCTGTTATACTGGCTTCTCACTTGATAATTAAGTGTTTAAAATCATGCCTTGATTTCCTTTAGGTGGAAAGCAAATGTCAGATACAGCTGCCAGTATCTTTCTCTGCTTAATTGATTTCACTTTCATCAGAGAGATTAGAAGTCTTTTCTGCATGATATTTGGCAGTAAAATAGAGTTCCTGAAAACTTGAAAAGTGTGCTACAGATATTTTTATGTAAAAAATAATTAGCCTCCTGCATTTTGCAGCTTTTTACAAGTTTTTTTATCTAATTTAATTCATTTTTTTCAATGAATATGTGACTGATTGTCACATTGTTATTTTCAGGATTCAGAATTGCCTCAGAAAAAGAAATTAAACCCAACTACATGTAGTTTCCTGACAGAAATCTGTTGACATTGTAAGAGGCAGGCAGGTGGTGGATGTGTACTCAGTAACCCTTTGTGTTTCCAGACAGTGCTCAACAAATGGCCACACAACAAATGGTTGTGTTTTTCTTACCACTCCTTTAAATTCATTTATGAAATTTAAAATAGTGCTGAAAACATGTGTCGCACTGTTGACACCTGACAGAAAACCAGATTTCCTCATGTCAAGCTGAGCAGCTCTGACCATATATCACTCAACACAACCATGAGGTAAACCTGAACTTCCAAGAGGCTGGAGGTGCACAAACACAGAGTTCCCACAGCCCTGTTCCTGCCAGGTGTGGTTTCCTGCATGGCACACCCTCTGGGAGTGTGTAGCTTTGGCTGCTTGCTGGAGACAAACGTGTAAGATCCCACTGACATAAGCAGGATAGGCCTGATGGTCTGTGTTCTTCTCAGTTCAGTATCTCAGACTCTTGTCAATAATCAGTTTCTTTCATGATTTCAGACAGTTAAGGGAATGCTGGATAACCCAAATGAACCTGTGAGCGATCTCTCATATTTTGATTGTATTGAGGGCGTAATGGAAAACTCAAAGGTAATTTTTTTTTCCCATCTCTGTGTCAGTAAAAAAAGTGTGTTTGGATTTTCAGAAGTTTCCACATGCATATTGAATGTTAGAGCTGCAGTCAGTGCTTGTAGCTAAAACGTCTGCTACGCTCCTTGATAAACTCTGCCTGAGATGGCTCTCTTGCAGGTAATTTCAGGTTTTGGTCACTTTGGTCTTACTGAGACACTACACTCAGAAGGTGTATTGCCTCAGTAAGAAATTTTTAATTAAGTGACTGGTACACAATGCTCTGAAAGCTTCTCCTCTCTCCTTTCTTTCCTCTCCTGTGCACTAGACAGCATGTCATACTTTGGGGTGCTGTGTTTTGACTGCAGCCATGTTGGAACGGCCCAAAGCTGGGGGCCCAAAGCCCAAATGGGGGGCTTGGCAATGAAATCCCATTGTATTGTTCTGTGCAGAACAGCTTGGCCAAGTGTCTGAGCAGTCTAGACACTGCAGCATCTCAGAAAACCTGAGGGAAACCTCTTTGGTTATTTTTAATTGAACTGTGCTGTACATCTTCCTTTGAAGCTGGCTTTTGGTGTCCTTATCGTTTGATGTGTTGGAATTCTCTCATATTCATTCTTCTCTAAAAGAAAAAGAAACACACATCCACCAGGTGCTATCATCTTGCATCTAAAGCTCTATTGCAGTCAGAGCTCATGTTGAATTTTAAAGCCCAGTGAACTGAATTCAGTGGGACATAATGTGGGAATTCATGTGCATTCTGACACTAAGGTAGTTCCAAGAAGTCCAGGTGCAGTTTCACTTTCACTGAGCTTCAGGGAGTTTGGTTACAAAGATGATCCTGGATGTGTCAACAGCATCTGCAGGACTGACTGTCATGTTCTGCAGTCTGTGAAGTGCACCCAGTGCCAGGTTAGCTGTGATGATTAATGGATGACAGCAAAATTAATGAGGGTTAATTCTGTCCCCTCGTAGTTATTTGAGCTGTAGCAGTGCTTATGTTCCCTGTCAGCCCAGTGACGCTGTGCATGCCTGATCCCTGACACCACACAGAGCAATGTGCCCAGTTCAGTGAAGTCTGAAAATTCTGCAAGCCAAGTCCAAGGGATCTCTGTGGGCCAAAATTGGTTACATGCCAGTAATTGCTTGCCTCTAAGTGGTAGGGATGCATATTTGGAAGTTAACTTTGTTTTTTAATTTCTGAGGTTCTTGGAGAATCAATGGCTGGCATTTCCCAGAATGCAAAAACTGGGGATCTTTTAGTCTTTGGAGAATGTGTTGGAGTTGCATCCAAGGCTCTTTGTGGCCTCACAGAGGCAGCAGCTCAGGTAAGAGACTGAAGGCTGTGAAGCAATTAAGTGTTTCTTTTTTATCAAGTTTATATTCTGGGTTTGTAAATCTGAAATTGACTTCCCTGTGGTCAAGCAAGTGTTGACTTTGTATTATACAGTGTGTTCTGTGTAGATGCACAGAAATTGCACAAACTGCAGGAGGAGCAGAGTGCAATAACAGGTATATTTTCTAAGGAAGGGAAATGACATCTAGAAAGAAGATTTGCTGAAGATAAAGCAAAGCTGCAGCGTACAGAATTCATATTTGCAGCTCAAGCTCAGAGCTATTGTATCATAGAAAAAGCCACAGTTAAAAGCAGTGAATCAAGTTCTAGTTTGTAAAAGTTCTTAAGGAGCACTACAAATTTCAGACATTGGAACTAAGAAGAAACCTGAATCAGCTGTTCAGATGCTTTTGGAATAACCAAAATTCTTAAGCTGCTACAGCAAATGAGGATCTGATCTCTGTGGTTTCACTGATCTGATAACTGAGTGAACTATAAAGAGCTGATACAGTCACCTTGGTGAAGGACTTGGCTGTGGGGGATTGTGCTTTGTATCTGAAAACCTTTTCTTGATTTCCCCAAATATGTAATGCCTTGGTATGGACTAAATCTCCTCCACATCTAACTCTTGAGTTGCCTTCCTGGCATATTAAGGTGACAGATAATGGTATCTGTAATAGATATGAGGAATCTTCATGTATGATTGTGACAGTTCAGGTAAGCTGTGGTTGTTGAGAGGCACAAAA
This sequence comes from Rhadina sibilatrix, assembly GCA_013400275.1. Taxonomy (NCBI): domain Eukaryota; kingdom Metazoa; phylum Chordata; class Aves; order Passeriformes; family Phylloscopidae; genus Rhadina; species Rhadina sibilatrix. The sequence continues at coordinate 501,474 of VWYO01004903.1, forward strand.
CTTGTAACTGAGAGAGAAAGTTGGCCATCAGACACTTTGAGCTGCAGTGACACCAGCAGCTGCAGGCCTGATGGGACCTGCACTCAGCAGAAGTACCTTTGCTGGATTGACAAAAACCCCCACTGCCTTCAACCATGGCTAATACAGTAAGTAATTTGCCAGTACCTCTAACCATTAAACCTCTCCATTGGCTGTGCAAGTGACAAGTATTGTTTTCAAGAACAGCAGCTGTTGAAACAGTAGGCTATTAGTTTTGTTTCAACTAATTTCTCAAGTGTAAAGGTATGTTTTCTTGGTTTCAGTGGATTCTGGAGATGTATTGCTAAAAATAAATGGTAATTGTATTTCACAGTATGATTTCTGAATAATCTCTGACCGCCATGTGCTGTGACATATGGCCATCTTACCAGAGATCCTAGACAGATTGAGCATCATTTATTAGGATTGTTTTCTTCTTTTTCCCCATTTCTAGGCTGCTTACCTGGTGGGTATCTCAGATCCAAACAGCCAGGCTGGTCAGCAGGGCCTCGTTGACCCCATCCAATTTGCCCGTGCCAACCAAGCGATCCAGATGGCTTGCCAGAACCTGGTGGATCCAGCCAGCAGCCCCTCACAGGTGAGTGCAGAGGATTGCAGGGATCCCATCCCTGTCAGCACACGAGGCTTGGCTTTGTTAGTGCCCATTCATGTGGGGGTCAATAGAGCCCCAGTGGCTCTGCCTTGGAGAAGATAAGAAGAATTGCACAATACCTCTACCAGAGCCCTAAGATAAGAAGCAGTCCTTCAGTTACGGCGACCACTAAAAGGGCCCACAATCCTCCAGGAGATTCTATGTAGATCTGTTGCAAACTATTGGCTTTGTACCCCTTCCCTCCCACCTCAGTTCCCCATAAAAACCCCCTTGAGTTCCCCAGTCCCTGGGGTTCCCGTCCCTGGCTTCCCTTCGCTGGTAATCTTGCAATAAAATTACCTTATGTGGAATTGGCCACACGGACCCTCTCTCTCTCATCCCTGGGCCGGCCACCAGAGAAGAAACCTCGCAAGGGCAGGAGCTGAGAAATCACTGAGCTAAGAATCACAGAGCTGAAATCACTGAAGAGCTGAGAATCACTGCACTGCCCCTCTGCTGAGGCCTTCTCTACCAGCTGAGGGAGTTGCTCTGACCCCCCAGATACCTTTCAGGGTGGCTCTGAGCCCCCTGGGTCCCCGCTGCGGACCCCAACACCCAGCTGGAAATACATTCAGAGGCGTTCTGGTTTGACTCTGGTGCCTGGCCGTGGATGCTGGCGTTGCAGAGCTGCAGTGTGGTCACTGTCCCTCCCCTCTGACACTGTGCCTGTTCTGTGCTGGTTTTCACAGGTGTTGTCAGCTGCCACCATCGTGGCCAAGCACACATCTGCTCTGTGCAACGCTTGTCGCATTGCTTCATCGAAAACAGCAAATCCTGTTGCCAAGAGACACTTCGTGCAGTCCGCCAAGGAAGTTGCAAACAGCACTGCGAACCTGGTTAAAACTATCAAGGTACAAATGCTTCTTAATTGGGCTTTCTTCTTCCTTTGTGATTTTTTAGGGGGTTTTCTTGTTTGGTTTCTTCCTCCTGTTGAGAAAGAATCAGAAAGTTAGGGATATCTTTTTTCCTTCTTGGATATGCGTGGTTTAAAAAATCACAAATTAAATTTTTGAAGAGCTGAATTGGAAAACTTGTTCAGTGGTGTAACTGCTGAATTCAAGATGAAAAAAATTGGGCAGTTTTAATATTAGGAGAGGCAGCTGGCCCATCCAGTATGAAACCCCTCAGGACTGATGGATTTAATGAGCTTGCACCATAAGAATAACCTCAAGGAAAGCGAATGTGAAGGTTCCTAACTGTGTTAACTTCCCCAGTATATAGAGATTTTTGGAGCTATTTCTGACTGCTTTACCTTATCTGTAAGAGAAAAAAAAAAGGAAATAAATAATAGGAGGAACCAAATAGAAGTCATTTGTGTTGCTAGTAGTCTTCTGTTAGTAGTAACCTTTTATTTTTCCAGATTCCTGCCAGCACTTTGGTGGGGGGTAGGTTTTTTCATGCAAGCAGAAATAATTCTTGTGAAGCCATGGAGAATTCACAATTCTGAACCCTTCTGGAAGCCATTAACTGATCTAATCTGATTTCATTAGCTGAAATGTTTATTCCGAGATTGTGAGAGAGAATGGTTGACTTGGGTGAAAATGAGAGCAATATATTACTGGTTTGCTTAAAACAGAAATAACTAAAAAATTTCCAAATCAGTCTGCAGGAAACAAACACCTTCACAAACCACACGAAGGTGGGAGTTAGGCCCTTCCACCCTTTGGAATGTGAGGTCCTGGGACACGAGAGAGACTTGAGACTTATCAGAGTGCAATGACAGAAAACTTGCAGCAGTTTAAAGTTTAGGGTCAGTAACCAGCTGAGGAAAGAAACACACACCTGAAAGATCACATTCTTTGCATCAACCTTCTTTGTGAAGGAGCTTTCAAATATTGTAAACACGCAGTGGTTTAAAACTAGGAAGACTTAAGCCATCTTCTTCAATTTTGCCAAGGAAAGCCATTCAGACAGAGCTCAATCCTGATTTCATTTCCAGGCACTGGATGGAGATTTCTCTGAGGAGAATCGCAACAAGTGCAGAATTGCCACTGCACCTTTAATAGAGGCTGTGGAAAATTTGACAGCATTTGCTTCAAACCCAGAGTTTGTCAGCATCCCAGCACAGATCAGCACTGAGGTAAGGCAGGATACTGCATTTCCATCCTCCAAAAGTTTAAAATGTTGAATTAATCACATGTTGGAAGAGAATGAGTGTAAAGACCCTAAGCTATCTCCTCGGGTTTCTGGGTGTTCACAGGGCATTCTGCTGTCTTTTGTTTAACCTCTTACCTTGACTTTTCTACCAGTAAGATGCACAGTTTGGTTACAGGAACTGCTGCAATTCTGCTGTTAGCAAAACCATACAGCACAGGTGTTTTGCATGTTTTAGTAACTGGATTCTTCCATGCAATACAGTAGTAAATATCCCCTTTGTTTTCCCTCAAGAGCAGTTTAAACAAATGAAACCTAGTTAGCTCTGAAAAGAATCAAAGGGATGTTGCTGGGCTTTTTCCTTTTTGCCCACAAGTTCTCCATCCTCAAACTGTGTAACTGCAGCAGAGTAGAATGTGAAGAGACTAATGATGGATTCATTGGATTTGGGTTTTTTTTTCACACGGAAGAGAGAGAAAAAAGCAAACCCCTCAAGCTTTGTAAAAGCTTTGGAGTAGAGGTCATGTGTTGTTACTGGCCCTCCAAGGGCTGCTTCCTGCTTTTGTCAGGCTCTGATTCAGATGACAATATCAGATGATGCAGCAACTGTTGCAGTCTTACAGCTGTGAGGCTGTAACTGAACTCTAAGTGTGTCCTCCAGGTCTATGGTACCCAGGTCTATCAGGTTATTGGCAATAAAATAGATACACAGATGATAGTCCAGTCAAGAGTCATCAGTCATCACTTGGAGTCTGACTGGGGAAAGGGCACACCTGTTGACAACAACAATTTTTGTGACTAAGTGTGTTTTCAATGGTATTTCTGTAGTTTGCAACTAGACAAGTGTCATCGTTTTCTCTTGTTTCTCAGCTGGAAAATACATTTCTTAACCTGAGACGTGTTTCTTAAGTATGTTTCAGAGAAAGCTGTTGGACTGATTATTTTTGTTCTATTTCTGTGCTGACTATCTGTGAATACAGTAGTACAACGGAGGGAATTATAGTTCCATTTTAATGCTGTTAATTAAATAGACTTTCAGAAGCAGGAAGTGTGGATGAACTCGAACAACAATTTAAATGTTCCTTCTGTTCTTGTACCTTCCTGACCACAGGGATCACGAGCACAGGAGCCAATTCTGGTTTCTGCTAAGACAATGTTGGAGAGCTCATCTTTATTGATCAAAACTGCCCGTTCCCTGGCTATCAATCCCAAAGACCCTCCTACATGGTCTGTACTAGCAGGGCATTCCCATACAGTCTCAGATTCTATCAAGAGTCTTATTACCTCTATCAGGTATGTCTTTTGTAGTAATTGAGCAACTGTTCATAAAGAAAAATGCCATATGGCCATTAGCACTGTGTTATTTTTCACTGATGGAAATTACTCCGTGATGCACAATATTACACTGGGTGTTTAATCATAATTGATGACTGGAGCACCCTGCAGCACAGGGCTGTTTTGTGTTTGTATTCTGTTCTCCTGCTCTGGTTCCACCCCCAATTCACTCTAAGGTAAATGTAATAAAGAATGCTGTAGAAAATGAATGCTAGCTAATATTGCTTCCGTGTGAATCGTGTACCAACATGCAACACGTGGGAAACAGCTTTATTTATTATTTTTATCTTTTTAGAATGAGCCTGTGTGCATTCAGGCAAGACCCTGCTCCTTGCCACCACGCTCAGTTTAGTGTCTCTGTCTTGCAGGGACAAGGCCCCAGGGCAGCGAGAATGTGATTTCTCCATCGATGGGATCAACAGATGCATCAGGGACATTGAGCAGGCCTCGCTGGCTGCTGTCAGCCAGAGCCTGGCCACCAGGGATGACATCTCTGTGGAGGTGAGGCAGAGAGCACAGGCACAGACACAGCATGTGGACACCCTGCTGCTCAATCACAGCACAATCCACTGCCAGTGAGAAGTGTCCTTACTGGGGTCTTTCTAGGCAAAGTCCTACACAGACCAAAGTGTATCACTTCTCCAAAGATCCCAGAATCAGCAGGGAATAATAGGGGTGAAAATAGTTGTTTGTTTTTTTACTGTCACCCACATACTACTCTGACTTCCTATGCTGATGTGACAGACTGATAGTTTTTAATGGTGCCTTGCCATGTGGAAGCCAGGATTAGTTTCTGAAGATTCATAATATATTTGTTTCTGAAGCTAGTCTATTGCTAGAAGTCAAATGCCATAAATGTCAATGTTCTTTTTTCTTAATGCCTAGTGTGTCTTTAATAGGTGAAATTCAAAGTTGATGTTGATATATTTGCTTTAAGAAAGTTTCCTTCTCTGCCTTTTTCCTTGTCTCAACTCACACTGAGATTCTCATCTTGGTTTTTATGTCTTTTCATACTGTTGCTTCTTGAAATTATGTGTTTATTGGAGTGGTTTCTTCGGGCTGTAACACTGCATACTAGAAACATGTCACACCAAATGAAGCTGTGCAAAAGAAATCATTGCAGGAGATATGTCATAACTTCCTCATTTCAATAAAAATGAATTATGTTCACCATGTTGAACTGAAGCAAATGTTACCAAAAATGGCAGTTACTTATAAAGCAGTAAAGAAATGTAACAAAGGGTAAAAATATTTTTTTTTCTCTTGCCTGTCATGAGAGTGACCTTAATCCTGATGGCTGCCAAAATATCAAATGCCTTTGAATTAAAACCAGTATTTATGTCTTGACCAGGCCATTAATATGCTTTTAATATATTTACTGCTGTCCTGCAGATTGTATTCAAGAGGTTGCTCCTCATATCTGTCCTTCAGAGATGTGACATTTTTCCTTTGCCAATGGATTTCTCCTGCTCAATTCAAAATCTGTGGCAGAGTTTTTGTTCTTGCACTGTGTTTTCTGCTTTGAAAAATGTTTCTTCACACTTAAATCAGTGCTCCTGACATTTTTCTGATTGGTGCAGTGATACTAAATCTTTGTCAGGGCAAAAATAGCTTGGGAGATGTCAGGGGGACCTTGATCACATTGCACTGAGAAAGGACACCTAGCTCTGAGTTTTGCTACTGTCAGCACTCTCTCCCCAGATATAAACCTAGGAAGAGCAGGCCCATCTCAGGGTTGCTGTTGTTGAAAGAGGGTAAGGGAAAAGAAATGAGCCAGTATGTGAGGAAAACCAGCAGTGTGGATTTCTGCTTTCTGCCACAGCGGGTTGCTTGAACGGCTTTGAGGATGTTGGCTGGTCTGAGGATGTTTGTCAAGTGTGGTACAACTGGATAAGAGAACAGCTGTGATAGCAACTGACAATTTCTTTCTCTTAGGCTCTACAGGAGCAGCTGACATCAGTTGTACAGGAAATTGGCCACCTCATCGATCCCATAGCCACCGCAGCCCGGGGAGAGGCAGCTCAGCTGGGGCACAAGGTACTGTCCTGCCAAGACAAAGGCATCTGAAATCCTGGACAGCTGAATGTTAGAGAAGACCCCAATTTCATAGCAGTTTCTCTTCCTATGGGAGAGCAGAAGAGCACATTTGTAAGGGAAAAAAATATGGAATTTTTAAATACTCAGAGCCAAGACCAAAAAAACTTTTTTACATTTTGGGCCAGAGAAAAGATACTCTGGTGGAGGATTTTGGTTAGGGCTTTGTGTAAATTTCTTCCTCTGTTATGTGGAGTGTAAGTAGAGTCAAACTCATGCTTGTAAAATGTCTCTCCAAACAAACAAATGTTAGAATACATGTACCAAAAGCGTATTTAGCATGGTTATTGCAAGGCTCTAGAAGTTGCTCACATAGCAAGTTCTCATCCTGTGATATATTCTTTAGTGGAAACTGTAGAGGCAACAAAGATTGAGAGGTTCCTCCCTTGCCCAGAGGAGATGCTTTTCAGGGATACTCTTGAATAGCCTGTGGCTCCTGTGACAGTCTTGATCAGTTACATATAATCTCAGGGGCCCATGTGCTTCTGGAGGAGGAGATGTGTGGCTTTGCAAAGGAGTTGGACAGTGAGGGGAGACAATCCCTGGGCACATGATCCAAACCCAGCGCTGTACGGTGCAGAAGCATTGTGCCCCTTGAGCTGACCCACATCCCAAATGGTAAACAGGGAATGTGTTTTCTCTCAGTTTCACCTGAGAAGTGTGGTTAATGGCTTTCTGGGGTTGTTTTGGCTTTCTTAGGTAACACAGCTGGCAAGTTACTTCGAACCCCTTGTTTTAGCTGCAGTTGGTGTGGCATCCAAGACACTGAATCATCAGCAACAGATGACTGTGTTGGACCAGAGCAAGACTCTAGCAGAATCTGCCTTACAGATGCTGTATGCTGCCAAAGAAGGGGGAGGAAACCCCAAGGTAAGGTGGTTGTGTGGCATTAAGGTGAGAGAGGAAGGCAAGTATGGCAGAAAACCCAGCATGTACCTGCTGTACAGTCAAGGGATATGTTTGCAGTCAAAATGCCAGTGACAGCTCTCCTGATGTCTCCTGAGAGTGGAAACATTTCTCCAAGACGGGATTCCAGTCTTCTCACAGCATCCTCTCAGGGGACACAAAGTCAGGGTATGACAGCAGCTCTCTAGGCTCTCATAGAGCAAGCAGGTGGTTAAAAACCAGGGCTTGTCTGGTGCATGGCCCAGTGGGATGGGGTGTTTGCCAGGAACGAGCAGCAGCGCACAGCCGTTCATAACTCAGGTGCGATTTGCACCTTCCACAGAGCCGCCGTCTCTAGAGGACATTTAAGAAAACTGGGGCACCTGAGGCTGAAAGTGTCGTGTGCCATGGCTCCTTGGAGGAGTTAAGTTTAGTTCAGTCCACTTTGCTGCAGTGTTTTACTTGTCATCTTTGCCCAGAAGTGTTACTTTCAGCACCTTTACTGTTTTAATTTCTTACACTTCTGATTCACGCAGAGTTGTTTTGCAGAGAGAACATCCTCTGACTATCTCAGTTTTCTCATTCTGTGTCCACCAGGCATCTCATACTCACGATGCCATCACTGAGGCTGCACAGCTGATGAAGGAGGCTGTGGATGACATCATGGTCACTTTAAATGAAGCTGCAAGTGAAGTTGGCATGGTCGGAGGTATGGTAGACTCCATTGCAGAGGCAATGACCAAGGTGAGCATAGAAACTGACCCTTTTCTCACTTTGTCCCTGAAAGCTGATCCACGTTGCAGAGCTTTGGACAAACTGGTGCTGATTCAGTGGTCAGTCATGACACGTTGTCACAGGAAACCTGAAGATTATTTGATTTTGCATGTTGTAAAATAAAACTGATGTGAGCCATGGTGCTCATGTTTACAACCTACATGGTACCCGTCAGTAAAATTCCTACTAAATAGTTTGTTCAGTAATACTCTGGCATTTAACTATCATCTTAGGTCAAGGGACCTCTTATTTTGGCTTCCTTTTTTCCCCTTGTCTTTCGTGTAAGTCTCTTAAATGAACACCAGGCCAACCTTGAAGCAAGTTACTTTCAGAGATGATGTCCAAGCCTGAAATGTTCTGCTATGCTTTGTAATGCATTCTACTGAAGACGTATAGTTGTGAAGCGTACACAAGTTCAATCCAAATATTTGGTTCTTCCTATCCTGACATAAAAGATTGAAGACTTTAGCACATAAAGACATGTTACATTATCTTCTGGCATGATCATCTTGGTTTGTAGCTGTTGGACCTTCCTTTCTCTATTAGCTGGGAAGAACAGATTGTTTGACCTTGCATGGGAAGCAAAACTCATGATCAAAAACTTTGCAGTATGCATTCTCTGCATCTTCCAGGCTCATAACCTGGGCTCAAGTATTTGCTGAGCTTCTCTGTACATCCTGGTGCACTGTTTTCACTTGTGTGTCTAGAGAGAGAGGAGATCATCGAATTGAATATATAATACAGTTCTCTTATTGCCTGTAAAGTATGCTGTTTATTGTGACTTTTTAATGCTGTGTTTTTCCCTCTGTCTTGCAGCTGGATGAAGGTACACCTCCAGAGCCAAAAGGAACTTTTGTTGATTATCAGACCACTGTGGTGAAATATTCTAAAGCCATTGCTGTTACAGCACAGGAAATGGTAAGAAATTACCTTTACAGGGTTCAAACTCTATGTACATAAGGAACATGGAATTATTTGTGCAGTGCTGAGACACTCTTGATCATCAAATTTTTAATTGCCTTATCTCTTTTGGGGTAATGGAGCAAAAGGAGTGATGATTTTGTCAATTCAACTCTTGCATCTTAGTGGTGTGATTATAGAGTGGTCCTTTACAGGAGGAGCACTGTGGCTCTTCTGCACAAAAGCTCTTTATTTGGCTCACTTTCAAGGAGAAGTAAAAGGAAAACCACATGCTTTTTCATCAGCCCATTTAACTGGGCTGAAATGCCACCTTTTGTTAATCAGTGACTTCAGGATACTCTTCCACACTTACTGTTTCATGTAGCCAGTGAAATAACATCAGTGTTTTCAGAGCTCTGTAATACTTAATGAATGAATGCAGATCAACATCCCACACTGTCCTTTTCTTTCATTTCTATCACTCGCATGGGTTTAAAAAAAGAAAGAAGTGGCACCTGTTGAATTGAGATTTTTCTTGACTTATGTTTCACAGTAATGCATCATGTCTTTTCCCTTGGAACAGTACTGTGGTTGCCAATTTGTTCATGAGTGCTACAGACAGGATTTTTCACAGAGTCGATTGCTCTTGCAGTCAAGACAGGTCCATGATTCTGCTATGACAGTAGAATTTTATCTAAAACTAGTTTTGTCCCAGGGATGGATTGCCATTGTTTTTACTTACATTAATTTGAGACAGAAGAATTATTTCTGTTAAAAGGTAGGAATTTTCTAAAGAGAGATTCAGTTTTTCTACTGGCATTCTACTGAGACATTCTGCGTCATCCTGCTTGTTTCTTCTCCATCTTGTTCCCTCATCTGAGATGTTTTGCATTGATCCTCAGACTTTTTCCATTTCTGTCCTTCCATGTCTCAGCTGAGGCTGATAGGGATTAGCTCACCTTATAAGGTGACAAAATAAGGTGGCTGTGACACACAAACCCTACTTTTCCTTCTCAGTGTGAATAACTGTCCCTGGCCAAGGGCCCCTGTGTGTCAAAGAGTGAAGTATTGGCTCTAACTGCTGCCCTTTGATTCCTCCGTATGTGCAGCAACTGCCCAGCTGCCATGACTCTAATAAAGCATGTTTGCTTGAGTTTCCTCTGGAATTCTTGCTGGAGGACACGTCCCTTCCATGGCAAGAGGATGACCCCATTTTATCAGCGTGGCCAAACAGATGAGTGTGCTTCTAATCTGGGGTGTATTAACAAGTTATTCTCATGCCTGTCAATTGTCTCTCTCTTGCCTGTGTTCTTTTTTCAGATGACTAAGTCGGTTACTAACCCGGAGGAGCTGGGAGGACTTGCATCGCAAATGACCAATGACTATGGGCATTTGGCTCTCCAGGGCCGAATGGCTGCGGCTACGGCAGAACCAGAGGAGGTCTGCAGTTTTTAGACCTCTTTATTCTCTGTACCTGGTGGTGTTAACAAGGGTGTTCTTTTACTGTGAAGAGCACAGTAAAGGTGACCAGCCTTGTTATAAGATTTGCCCAATCGAAGAACAGAAACCCTTTGTCAAAACCTCTGTCTGGCTTTAGAAAGAAACAGCTCGGGATAAAAGTGGCTAATTCCATGGACCACAACAGAAACTCCTGAATTACTTGGGGCTTTCACTTACAGGCAACTTGCAAATACAAAGAAAACTCTTAAAACTCTTAACTTGTTACTATGTGGCTTTCCTTCAATCTTGCATGCTTTGACAAGTTAAAAATACGTATATACTTTTTCTGTCTTGCCTGTAAGTGATTTTAAGTATAACTTCCTATCTTGAAAGTGAGATTCATGCAAGCAGTCGGAGCACAAGTATCTTTTGCTGAAGGACATCCTCCTTAGCTCAGAGTTAGAATATGATGTGGGAGAAGCATCTTACTTGCCTTGTGCTAAGTGAGGAGGATGGGCTGTTCACCTCCATTGCATTAACCTGTTGTGGGATTTGCTGCATCTTCTCTGAGCACAACTGCACAGCCTTTTAACCCTTCTCTTCTTACTGGAGCATAGACAAACTTTGTCAAGATGGGGTAAGAGGGTATCTCACCTTCTCCAGATATATCAGATTATCTACATACAAGTCCTTTAAAGAGTTTTTGATTTTGCGCCTTACACATCCTGCTGATGCACTTACTTAAATGTTTTGTGCTCAGTAGCTATGTGAAAAGCAGTGGCTTGCACTTGGCTCAATATTGTGAAGTTTAATTACATTTCTGCATGTTACTTTGTGCCTGAGGTTAAAATAATTCCATTTGTGATACTAATGGCTGTGATTCCTGCTCATATTAATCCCAAATCACACCAGAATGGTGACATACATGCAGGGACTACAACTATCATGTTTCAAAACAGGGACCACACATCTTAGGCTGTAGGGTTATTAGTAAATCAGAAGCAGTAATAGCAGGATATTCCCCATTTCAGTGTTCCACATGGATGTATTTGATTCTGGAGAGTGAAGACTGTGTGAGGTTCAAAACCAAGCAAAGGGAATTGAATACTGACATACTTTTTGACCCAGTTTCAGCAATGTACAGTACAGTGTGGTTTTTACCTGTTGCACATACCTTGACTACAGCTCACCCTGACAGGGCAGTTCTGGACAATGAAGTAGCATTGTTTAAATGTGAAGTTGTGTGTGCTTCAGTTGTCCATTTGACTTTTGGGTACCTGTCTTACCCCTTCTCTTTCCCAGGCTCTGGGTCATTCCTGCCCTGTTGCATCAAGGACCCTTTTACAGGGATGTGCTTCATGTGTAGATGGAATTACAGCTGTGCTTTTTCTCTGATCTTTCCAGAGGATGTAGTGGTGGGCAGAATACTGGAATTCACCAGAGAGATGGTGTTTCCATTTCTGTTGACATAGTGTATCAGCATGACTTGTATTTATTTGCCTGCTGCTTTTTTCCCTGTGCCTTCTCAGCCATATAGATTGGGTTCCAGATCAAGACTCGGGTGCAGGAACTTGGCCATGGGTGTATCTTTCTTGTGCAAAAAGCTGGAGCTCTCCAGATTTGCCCTACAGACAGCTACACCAAAAGGGAGTTGATAGAATGTGCTCGTGCTGTCACAGAAAAGGTAAGAGCTTCCCTTGTTACCCCATGGTGTTTGTCTACCAAACTTCCACTGGAGTAAACCAGTCAAACTGGATTCAGAAAACTGTTTTAACTTTGCATTGTAGTATAGTACAGTCTGAATTACCCAGAGGTCTTACTTTTCCTTTAAGCATTCAGTGTTCATGTGCTGGATTAGCCCATGATTAGTCCTTCCTCAGGCCTTGTAATGAAAATTCAATGTCCTGTCCGAGGGAGATTGGTCCTAAACAATATCCCAAGGTGTGAGATGGCTCTTGTGCCTTAGGAGGCACTCCCTGGCCTAAGTGACTGGTAGGTCAGTGACCTGTGTTTTCATGTAGCAATGTCCTCTCCTTTTAGGGCCAAAGTAACTTCCTAGAACTCTATCTTCAACCTCTATGGGGTTTCTTGTTCCTTGGGCCTTCAAATAAATGGTCTGGGTATCAAAAATGCCTTTTTGATGGCATCTCTCTCCTTTTGTTGGGCATGAACATTGAGAGTTGGTGCCAGCAGCTTTCAGATTTCACCAAACACTGTTGGTTCAGCCTGTGTTTGTGTGCTCTTAGCTGTACCAGTTTCATGATGTATCCCAGGAGCAGTGACAATTCCAAATCTAGGCAGGGGTAAACAGTACCTTGTAAATAAAGTTAAAGCTGATAGAGTAGCAATGATTCACAGGACCAACTTTCTTCTGATGACCACCTTGTTGCTTTTTGTTGTTTCTAGGTCTCCTTGGTTTTATCTGCCCTCCAGGCAGGGAACAAAGGCACACAAGCCTGTATTACTGCAGCCAGTGCTGTGTCTGGGATAATTGCAGATCTGGACACCACTATCATGTTTGCCACTGCTGGAACCCTTAATGCTGAGAACAATGAATCATTTGCAGATCACAGGTCAGTGTTGCTGAAAAAGATGGGAGAGTGCATGCCCAGGGGAACCGTGGAACTGGCAGAAGAGACTGGGACATGGAGATAAATTTTTGCCTTTTTGGATTCCTGTGAATGAAATTGAATGAGGCAGGGGAATGAGAGGAAAAATAGGAAACCTGGGATTTGATTTGTTTGTGAACTGCATACTCAAAATGATTTCTTCTTTTACCTAGATGTTGTTTTGGATTTGTTGTCCTGACATGTCAAAACATGGGTGGGAGGGGGGTGGGGAACCCTGACCAGGACACACTCTCTGTTCCTGTTGCCATTCTTCCTTCTGCCTTACTTGCCTGTGATTTCTTTAGTTTTTCTTACAATATGCTGATTAATATGGACGTTCAACAGCTGGTACTTTTCTCACAGCATGGCCAGATTTTCTTGTAGTATTCAAATACAATGCTCTCCAATGCTACTGCCCAATCTATTTCTTCTCAAGATGGGCTCATTTTATTACACTGCCCTGCATTTGCCCCAAAAGCTCTGCTGCTGTTTTAATAGTTGGTTTGTGGTTTTTAACTTACACCCTTGACCTGTGTAATGTTATGAATGGACACTGATATCATGGTTTAGCTCTTTCATGCTGCTGTTAGTCACCATAACACAAAAACACATTTTTCCCTTCTTCTCCTTTTCCATTCCTTCCCCGCTTCCTCTTCTTTTGCTACAGAGAAAATATCTTGAAAACAGCAAAAGCTTTAGTTGAAGACACAAAATTGTTGGTTTCTGGCGCTGCCTCAAGTCAGGACAAACTGGCCCAAGCAGCTCAGTCATCAGCTAACACCATCACTCAACTTGCTGAGGTAGTAAAATTGGGAGCAGCTAGCTTGGGATCTGATGATCCTGAAACACAGGTGAGATGTTTTAATCTTTTCTGGTACTCTTACAGAGAACAGTTTTCATTTGGTAGAACTTTGTGTGATTTATGCTTTAAAGCAACACAATATGGTTCATCTCCTCTGGGACTTCTCTGGGTTTACTCACATTACTCAGCTAAACAAGATATTACTTGTTTAGAATAAAGTCAAGAGGCTCAAGCATTGAGTGGAGCTAGTCAGGCCTTTGTGGAACCCTTCTGCTTTTATTTCACGCCGTGCTCCAGCTGGGATGCTTTGGCAAAGTATTTGGCTCATTTTTACTAACTTGTGGTTGGAACTCTGGCTCATCTCGTTTTTGTTCTGAAGAGCTTGCAGGTCTTTAAAGCTGCTTATCCAGCTTATGTCTGGACTGTGCTCTGTATTATTTGTGTAGGCTGACAAACTCTTGCCGTTCTCCAGCTATATCTGTTTTGTTTCTCAATTAACTCTACAACTTTTCTGTGTGGATTATCCCTAATAGTCAGTTATTTGTTTGGATCTCAGTGAAATGGAGGCAGGCAAGCATATTGCAGATGTTTGAAAAAACATAGATTTTTTTTTTTTTTTTTAGCTGTGTTCTAAAAAATCACACCCTCATGCAGACCCCCTTTATTGCCTGAGCCTTACAGCTATTTCTTGTTTCATAGGTTGTTCTGATCAATGCTATCAAGGATGTTGCAAAGGCCCTTTCTGATCTCATTGGTGCTACCAAAGGAGCTGCCAGCAAACCAGCAGATGATCCATCCATGTACCAGCTGAAAGGTGCTGCCAAGGTAAAACCTTATTCTTAAATTTTATTTGAAGGTGTTTATGCAGTCACATTTGATAAATGTGTGGAACTTTGACTTCAGCAATTTCTGATTGCCTCATTTCTTTGTTTAATTATCATGGTATCATGGCCAACACAAGAATTGGTATTTAATCCTGTAACAAGTAGAATTTGTGAAGTCTCTTAAGTCCTATTAAAAGTAGCAATGCTTCCCAGCTTAATTTGCCTTGCATCATACCCTGCCGCCTCTGAAAACAGCAGGAAAGGTTCACATGTTATTGTCTTCACTTGTCTCTTCTTCAGGTGATGGTAACAAATGTCACATCCCTCTTGAAGACTGTTAAAGCAGTAGAAGATGAAGCTACTCGAGGGACAAGAGCCCTTGAGGCCACAATTGAGTACATCAAACAGGAGCTGACGGTACAGAACTAAATAGTCCTAGTGGGTTTTGCAAGTATGTCCTTACACAAAGCTGGGAGCAACTGCTGCCTTGTTCTTTAGACCTTGAGCTTTCAATACAGCTATTATTTTCTCATCTGATGCTGTTCACTTTTTTTTTTTGATCCTGGCTTTGGTAGTGTCTTGTCAGCATCACTCTCATACTGTGTCTGCTGTTTAAAATTGTTTCTATTTTTCCCTTATTATGAAATGATCCTACCTGTGATATATGGCCTGCTATTGATATTCTGTGTAAATAGGAATTAATGATAGTGTGGAATTCTGTCCCAGATTAGGTGTTACACCATGACAATTGTTTTCCTTCCTCCTTAAGACATAAAAGCATAGCTAGGGTTTTTTTTTTTACTAGCATAGTAGTGACAGACATAAATTAATACCTGCATGTTTGTGAAGAAGCCTGATTTTTTCTTTCCTTTACTTACAGTCCATTTTTATTAAAAAAAATCTGTAGACACAGTCTTCAGCAGGAAATGGTTTGTTGTATAGGCTGTGGATTAGCAGTTCTTACACCATAACTGCACTGTGGCACCATTTTGTCTTGTCAAATGTTCTCCAGCAAACATCCAGTTTTCACTGTGTAAGCAAAGCTGTTGTAGGAAGTTTATTTAAAAATATTTTCTTTTTAAATATCTGTTTTTAGTCATTGGGAATACATATGGCAGTCATAAAACCTCATGTTCTGTACAATATCTCACAAGTTACTGTCATGTGTCCTCATGAAGGCCTGGCTGTTACATCCCATCCTGTAACTCTGAGCTAGAATCTGTTTAGATCTGTCACTGGGGGATTGTGGATTAGCAGGTCTTTCTCAGTTTGGTTGGTATCTGTTTGAAATGTTCCTCTTGCTTTTGTCAGCATTGCTAAGGGATGGACCTGTGGTTGTGGTGTTGCCATCTCATTCATGGGGAGAACAGAGGGTGGCACACAGGTACTCAAGGTCTGTCAGGCTTGAACTGGAATTGCAGGGTCTGACTCAGAGCAACATCGAGGGATGTCTTCACATGTATAACTAGAATTCAATTTTTAACATCACTTCTATTTCTGGAGAGGAAGTGAAAAACTGATTAACTGGGAGCACAGGATAGAGCAGGCTCATTTTTGTCCAGACATTTGCATTCTGGAACCACTGGCCTGCTTAGGTTGCACTGTGTGTGGTCAAGAAACCTCCTGATTAATTTTGCACTCCAAATTTCCCCTGCACAGTAAAAGAATGGCAAGCAAATACAGACTAAAGCTCAGAAAAAGAAGATATGTGATCAAAGTAAGGTTGTGCAGCTCTTGTTACCTACACCTTCCCACAGTTCCTGTATTCCAGAATTCATGTATTGTGAGGTAATTTGAACTATTTTCACATGATTCACCCTGCAAAATTACATCTTTAGGTTTCTAAGGGAGACTAAATATAGCCTAAGAGACAACGCTCCACCTCTGCTTTTTTAAGACACATTTGAATATTTTAGTGGTGATGTTCTCAGTCTCTGCTGCTCTGTGCCATCAACAAGCACTTGGTAGGGTCCAGCCTTTGCAGGGGAAGGATCTCCTCATGTGAGTAGAGCAGCCTCAACAGCAGTCAGGATGAGAAAAGAATGTAATGAAAGGAACAGTAATTCTTTTCATCCGGTAGGGCTCCGAACAGCTGCCCTGTAACTGTCATGTGGGTAGATAAATGCAGATGAGATGAATGGGTTAACCTTTTTTACTGCCTCCTTCCCTCAGCTTATTGCTTCTCTCTGGTGTCTGGAGGTGAGCAGGCTTATCAGATCCAGGCCCGTGACAAGCAGGAATGATACCCAAGCTCTCCAGATATGTTTCTAATTTCCTGCTGTTCGAAAGCTGCTTCCGTTTGCTGCCCCTTTCTCTCTGGTTTTTCTGCTTTGACTGGCCTGCTATCAGACTTTCCTTCTGCTTTCACTTTTAGGTGTTCCAGTCCAGCGAGGTTCCAGAAAAGACATCATCACCTGAAGAATCAATCCGGATGACGAAAGGCATCACCATGGCAACTGCCAAAGCTGTTGCAGCTGGGAACTCGTGCAGGCAGGAGGATGTGATTGCCACAGCAAATCTGAGCCGCAAAGCAGTAGCTGACATGCTCACAGCTTGTAAGGTAAAGATTCCCTTCCTTGCCTGAGATTGGTCTTTTTGTGTTTGTGTGCCTCAAAATGCATTGGAGATTATGTATTTTTGTTCAGTTTTCTGCTTTTCGTATGAGAAAGTTAATGGGTGAGATCATTTTAAGGGAACCTCTCTCGGAAAGGATTTTTTTTGTGCTATGCACACACACACAAAAAAATCCCAGCACTAATTTTTACTGTTTTCTTTCTGTGGAAATGAGGAATTTTATTTGAGGTGAAATTTCCTGGTTTCCAGGCAGAAGACAAACAATCTGTGCAAGTAGTAGAATATACAGATATTCCTGTGGTCACAAATATAATTTCAATATTCCTAGAACAGTGAAAGGAATGGTGAAAGAAGTCACTCTGATCTATCTTTAATAATTCTTCTCGCCTGACTAAATCTCTTGATTCGCTCAGTTTGTTTTGTGCTTTTCAAAAATGTGCACAATTTTTATTGCAGATTTTTTTATTGAAATAGCTGTAGCTCTATAAAAAGTGTTGCTCTATTTTCTACATTGTATATAAATGACTGTTAAGCCGTTTGGCTTTGTTCTGATGATTAAAAAAAAAAATCTAGTCATAAATGATTAGAAAATGGAATTATGAAGATCTCATTCCTTTTGATTTTCAATAGTGACTGTAGTAGCAAACTGCCTTTGCCTGTAAATCTTAGTTATTTACTTCTGTCTTTCTATGTAGGGAAGGTGACAGTGGAATAATGGTGTTCCCTGTGTGGTGTCTGATTTTCAGTTTTTGGTCAAATCCGAACTGCCTACATCAGTCCAAGATTGATTTTTAGCCTCATACTGCCCAAACAGAAGGGTTATGTTTGGTTTAAAAATAATCATCTTTCAAAAGTGCAAGTTCTAATTTAGAACTGCCTTTATACAAAACCATTGAATGAAACTTTTTATATTGACTTAGTTTTGTAGCAAGTTTTTTAGTGTCTAACAATTCTTCACCACTTTGTATGCTTCAGATTTTGATTTGTCTTTCCAAACAGGCAGCAGATTCTCAGGAACAGAATCCTCTGATTTTAGTAACATTATAAAACACTTCCATACATGCACAGCCCAGTACATACTATCAAACTTCTATTTATGAGCCTTCCTTTTTTATGTTTTTATGTTTACGTTTGCTGCCAGTTAACTTAATGATTTCGAGTGGTTTGTGCATTGTAAGTGGCTGACAGGATGAAACTTCCTGCAAATGGAACAGTGGAGGTCTGGGATGCTGGAAAAGGCTTTGTGATCTCCCAGGGAATTGCTTTCACAAAGAAAAGAGCCTTCAGAAGGAAAAGGGGCTGGGTATAATCTTACTTGTAATGATACAGTGCCAAGGCCTAAGATCTCGTCCACTTTATTAAGACCAGGAACATTTATTGGACAAACAGGAATAAAAGTCTTCAAGAGTACTAATTTTATGCATTATAAAATGTATGAGAAAATAGCTGCATCATTTAACAAAGATTTTAAATACACAGTTTGAACCAGACTTGATTTAGAAAATCTTGTTTCTACAAATTTTGCTCAGTCTTAGAAATCTTATGCCATTAATCCTACAAATTGATTACTGGATGTGGCATTTCCATGGCAAACAACATTCCTTGACTTTTAAGGATAGGAACCAGCAGTCTTAGCCCTACAATCCTGTAAAAGCTGGATATAATGTAAAAGATATCATGAGACTTGGGTTTTGTGATATTTGACAAACACTGGAGGGGTTTTATAGTGATATGAAGCTGCTCTGTAGAATGAGCACTGATAAATTATCAGATTTTTATGTTCTTTGGGATAAGACAAAAGTGCATGTGTATGATCTATGGTAGAATGTACAGAACACAGCTCTGACTTCCCCAGGGTCAGGAATTTGAATGTAAGTTCTGTTTAATTGCCTGTTGCCTAAGGCAAGTAGTATAAGGAGTTTGAATTAACAGTTATATAGATGCCTGTGCTTGGACTGCTATAGATGACTTTACACTGCTCATTACTAATTCAGTTCTTATAAGCAGATGCTATTTCAAAAGGCAATAAGGATGCTTATTGTGGGATATACTGAGACAACTCTCATTAAAGTCAGTGGAAATGCTGTAATTACATTTACTGAATGTCAGAGCAGGCCCTAAGATAACAATTTCTTTGTTAATTAGGTATCTGTATAATATAATGTGGTAATTAACCTGTGCATAGTATCATTATTTGTAGTGATTGCTGTTGGAAAGGAAACAGGTATGAGCAGCCTGTCCAACCCATAGGAAGCCATGGAAGCAAGCAATCCCTTACATCATTCCACAGGCAGCAGGTTGAGGGAAATAACTTCTCACCTTTTCTCAGCACTGGCTGGGCTGCTGCTGGTGGCACTGGAGGCAGCTGAGCAGAGCCTGGGCTGGAGCACTGACCCATGGAGGAGACTCAGTTGAGCTGTGGTTCAGCCAGGGAGGGACAGCTCTGGGGAGAGCTCTCAGCAGCCCCTCAAACTCACCTTCCTCCACAGCAGCCAGCCATGCTGATGGGGTAGAGTTGTACCAGAGGTGGGTAGTGCTGGCTGCCTTACAGCAGGGAAAGCTTGTGGAGAGAAAATGAGGGCTGACAGTGAAGGAAGCCCCAGCATGAGGAAACAAAGTGTATTCTGGTTCTTCAGACACGTTTCAGTTTGAGGTGTTTGGGCAGACCTTCTGCCCAAGGCTGGAAGAGAAGACATTCCTATTGTGAGTCCCCGCTGGTATAGTGAAATGTGTGTTTAGATGTTTCTGGGTTATGAAAATGATTTCTTAAAATGACTTCTGTCACCTCTTTAGGCTGCTGTGAAGTATACGAAATTTATACTGAACCTTAAAAATGGTCCCAAAATACTATGACACCAGTCTAGGCTATGTATGTAAAACATAGAAAGAACTTTATACTTCCCTCCTACAGATGCTTGCTCTAATTCCCTGTGTTACAGTAATATTTAAGTGCAGAAGAGACATTTTAGGATGCTTTACAATGCATGCATAAGAAACACTCAGGGGTCCTTTACCCTATTTGAAAATTTAAAAAAAACACCCTGTTCTGAACTTTTTGGGCTTCGGCAGCTCATTTGAAGAATGCTGAAGATGGGGGATGAGGCGGGGCTGTTCCCGTGCTCTGCTCATCCCGAGCTTCCCTGCAGAGGGAGCCCAGAGACCAGCGCCGGCCCTGGCTCGGGATGTTGCCGCTTGCAGGCAGGGCTGAAAATAAGTGAGCCGTGAGATAATCCCCCATCCCAACGGGAGATGAGAGGCTGCAGGAGTGGAAGGAGCTGCTCTGTGAGAGGAAATGCTATGTGTTTTGGGAACTTTCACTTGGCAACAAGTGGTGCTTCTGCTCAATAAAAAGTTCCCTGGAAGTTTATTGTAGAAAGTGCAAGGCTTGAAGAGACTGCAAGTTTCACTTTTTATTAAAAATAAAATGGTTGAATTAGTCGGGCTTATGTCAGATGCCAGACATTACACTTAGTGGAAATCCTTACAAAGGCCTGACTCTGCTGCAGCTTCCCTCTGTGTTTAAACAGATGGTTCCAGCACTGCTATTGCTGTGTTAAATCTCTCCATCAAGCTAACACCATTAATGAGCCTTTACAGAACTGAGCTCTGCTGCTCTTCCAGCACCATTTGCTTACAACAGAAATGGCTGACCCCTAAGCTCAAATGTCATTTACACACTATAGAAAACAGTCCTCCCTTCTCTTTCCCCAGTCTCTCTGTGTTGTTCTTCTCTTGTGGGAGCTGTTTTGGTAATTGATGTTGTTTTGCCTCCTCAGCAAGCATCATATCACCCAGATGTGAGTGAAGAAGTTCGGGAGAGGGCCCTGCGCTTTGGAACAGAATGTACCCTGGGATACTTGGAACTCCTGGAGCATGTTCTGCTGGTAAGGAGTCATCTGCATGCATATACTGGATTGCTTCCAAGGAGAGTAATCCCCCTGCCCTCTTTCTGCTAGTGACACATTTTTATAAGTTTGTCACAAGATTATGAAGTTTTGTTGTTAGAGCAAGCTAAAGGAAACTCAGTATTTCAGCTCAAACTGTGAGATGGAAGGAATATTGGGAGCACTTAAATGGAGCTGCATGCTGGATCAGATCTGGAGGCAATATGGATCTGAACCTAAAAAAGGTCCTTGACAAAGAATTAAAATAAGACATTTCAGCATTTTTTTTAAGCCCTGAGTAAATAGAAGACTTACGAGGCACAGGCCTGTCCCCCAAACTGAAGAGGTTACATAATCTTTATGAAGGCACTGTTACGTGCCTCTCACAGCCACACCTATTCCAAGCCATCCCAAAATCCCCAGCCAGCACTGCCTCACAAAGAACTCTCCAACACATCAGACATGGCACCCCCAAAGCTCTGCATAAAACTTCTGCACTCAAATCCAAACTCATGAATCCTGCTGTCAGTGGGCTTTGCTTGACCATACATAATTATCACATAATAAATTGGTTATACCACGGTATTTCCTCTTCTGTTGCTATTACTTTTGTAGGAAGCAATAAACTGTGTTTGAACTAACCTTTGATTAAACATTGAAGTTTCTGGAGAGGACTTAAATTGGCAATTGCTTCATGGATTACCAGTGATTTCTTTCAGGTGGCTCTCAGCTGACATATTAAAGTCTCTGAAACTGAAATTTGCAGCCACTAACTGCTGATTAGCAAACCCAAATCAGTTTTTTCTGCTGAGAACAGAGCATGTGTAATTATTTGCATCAACTTGCTGAAATTTATATATAAAATAAAAGTACAGTCACAGTTGTGCTTGCCACTAGCAGGTAAAATAGTTCAAGCAAGTTGGAACTTACTAATGGAATTCTTAGAGCTGTATTGCAGTAAGTGATTTAGCATTAGATGTCTGATCCATTTTTAGTTTAGAGGACTGTGGGGAATTTTTCAGATTTGACCCCTAGAACACTGGCAGTATGTGTTTCAAGCTATGTGCCAGAACAGACCAAAGACTTGAATCAATTTTTGCTCATTCTATTTCTCTCTCTCTGCATAAGTCAAGAGGCTTACAGTAAGAAAGCCATGTTCCATTTTACTGAAGTAACAGGCCTTTCTTACCTTAAGTCTCTTTACATTCAGTGCCTTAAAGCCATGAGCAAGTTCTGCCCCCTTGTACCACCCCCTGTTTCCCCAGTGTTGGATGCCTTAGCAAACTCTAAGACCTAGGGGTGGTTTAGAACCCCTAGGTCTGCAATCTCATTTACAACCTCCAGAAACAGTAGATCATGTGGGATTAGGAATCTCTAATTGGTCCATCTGGCACCCTGTGATACAGTTGTCACTAAGTTCATTTATGCCCTCAGTGGTCAGGCTAGGGATGCTTGCATGGGTGCCTCAACACAGGTGCCAAGGGGTATTCAAGAGCCATATTTCTTTGGAAATTATACTTGTTAGGTGCTAGAGCTGTCAGATGCAAGATGTAAAATTTCTCAAGCCATTGTATTAACCTGTATAGAGGTTACATTGGGCAAGTGGCACAAAAGTGACTTGTTTGCTCAAAGGAATATTCCACTAATAACCTAGCTAGGAGCAGGGCCAGGAACACATTAATTCCAGCTGTATGGCATGCACATCTTAGTAAATGTGAGATGTACTAGCATCACTTAGCTCCTTGTGAGATGTACCAGCAAAGTTCAGGACTGACCTGAGNGTGGCATGCACATCTTAGTAAAACTCCTTGTGAGATGTACTAGCAAAGTTCAGGACTGACCTGAGCTCCTGCATGTCCATCCTGGTCAGTGCTGATCCGTGCTGAACTGAGGGGAAGTCTGGAGCTTTGGTTGTCCATGACTGTGGGGATGAGACTCTGCTGGCAGTTCTAAACTAACTTTAAAACAACACAGTTCTTTAACAGCCTACTTTTAAAATTGCTCAGTTTTTCAATTCCATCATTGACAACACTATCGCAGATGGTATTAATGTCACAGTTACTGGAGTAAAAAATAGCATTCTTTGTTATAGTCCTGACCACATTTGTGTGTTTTTTTTGACATTTTTGGTTTTGATGTTTTTGCTTGTATTTGGAAGATAACCCTTGAGATGCTCAGTGCTCAGTTTCTGCCATGATGAGAGTCTATGCAGTGTATAAATTTTGGTTATAACTGTGTTGTTATATTTTGTTAGTGTTGCAGATTTTTTAGCTATTGAGGATTTGTGTACTTGTGATTACTGTGGAAACTTGTTGACAGGAGCCCACACACACACACATTGATATGGCAGTTCCAGAGAGAGAGACTTCCTCGTGTGGCAGAGTTCTCACCAAGCAAAGTTAGGAAAATAACATAGTTTAGTTTGTTCTGTCAAGGTAAATGAGTTATGCATTTGACTGCAATATGGCAACAGTGGCAAAAAGATACAATCTGTTCTCAATGTGCACATAGAGAGGCTTGCAGGGGAGTTTTTGAAAACATTAAGGAAATGCACACCTGTGTGTAGGATGTGACTTTCATGACTCCACCATTTGTTTTGCTCTTAAAGCTCTATCTATGTCTGTCACCCTTCTCTCAGAAGGAGCTTTTGAGTATACATAAATTTCTGGAACTTAATATTTTTCTTTACAGTATGGTAATTAAAAATGCAGATGTTCCTCTTTAGGGAAAGAATTCAGCTTCACTCTCTGAGTGTCTTAGGGTTTTTCATTTGAAGAAGCACAAGTATTAATACTTGATACAAACTCAGTTCAGACATAATTATCTTTTCCTTCTGTTTGAGAGCCTTGGGATTTCCATTGTGTTCACCATTGCTGATTTTTTCCACAACAGGCAACTGGCACTTCCAGATATCTCTGTCTCTCAGAAATAGGGATGAACCAGTCTGTCAGTACTTGAAAATCACCTTCTCTCCAAGAGTGTGAAAAAACTGAACCTGATGCATGAGTATAATGACTAAAATACCTGAGAATGGAGTGCTAAAGCTGCAAATTCCTCCCAGATACTCAAACGTGTGCCTCTGTTTTGGATCATTCTGTCCTGGGTTTAGGATTGAGACCTTGCAACAGTGTTGTCAGTTGCTATAGCTGAGCTGGGCAGTGCCACTGTGCGGGTGTGCTCCCAACATTGTAGTGTAAGCCTTGGCTCCTGGTGTCTCACTGACAGTTACAGTTCCTTCACTGACAATTGCTATACCAAATAAATCTTTCACTAGAGTGCCTTGGGAATCTTCCAGCGTTCTGGAATCCTCACTAAAGTACATCCTCTTTCTCTAGATTCTTCAAAAAGCAACTCCAGAGCTAAAGCATCAGCTGGCCTCTTTCTCCAAGCGGGTTGCAGGTGCTGTCACAGAGCTTATCCAGTCAGCAGAAGCAATGAAGGGTGAGTTGGGAAGCTGGGCTACCAATGTGGCATGCTCATCACTCCAGAGATGATCTGATATGCTGTGTAATATACACTGCAGGCTCTCCTCACTTATTTCCTGCTGTTATCAGTACATGATCCTTGGAAATGAATCTGAACTATAAGCAATTTTCATATATGGGAATCCATTTTTTTCTTTCCTCCTTATCTCTTAATATAGTTACTCTTTTTATAGAACAGAGATCTACATAATGCTATTTCCCCCTTCAAGTAGCTTCATGGAATTCTTCAGCTTCTTTCTGCATTCTCTTTTATATTTCAAAATTCAGTTTCTAATTGCAAGCCAATATCAGACTTCTTCTATTCCCGAAATGCTTTTAAAAATCTTTTTATTATTTTCATATGTGGACACATTTATTAATTTCTGGTAATTTTTGCATTTTAATTCATATTCATTAAAATTTAAAAAAACACTTTTTATTTCTTTTTTCACTTACTGCCTGTGGAGGATGTCTTTATTCACTTCAGAAGCTTTTTTTGTGGGAAGTAAAACGTTTTTTAACTGTTCACAATTTTCTTTCCTCATTTTCATTTGTAGGTACACAATAAAATTGTCTCCTAACAAATTTAACATGCAAATGTTTTAACCTTTGTGAAATGCCTTTTTTTTGAAGAGGAACTGCTACATTTTACAAATTTGGGGCTGACTGTATTTATACTTGCTGCTGCCTTTTTTTTTTTTTTTTTTTTTTTTTTTTTTTTTTTTTTTTTTTTTTTTTTCTTTTTTNTTTTTTTTTTTTTTTTTTTTTTTTTTTTTTTTTTCCCCTGTTTATCTCCCAGTATTAGGGTTTAATATAGAACATCGTCATCCTGTACAGCATTTGAGCTGAGAAATGGTTTTTAGACCATGCCCTTAAAGGTTATGAACTTCTTCTGGCTGTTTCATTGTTTCCTTCAATTCAGAATATGGATGCTTTCTGAATCTTGTAATTCAGAGAATGGTGTTAGGAAATCAAAAATAACAATGCACTGACAACTTCCAAAAATCTGAAACCACTTCCAGCCAAGTATTCATTTTGTGGGTCTACAAAATTCCTCTGAGAAAAGAGAAATGCCAAAAAGTAAAGAGCAAAAAGAAGGTTTGCCCTTCAGATGTGACACAGAAACTGGTTTGGCCTCTTCTACATTACTGTTAGACACACACTGCCAAAAAGTGTGCTTCCTTCAGTCAGTGCTAACTTCATCCCCAACCAGTGCCAGCAAACAGACTGCCAGCTCTGTGCTGGGGGTGACTGCAGAGTGTGCAGGGGGTGACTGTGTTGGCTGTAGCCTGTTCTCTCTACCATAAGGTCTGACTTTTCAATGTACTCTATGGTTTGGTCAAGTTAGGAACCATCTGAGTAAGACTTCTGATAAACACAAGTTGAGAGGCAGCTGGTTTTGTTCCCAGTATGGACAGTATCCCTTTTTGAAGCTTCTTTGCTTATATAATTAAATAAGTTACTTTCATGAGAGAATAAATCCTACTAAATACTTCTTTCCCCTCTGCTTTACAGTTTTTTTCTGTTACTTAAACCACTGGTTTCCTGCCATTATGGCACTAAAATCAGCTTTCTGTGATGTGCATTCTGCATTGGACACTTGAGGTGTGATTGCAATTCCCCCTGTTTGAGTGGCAGCTCACAGTGACACTGAAGTTATTGTCTCCGTCTCCATTAATTTCAGGGACAGAGTGGGTGGATCCAGAAGACCCAACAGTCATTGCAGAGACAGAGCTGTTAGGGGCTGCAGCATCAATTGAGGCTGCAGCAAAGAAGTTAGAGCAGCTGAAACCAAGAGCCAAGCCCAAGGTGAGTATCCATCCCCATTGTTTGTTTGAAGTTAGCCAGGCAGAGGGTGCACATTGCCCACAGTTTGGTGTGTACTTTGCTACTGGCCACAATCATGGTGTAAACAATCAAACCTTGCATCAGTCTCAGTGCCACAAAACGCTGCTCTGGGTGGCACTTACCCCTGAGGAGGGTAGAGGGTGAAAAGGTGCTTTTCAGGGACTGAGTCAAGCACCAGCCATAAGCAAGCAAAGGAAGAGAAGCCAAATGTTAGAAGTGCTTGTAAGAGTTATGGCATCGTTACTGTTGATTATTTACCTTTCTGTTTCCAAACATATTTTACTGAAATGCAGTCTTTCTTACTTTTTTTTGGAGCCCCTTTGTTCACATCTGAATTTGTGTAGTATAGCAGGAGAGAGCAGCAGTAACACAGTTGGGATTCAAGAGAATGTAAATGACCTGCAGGATTTTCTAGGACTAAAACCAGCATTTTATGCCATGCTTCAAGAGTAGCTGTTTCAGTATAGAATCAGATTCTTGTATGATCATTTCTGTGTCATTTTCCTAAAGGAAATTAAATTACAATTCATTATATCAAGAAGTGTTACATGTTGCCAGCTCATTTCAAATGTGTCTCTGAAGATGTTATAAAATTAGGCCAACTATTTTCACGTGCAGTACAGAGGGAATATCTGAAACTGGTGGATCCCAGAGAATTGCTAGCTTTTGCCTGGTGTTAACAGGCAGGTTTTAGTAGAAATTACAATATTGCATCTCTTTAAAATGAAAAGGTGTTTTGGCTGTGTAATTGACTTCAGGAAAGGACTATGTATCTATTTTCCTCTTTATGCTGCTTTGTGGGTGGAAAAACTGTTTTCAAAGTGAAGCTACTGAGAAGTCTTTCTAAAAAGCAGAGCCTCAAGACCATTCAGTGTTGGATGATTGTATTGGTGCAGGGTAGTATTTTGTTTTTTAGGAGCATCAGATGAAATAGCTCTTGGAAGCTTCAGCCTTTGAGGACCTTCCCACCCCCACTCCCTGCTTAGTGATAGGAATAAATTAGCTTGTGAAAAAGAAATGCTCTTTGTCTGCATTTTTTAACAAGTACATCCATTTTGTTTATAAAGAAAAATGGTCCTTTATAATGAGATTCCACAGGCTGAGTCTAAGGAGTGGAAAAGTCCTCCATCACCTTTTCTATACAATCACTGCACAATAGCACATGTGTGTTGCCTGGTAACCATGGAGCAGTTTCCTTCCAACATCTAAGCCCCTCCAGGGTCATTGTAATTTCCTGGTGAATACAGTTCTCACACCTGCTCATCATTTAACATGTTAATTTGAGTATCCAGTCTGCTCGTGACTTATTGCTTTGTTTGTTGTTTTCTGAAACTAAAATTTATATCCAGCTGTTTGCTTGATTTGGGATTTCAGCAGCCTTTGCATCCTTTTCAGATGTTTAATCTCTTTCACAATAGGGATTATAATCCACATCAAAAGGTACTAGGAAGATCACAGAGTGGCTCAAATAGCACTTTTTCTGCTGCAGACTTGTAGCTTGTATCCTCCCAGTGTAGCATTTCCTGTGGTGAACAGGCTCTGTCTTTCTAATGCCCATCTTTGACAACAAACAGAGTGTTGCAGTAGGAATCCTTAGACTAGGCAAGGGTTGCTTTGTCTTGTGCTCAGTCTATGCAATGCAGGAATAGGAGTTATTTTCTGCAATGGAACAGACTATCTAGGCAATATCCTGCTTTGGTTAACAACAATCATCATCAAGTGAACTCAGAAAAATCTTCAGTTGATAAATTTAGCATGTCTACCTGCAGGAAATCCATTGTCTTCATCATTACTAGGTGGTGGCTGATCCTCTGTTTTTTGGTAAAGTTTTTTTATTGGTGCAGGGAGTGGAAGTAATTTGGTTTAAGCTTGAAATTTTGATCTTTGTGTTCCAGTTTGTCTTTTACCTCTAAAAAACCCCGCAGTAGTTAAAGGTAGGGTTTCTTCTCATTTGTTCTACTATCTTATTTTCTTTTAACTTTCGGATTTTTTTTATTTCTTTTTGTCCTTGTTTCCTCTTCATATTTTTGCACGTATCATATCCCCCTTGATGTCTTAAACTGACACAAATAGCATTAGATATCTTAATTTTCTGCTACTGGGAATCATCTTACCCCAGAGAACAATGTTTAATGAGACACAATCCTGCTAACTGCTGCCTGTGCCTTATTGTACAATGCTTATTTTGTTTGCTTTAAATGCTGGTTGTTTGGCTGCAGGTGAATGTGCTCCCAAAATACTTAGTCCGCTATTCCACAGCCCCACTGGTACCCTGTAAATATCTGTATGTCTTCTGAGCTTGTATCTTGGAAGAACTTTGAGGACTCTCCTGAGCAGGTGTTACCACTGTCTGTAACACAAAACTGTTCAGTGTTCTCCTTGCAGTGTTCAACATGGGAAATGATCTGAGAAGCAATGCGATATTTATGGTTTATTAGGCAGGATTTGGCTATCATTTCTCCTTTAAATACAATTATTTTTCCTGAATGTAGACTCTTACTTTAGTCAGTTTTCCGTTTGGAGAGTCAGGTGTATTGCAATGCAGACATACATTCCTTCTGTTATGCAAATATGCTACTTCCTGTAAAATAACAACCCCCAAAACTAGTAACTTTCTGAAGAAGAGAACTATTTTGTCTAATAAAACCTTCACGCTAATACTGGGCAAAAACCACTTTTAAGTAAAAAGGTATGGTAGATAAGGTGCAATAGGAGAGAGCATTGCTGTTCCTACCCTGTTCTGTCTGCTCTTCATGCTTCTGTGCAGGCCTCTGCCTCCAGACACGAGGGTCTTGTAGTCAGTAAGAGTTCTCTGCT
Organism: Rhadina sibilatrix; assembly: GCA_013400275.1. NCBI lineage: Eukaryota > Metazoa > Chordata > Aves > Passeriformes > Phylloscopidae > Rhadina > Rhadina sibilatrix. The sequence continues at coordinate 530,488 of VWYO01004903.1, forward strand.
GGTAGCTTTCAGCAGTTGGTCCTTTGTTTTTTTTAACCCAAGATGAATCAAACCTGGATGCCTTTTTCTGCAGGACTCTGTGTGATATGTTTGATATATTAGGTTGTTATTTAATCCAACTATATATCAAACATATTCCTACAGTGTCCTGCCCTGTCTCCGGGGGTTTTAACATAGTAGAAGGCAATTTGAAGGAGTACAGTCACTCACAAGCAGGTTTAGAAGACTTCCTGTAGACTTCTAATCTAATCTGATATAAAATACATACATGGAGGGCTCCTTTATCAATAGAGTTTCTCTTGAAGAGACTTCTAAGTTGTGTAGGGCTCTTTGTGACAGCAGCAGCTGTGCCAAGAACTAACTTTGACTGGAATGGTGGTTGTGCTTTCCACGGCTCAGTGCAGTAACTTACTCATATTGGTTTGCTCATTATAAAGTAGATGATGAGAGGGGCTTGAGAAGAAAACTGTTTCTCTTTTGTAATTTTTGCTACTGTTTTGCAATGAGATTGGGGACTCACTTGTTTTCCTATTAACCCTGACTTTATTTTTGTTGTCCCTAATAAAGGAGATGCTGTAGAAAAATGGTTAAAATACACTACAAAAACATAGCTTTTTTGTTTTGTTTTCAATGGCATAATCCACATTTTTAGAATATTCCATTCTAAAGACTTTGTAGTGACCCTAATGTTTGTCTGTTCTGTGACTTCATTTTCCAATCCATTTATAGCTGTACAGAGTTAATAACAGCATATTAGTTTAGGCTTGAGAAAAATGAGATGCTGACCTTCATTGGGGCTGCTTGAGGAAGGAGAAGCTAATCACTTCTTGTAGATCTGGTTTTCTAAAGAAACCTGGTCTAAAATCTCACAATGTGATATTTTCTGCCATCTATCACATCATTGCTCTCAACTTTATTCATGAAGGCTGTGAACTGACACCTTGTGAGGGTACCATTTATGAGTGTGAACTTAAGACAGTCCAGGAGACACTCTTTTCTAATGGGAATGGTGGAATAATTACTTTTGTTGTAGGGCATTTTGCTGTGCTCAGTCTTGTGCTACTTCCTGTCCTTATTGCTAAGGAATGCTCTTGGGAGAGCACTGGCAGGAAACACACCCACAGTGCTGGTGAAGTGTTGTGCCTCTCCTGTTGAGTATCCAGCCCTTAGATGTGTGTCACACCTGAGAATGGTGAAGGGAAAACCACAGAGAAGGACTAGAAAAGAGGGATTTGTTAGAAAAGATGAAAAGCCAACAGGCATGCAACAGTTTGAGTGCTGTGTAAGGCTGCTACAAAAATAAATTCTTCACAGAAGGGATCAACTGTCAAGAGATTTGTTTTTCTGAAAGTAAAAGAAATGGTGAGATGTCAGAGAATGCAAGACTTGGAAGTTTGAGAAACTTGGGGTATGGCTTGTTCTCCCAAGCCACAGATTTCAATATAATTGGAAAGAAACTGATTTGGTAAACAGGGAAGAAAAAAAATCTGTTACCAGATGAGATACTAAGGTTTAGCTGTCTCTTTTCCTGTTGAGCTTCACCTGCTCAATGGCACTCTTGATAATGCAAGCTTTGATTTCTTGGCATTCTCTTTGAAAAGCACTAATTTTTGCTTAGGACTTGTGTGCAGTATTTAGTCCACTCATGACCCTGAACTGAGTTTAAACAACTGCTTTTGCTCAGCATCTTTTTGGTGGATGTCTTTTCACAAATTGAGTTCCATCTGGACACATACACAGCTGTCCAATAGATCAGACTATGGCCATGAGCATTTTTTAAAACGTCAACAAAGATTGACACCTCCTTTGTAATAAATAAGCAGATATTGAAGTTCTCACTCATTTAAGTTTGAATTCCTGACAGTGCTGACATATAAAGAGTAATGCACATAATATATTTTATGTTGGAAATGAGAATTTATAAACTCAATAGCAAGAAGTCTTGGACAAAAGTAAAAGTGCAACATCAGTCTGCTAAATTTACTGTCAGTCAGCGGTATTTTTGTTGATATTTCAGTTTCAGTCATTAGTCTAAGTCAATAATGATCTGTTTTAATAACAACAGTCATTCTGATAGAGACTCTACTGGATTCCATTTAATCTCTCTGGCAATGTCATGATTGAAATAAGATTTTCATAAATAAGAGTTGAGGCTGTAGGGGGCCGATTCAATTGCACTTTGGTATAATAATGGTCATGATGTGGCATTGCAACCACTGCCAAAATTTTATGTGGAACATGACTTGCTTACTTTCCAAAGCAGTTTCTTTTATTGGCAGGAATAGCCCAATAGCAAGGCAAGACAAATATTTTTCAATGGATTAGGTGGCTTTTCCTAAAAAAAAAAAAAAGAAAAAAGAAAAAAAAAAATAAAAGCTTTCAAGTGCCGAACATCTTTATCTACACAGTTTTGATTTTCAGATGATTCAGTTTTTCTGGTGTCTGTGGATGCTATTGTTTCATCTCCTGGATGACTGGACTTTTAGTCCATCTCCTGGGCTAAAGCTGGACTTTTACTTATGTGGCATTTATGTGAAGTGCTGTAGGACTCAGTGCTGCCTGATGGACCATTTTGTAATTACTTATCATTATCCTGTATTATTTTATAATTGACTATTTCATCAAACTGCAGTAACAGAACTAAACCTGACTTAAATTTAGATGGGTGTGCTTACACTTGCAAATGAAGTGTCCAATTTTTTAACTCATGGCCCACCTGGCTGGTGTTTCTAAAGTTAGTTGTGTGACACAAGAATGTTGTGGTTGCCATAGTAAGAATAAACCTGTGTTTCAAAACCTATGTCTCACAAAGAGGGATGTCCTGATACCATAGCCACTAGCCCTACTTCTCATAGGGCCTTGGATTCCAGTGGGCTTGTGATTGGATCACAAACAGAATATATTCTGTTGGATTATTTTATATAAAAACTATCGGAATACACAGCCCGAGCCTGGTTCTGTTGAAAATAACAATAACTGTTCATCTCTATTTTGTTAACTGTTCAAAAACTAGTAAGCATGCTTAGATGGACAAATGTTTTCAGTATTTGTTTAAATTATTTGAAAGTCAGGAAAGGTTTTATAGAACAATGAAATTGCATTTTAAATAGTAAGAAGCCTCATTAGGAGGTTTTGCACATGCTTGTTGAAAGACATACTTGGGTGACTGAAGTGTTCCAGACAGACCTTTGGAACTTCCTATCTCCAAGATCACTAAACTGCACTGCTGCACAAAGCTGCTTTCTGTGCAATGACAGCTCTTACTGAAACCTGATAAATCTGTGCTCTTGCTTGGTATTCCTTGGTACAGGTGGATATGAGACAACACACGTTTATCATTGTTCTTTTTCAATGCCTTAATTCTTTAAGTATTTAGAAAATGCTTTCCCTAGTTTAGCAATCTTGGAAGCCACTATTATGACACTAGAGAGATAATCTTCATAGGACAAAAACCCAAGAATTTCTTTTCAGATCTGCACTTTTCTGAAGTAGTTTAGAGTAGCTCCAGTGGAGGTAATGCATTACAAAGTTGATGGCTTTGTTTAAGTATCATGTGTGATACTCTGTTTCAGTGTGAGCAGGCACGAGAGCAAGCTGATAGTTACTTAATGTTGACTCCCAGCTTTAGTCCACCCAAAACTCCTTTGCAGAAAATGTTATAGTTGTTACTGACTTTACTGATGTGTGCCAGAATCTTCTTGTCTTTGTATATGTCCTCAGTCTTGAAAGTATAATTGGTTTCAGGTGAATGTGTAACATTGTTTTTTCTTGGTTATAGCAAGCAGATGAGACTCTGGATTTTGAAGAACAGATCCTGGAAGCAGCTAAATCCATTGCAGCTGCTACCAGTGCCCTCGTGAAGTCAGCTTCAGCAGCCCAGAGGGAACTGGTGGCTCAGGGAAAGGTGGGTAAACAGGACATGTAGCAACAGTAGTGAGGGACAGCATCGAAGTTGAATCTGGTTTCCTAACGGTTCTGTTCAAAACAGTACAAAGAAGCTTGGGAATGACTAATGAAAATGTAAATTCTTCACTGCTCATCACAAATACACGGCCCAGACATGGTTCTATTTAAAAAAATCCCACAGTTACATTTATTTAAACCTCAGAAGTGTAATCAAGTGCTTGACTCTTCATATGATTCAGTTGTGGGGAGTTCTACTGTGTGTGTTTTTCACTTCATGAAGAGCTGTGATTCAAATGGGACTAGTAATGTATAGTCCCACACAAGAGTTTGGGAATCCAAACCCAAATGTCACAATTTACAATACTGCTCTGGACCAGAACTGCAAAAAGCCTCAGTTACTGTGCTCTCACTGTCATATGATTCAATGGGGACACAAGCCTGCGTGTAAATTCAGTACATTTGAGTGGCTGTGCTTGTAGTTATTGTTGGAACCAATGGAAGGAGTGTTTACAACACATGGCATCATTTTGGTGTGATCAGAATTGAGATTTTGTAAATCATTTCATATCCATCACTGTTTTTCACAGTTAGTATACTCGGAAACATAAAATCTAAACATCAACCAAGTATGTTGCCTGTGAGAGCAATTTATTATAGGACCATTGTTGTTGTGTAGTTGTGGTTTCCATTTTCACCTGATTCTTAACTTGGAGCAGGCTGTATCATGGATCCCACAATCAGGCTGTGCTGTCTGCTTCAGACTGGATTCTGGGAAACTTGTGCTTTTGGTTCAAACAGGACCAACAAGCACTTCATCTGTGGTCTACTTAAAAATACCTGTTCAGGGAATGATGAGGCAAAAAAACCTTGAAATCTAAATACTTTAGGAACCTAGTGGGGTTTTTTTGTATAACTGATTTTTTTTTTTTTAGTTACATGAAACTGTCACCATAGCTATGGAGAGAACATATCTTCTGTTTATGTTGATGCTGCACTTAATGATTTGATTGCATTCCCTGGAATTCTCATTATGCATGAATGCCTGTTTCCATTTCTTTTAAAACACAAGTTTCTGGACCATGTTTACATTTCACATTGTTCAACTTCTCTCTCAAAACCACCCAGACCCAGGCAGCTGTGGGTGTGGGTGTGGCAATCAACTGTAGAGTTTAGTTTCATTGCTTTCATCTAATATGGGAAGAAAACTGTCTCTAAATTGTTGGTGGTATGCTGATGCCATGAACATTTCAGTGGAAAAGCCATGCAGAAAAGTGGGTTGCTCTCCCAAAGTGCCTTTATTAGGCATGAAGGCACTTAGGGAGCTTCCCTGTGAAGCTTTCTGATCTGTACCTTCCCAGAGTGCTCAAATCAGAAGAGAGGAAAGAATAAGGTAAATCCAAATGTAATATGGAGAGAGAGAAGTAAGTTATTTTAAAGCCTGGCACTTAAGGAACTGCTGTTTCAGCTGTGGCTTCAACCACTAGTAGTCTTTTAATTACTGGTTATTGTGGTAATTACTTCTGCGTGTTCCAAGAATGGGTCAGCTGCAGCAGTAGAGTAAGTTGGACACTTCCTGAGCAGGCAGATGTGTGCTGGAAGCACAGTTACTCTGACAAGTGACTTCCAGTTGGATTTCCTGCTCTTGAATGTGCTGGGCGCAGTCACAGGTACAGGTGTTCCTTTTTTCAGGATTACTGCTTGTCTAATTCTGAGGAAAAGCAATTGTATTTTCTGTTTTCTTGTAAGCCATCTCTGAACTGTTTTTTCAGGTTGGAGCAATCCCTGCAAACGCAGCTGATGATGGACAGTGGTCTCAGGGACTTATTTCTGCTGTGAGTAACTACTTCTCTTGAGAAAACTGGCACTTTCTCTGAAGAAATAATTTCCTGTGAGAATACACAGTGATTTATTTTACTGCCTTCTAGGCCCGAATGGTGGCAGCTGCAACCAGCAATCTCTGTGAAGCAGCAAATGCCTCAGTTCAAGGCCACGCCAGTGAGGAGAAACTCATCTCATCTGCCAAACAAGTTGCAGCTTCTACAGCACAGTTGCTTGTGGCTTGCAAAGTGAAGGCTGATCATGACTCTGAAGCCATGAGGAGGCTACAGGTACTTGTTAATTACTGAAAACCCATAGTAGTGCTATGTAAACACTGTTTCAGTGCTCCAGGATTATGCTTGTGTTCAACAAAGTATTCCTCTAAGTGCTGGCCTGGATTGTGGTCAGTCTTCCTTTGTTTCTAGGGGTCAAGAGACAGCAGTTGTAGATAGAGCATTTCTAAAATGGAGAATCATTGTTAGACAAAAATAAGAAGAGAATCTCATGCAACATCTCAGCTGAAGTCTCAGTGAGCTTCTTTACATGAAACTGGTTCCTTTTATGCTATACATCCATTTCATGTTGAACTTCTCTTAATTAATGATGAATTAAGACTGTGTTTTGATGGGTAAAATCTAATGTCTCTAGAAGTTTTGTTTGAGGATGGCAATTTTTAAAATGACCACAACCTTCTCTGATATCATGCCCTGCAGGCTCAGCCTGGAATGTAAGAACTATTTCAGCTGCTTTTTTATAGCACCTTTGGTGAAGAGTGAAAATTCCCTTTCCTTGTACTTGCACAGCTGCTTCTAGCAGGCACTCAGTGCAGTGGTTCACATATGGATAGGCAGAATCAAATTCAACAGAAATACGTATGACTAAGTGTCTGAGCATGAGGAACTGATGCCATCATTTTTTTTCAAGAAGAAAAATTGTTTAAATATTTAGGAGGAAAAAATAAATATGTGTGAAAAATCTGTTTGTTTCTACAGAAAACAGTGGTATGTTATAGGGCTGAGATGGCTTTAGTGCTTTATAGTGGATCCATGTAGATTGACATTGCCAAAGGGGTGTGGCAGTAACTGGAAGATGGTTCTGTCCATATCTGCTCTGTAATATCTAGGTGCCACGATGGGTCCAAAGGAATTTTAAATGTAAAAGAAACAATAAAAACAGGAAAAAATCAACTACTAGAGTCTTTCCTCAGTTCTGACAGGAAATTTTGAGTTCTCAGTCATTGTGGGCAAATATTACTAAACAGACATTGAATGTGAGAGATCAGGCGGGGATGTGAAAAGGAACCAAGCCCAAACATGGACTGAAATTGAACTTTGCCATTTTACCAAGCTTCATTTTAGTCCCAGAATGAATAATGAAAGGAAGAGCAGTTTGCATTTGGAAATCATGTCTTTTATCATAGCAAAAGCAGTGAGTTGATGTCTACTAAATATTTTTACTGGTGGATTTGCCAAAACTACTGAGACTTTTCAGCTGGCTTTGCCCCCAGCAGAAATGTTTTCACATAGCTTTAATCAATAGGTTAGATTCAGGACTTGGAGTGTCTTGGTTTTTTTCCTTCATACCCCAATTTGAACTGCATTTCCCATGAATGTAAATTTGGAATGCACTGTTACAGAATCTTCCAAAACTTAATGAAACAATTGGAAATGTTTCCATTCTTTCTGGATGAGCTCCAGACTGAGCAAAGCAAATTTTAAATAATTTATCCTTGGGTCATTTTAGTGAGGAAGCCTTGAAAGTGAGATGCAACTGGAAATATGGGGTAGGACTGGGGAAAGGTGAGGGGACAAGTTCAGAGCTGGTGCTTCCTAGGAAGGATGGAAGGTTGGAAGCTGTGGCTTCCCTTCCTAATGCCACTGTGTCTCTAGCATGTGGGAGCAGCCTCTTCTGGCCTGAGACATTTTCCAGTTCAGAAAACAATAGATGTATTACAAATGTTTGACTAGTTCTCTTTATAAATGTGAGAATTTTTAGGAAATAAAGGTTTAAATGTGAGATAACCATGGCTAAGTTTTTAACTTGCCCTGGTTAAAGTCCATTAATTAAAAAACTTAAGTGTTCCATAGTATCTTTGTACACTAGCTTTTAGTTTCTGTTCTTTCTCAAAAAAAAAAGTCTGATGAGCATAATATAACTTGTAATTTCATCCACTGCTTTATTTCAAACTGTAAGGAAAAAAAAAATCTCATTTGTGACTACTTCAACTTTCAGCTTCTTAAAGAAAGGAATTTTGTTTTCTCTGTACCACTGGCTTTCAAAGATCAATTTGACTTTCATTGGAGGAAAAAAAACCCCATACTTTTCTGTGCAGTCACACAAAAATATTTGTTTTGATGTTCAGACAAATCCATGTCAGTTATGAATTTTCCTTATTACTAAATTTCTTCTCTTTCTCAAAGGCTGCAGGAAATGCTGTCAAGCGTGCATCAGACAACCTTGTGAGGGCAGCCCAAAAAGCAGCATTTGGAAAAGCAGAGGATGATGATGTCGTGGTCAAAACCAAGTTTGTGGGTGGCATTGCTCAGGTTGGTACAATCACTCCAGAAATAAAACAGGGGAAAACCTGCTACAGTGTATACCTGCTGCATTGCAGGCTGGACAAATCTATTTAGAAATCTCTGATAAATTACTTGATGCCTCGTTATCATGGAACCCCTGACATAAGAGCACAGTGATGTGCTGTGTGGTATCTGCACTTCACGGAGCATTTGCTGTAACAGCAGTTACCCTTGTCCAATAGCTTTTAGTTTTGTTTTGATTAAATGAGTGGATCTTTTCAGTATTCTCTTATGTACTTTAAATGTTCCCAAATATTAATGAAACAATGATTTTGCATATATTTAAGCAAAGAAATAGAGAGTACGAGATAACAACCAATGATGTTTTGTTACTGTGACCAGAATAATTATTGGGAAATAATAACAATATTTAAAAGTAGATTTCAAGGCTCTGAGGTACCAACTTCTAGATTCCTTATAATGAATGAGGTACATCATATACTGTACTCACTACTTAAAATATACTGGACTTGATTATTTCTGTGTGTCTGTACTACTGTCATTTTTTTCTTTGGCATTCTGAGATGCAGGAAAATACTTTGGATACCTGCAGTAAGGAATGTTCAGTTTTACTGTCACTTAGACACCATGTTAAGACATGGTGATTATTCTACATGTTCTAAACCCCCACCCTGCTGAATGTTGGGAGAATGCAGAACTGTGAAATTAGTCATGGATGCATGGTGAAACTATGGTGGTAGATTCTTTTTCTCTTTTTTTAGTCCTCTTTAAGAAACAAATTCTTGATGGCCTAGCCCTGGCATCTGGGAAAATTTGAGCAATTCTGAATGAAGTCACTGAAATTTGGTGCTTCTCTGGAGAATGCTCACAAGGGCCAGGTGTGACAGTGGTATCATAGAGAAAGAAATGTTATTTTACAGACAATATTCCTTGTTGCTTCTGTTTTCTAGATTATTGCAGCCCAAGAAGAAATGCTGAAGAAGGAGAGAGAGCTGGAAGAGGCAAGGAAAAAACTGGCTCAGATCCGCCAACAGCAATACAAATTTCTACCCACAGAGCTGAGAGAAGATGAGGGCTAACCATAAACCTGCTGAGATTTTTCTTCCTTTTTATTATTTTGTTTTCTTTTTTTTTTTTTC